>JAJEJO010000319.1:65916-154532 GCA_020662805.1 Glaucomys volans
CTTCTAGACATGTTCTTCTCCCTGTTAAACAGAAGAATACTGAAAAATACTGGAAAGGGGAAATTCCAGAAACACAGGCAATTGTCTGCTGCTCTTCACACAGAGGGTAAGAAAAATTCTATTTGAGCCACATTTCCACCCCAGATTTCTTTCTGAGGGCAGGAAAGAGCTCGGAACAGTTAACTTACGTGGCCTGCATCTCAAGAATCACTATTTCTGGCAGCTTGGCCATTTGTTCCCAACAAGCTCGGTAATGTCACAAAAAATAGCAAGATGCCTCAGATCTGCTAGAAAGTGGGGCACATGCGTCTGCTTCAGCAACTCTGCTGGGAGGAAACGAGGTTACAGGACAGCTGGGGGTGGCTCAGACACTCCTGAGGACAGAGCCTTCTCACCTCCTCTCCCTGCCTCACAGGGAGTTTGTGAATTCTCAACCAGGAAAAAGCATTTGCTGAGCTCCCAGGGCCCCTCTAATTTAGTGCATTGCTGCAGAACCAGACATCCCTCTGGGTTTCACACTCTCTCCAGGGAGAGTAACTACACCCCCAGAACAGAGCAATAGAGCTGCTCTTTAACTCTTTGAGGTCCTGTCAGCACAAATTAAAGCCATAATTAATTACCCTTGAGGAACCAGAAGAAATTGGTCAGCCCACCAAAAAGGTGACATTTCTAGAGTGTCCATCTCTCCTGTACTGACATCTGAGCCATTACCTGAGAACAGCAGTGAGGTCCTTATAGAAAGATGACTGACAGACAAGCCTGGCACAGGTTCACCCCTGGATGACCTGGGGTCCAGGAACATGCCCCTCGGTACCTAGCACAGCCCCCACACACCAAGGCACCCCACAAGTGCCTGATTAGAGAGTAAGACCATAGTGACAAGCAATAACCACAATGAAATCCCTCAATCCCCCAAACCTGCTAAATACCCAGACCCTTTATGGAGTCCGAGTGAGTGGAAACAAAGAGTTAAATAAAAATCTTAAGTGCTCTCTCTGTAAATGCTATTCTAGAAATATGGATTAAATAAGATAAAAGTGAAAGCCGTAAACTTGAAAGCACCATATAAATGTTAGCCATTAATATGAACATCACTTGGGCAGAGAGAACAATTATTCCACAGGCCCCCCTCCCACCACCACCATCATCCAACCTTTCCACTCACTGGGGAAAATAAAATAGCAGGTCTGCATTGCTAACTAAGCAGAAGGCCTTGAGAACACATTTGACCTAACAATCAGGAAAGTGCTTTGTAAGGAAAAGGCTCCTCTGAAGCCAGTGCTCATTAAGTGTTCATGCCCGGTTTCCACACGGCCCTCTGAGAGGAATGTCATCCTGCAGCAGGCTGTGCTCACATCAGCTCCAGGGGCACTGATTTGCTTAATGAGTCCTCTACTCATACCTAACAAGTATAACAGGTATAGATAGACCTTACTCACTCAGGCTGGGGCGGCATTAAGAGAAGCAAGGGAAGATGGAGGAGAAGGGAAAGGGAAATGAGGTGAGGCTTTTAAAGCAATCTCTCTGGCTAGAGATGGGCCAGCTCTCACGCTGCTGTGGGCTCCCTGAAGCCTCTCTTGGTCCCTCTGTAGAGGATCACCCTCCCTGCACCTGTTTCAGAAAGCCAGGCGACCCTGGAACTTCCCTGCCACAGCAGGGGACAAATGCCTGTACCTTGGTCTGCCACGTTCTCAATGTTGACTTTGCGTTCATTGGCCATGAAGCCGATAACGGAGAAGATGACGAAGCCAGCGAAGATGCTTGTAGCACTGTTGGTGCAGGTTACAATTAGAGTGTCCCTGGAAGGAAGAGACCAGAGTTGGCCATTAGGTGAACTTCGTGAGTAGGAAGGGACAGGGGAAGGACAAATGCATACCACGTGTTTGTGTGCACATGTGTATGCATGTGCATGTGTGTGTGAAGGAGGAAGGCCCAGTTGCTGACCTAACCAACTCCATTTTTTAAGGTGCCAGAAGATTTAGTGTCTGGTAAGGGAGGGCTCACTCTCAGCTCCAAAGAAGGTGCCTTGGTGCCCTGGTGAACCCTCTCCAGACACTGAATGTTCTAGCACCTTAATCTTGAACATCTCTCCAGTCCTACTTACCAGGTCTCTCCACACATCCCTCATTCCTATTCATTTCTGCCTTAGGCTACTTTCTGCACTTGGAAAATACACTCCCTGTCCGTTTGCACCTGCTGAAATTCAGCCTACTATAAATCTCACCTCACAAGGCTGCCCCAGACTACTCAGGCCACAAGTTAGCTGTAGTCTTTTCCTCTAGTTTCAGAGATACTTAAGGAAAGTTTAACCAGTGAACTAATGGATTCCTGTGGAAGCTGCTTTGGATGCACTATCTGTCCAACCATGAGTCTGATCTCAACACACCTGGTTGTCAGCATTGCTTATGCATGACCTAAAATGTTGGGAGGCAGCTACCCACCTCCCAAGGCCAGGTGACCAGAGGTGTTCAAGCCATTCAATATGAGCAGTACTCACCCAGCTCTCATCACCATCTTCTACTCCCAAAGTGGTGTTATGAGGTGCTTGGGACATTGGAAGCTAAGTCTGGGTACCAGAGATCTCTGAGATCCTGTTGTTGTGCATGGCTATGCTCCCTGCTATATACCCTTTCTTAAAATCAATGAAACTTGTGTTCAATGAGTCTGTTGAGTCTTGTGAGTATGTCTGACAATCTGAATCTGAAACCATACCCATGATCTTACACCTCTTCACCTTGATCTTAAGCTATGTGAGGACTGGGGACATTTTCAATCTTTCTGTCTCTTTCTTGGTTCATAATATATCTCATACAGTATTTTTAAAATAATAATAATGATAATGGCTGCTTCCATTTATGAGCACCAGTTATGGGCAAAATACTGCTCTGAGAACACTGCATACATCATCTCCTACCCCTCAATGAAATACTATCATCTGTGTTTTGTAGATAAGAAGCAAATGTTCTGAGACAGACGTGTCTGTTCATGTCTGGAAGTTTTACAAAATGGTGGATTCATAGTCAAGTGCATTCTGACTTCAAAGTGACCTTTCCAGTGTACCATGCTGTCTTTTCTATGGGGGGGTCTGTATAAAAATATTTGTCAAGTGACAAATGACCATACTTGGCAAGTGATTACTAATTGATTTTATGTGTATAGTAATTCACAAATGATGGCCACCTCCAGAGGGGCTCAGTTCCATCCTCTAAATAGCCACTGAGTCACTTCCATGTGTCAGAATCAACACTGTAAGTTGGGGTCCAGAAGTTGGCATCCAGGCGTGGCAGGTGACTCCTCCTAGGTAGAGGTAAATCTCTAGCTGTATGTCGGGTTAAGTGTGAAGGTGTGGTCTCAGATACCTGAAAACTTGGTCAGTTGTTCTGCCCCAACCCTATTTTCACAACAGCTACCTCTGGCTCTTGGGAGGGCCTCCACTTACCTGTAGCAGTTGTTATGGAATTTGTTGTAAGAAGAAAGAGTGATCAGACCTCCCCATGCAGCAGATAAAGAGAAGAAAATCTGAGTGGCAGCATCTTTCCACACCTGGAAGGCCAAAGGAGAGAAGAGTCAGGTCAGTGAAGGAGACTACTGGCTTCGGGGAAGGGCAGTCTCACATGCCCAATGCCACATCATCTTCCCAGGGAAAAGGCAGACAGGGGCAAGATGACGTTGGACACCAACAAAAATGAGAAATATATCTCAACTGTGCCTGAAGCCAAAAGGCAGTAATTACCTGGGAGATTTTCAAATCACCTTTTTCAAAGGTGAGGAATTTGACAAGCCATATGCACATTTCATGCTCATATTTCCTACCAGGTAAAACCAGACAGAAGGGGAGAGCCATTTCTTTAGAAGAACAATTTACAACAGCAAAATACAGTCATAAAAAGCCTTTTAAATCAATATTTCTATGGGTTACAACTACTGCTATTAAAAACCTGAAATTCTATGATCCCTGATCATAGTAAAGCAACCTTGGTGCCACAAGAGAGCAGATCTCACAGTTCCACATCCTTCCTGAGCTTGGCTGATCCTACATCTTGGTTCTGTTAGGTAATACCTCTTGATTATCTTCATAAAACTCCAGGTCACTCAAGAGTTCGAGCTATAGCCTTGTGTGATTTATTTGGTGGACCACCTATCATCTGTGTAAATTAAATCCTGTTTTTAAATTGTGCTTATCTGCACAAAGAAAGTTCAAGTGTATGCTGGCAAAGCCTGGGCCTGCCTCAACATCCACTCCCCCATGTCCTCTTAGAAACAAAGCTGTGATTTGGTTTAAGGGCAGATATATGTCCAGCTTCCCCAATTAGGGGAAGAAAATAACATGACATTGTTTCTGGCCAAATGTGTGAAAGTAAATTGCTATGTTGGACTTCTGGGGCTTCTCTCTTTTTTTTTTTGCTTTTTTTTTTTTGGTACTGGGGATTGAACCCAGAGGCACTCCACCACTGAGCCATATCCCCAGTCCTACTTTGTATTTTATTTAGAGACAGGGTCTCACTGAGTTGCTTAGGGTCTTGCTAAGTTGCTGAGGCTGGCTTTGAACTCAAGATCCTCCTGCCTCAGCCTCCCAAGTCGCTGGAATTACAGGCATGCGCCACCACGCCCAGCTGGGGCTTCTCTTTAAAAGAGAGAGAGGGTACTTTTTTCTACCCCTACCCTTTGTGCTACCTGGAACACTGTTATGATGACTGGAACTCTAGTAATTATATGGAAGCTGATCACTGAGGATGGTGAGAAAGAGAGGAATCTCTCTTGATGACACCATGGGGTCACTCAGTGGGCCCTTGACTATCACCATAGTGCATGAGGAGCAAAGAAATTATATCTTGTTTAAACTGATACTATATGGAGATTTTCTTTTATGTGCAACCAAATTCCATCCCAGCTATGTGTTTTAACATACTCTGAAAAAGCAGAGCTTTCTTTAAGGTGAGAAAAATTCATCCCTCATTAAACAATCACCCCTTCATCTGGGGTTTTGGGGACTGTGAATTTAGAGTAAGATGTGCCTGTACTGAATATGCAAAGGGAAAGGTCAAGCGTGTGGGAGTCTTTTGTGTGTGTGCAAGAAGTATTCAAATGTGTCTGGGGTCTTTAAAGTAACAGACCTGCTTGCAGTTTACCTAAGTGCTGTTATTTTCCAACCAGCAAAACTACTTCCAATGCACTATAATTAGTAACAGATAAGTGGTGTGAGGTGGCCCAGAGCTACTAAAGGGATTTCATTCTTCATTATCAGCCTTCATGGCTTCTCTAGCTATAGAACAACTATTCCAGGAATCTGAAAATCCTCAGCTACCCACTTTTTGTTAACTATTTCCTAAGTGTGTACTATGTCAAGGTCATCAGGGGCTTGGAGAAGCAGACAGTGAGATTCCCTGGGGGAGGAAATCTGACCCCTGCTGCAAAACACCTTCCCAGGGAGACCCATCCCTGAAGGCTCCCCCACCCAGGGTCCCCTATAAATGAAACAGTGAGCCCACCGTGGCATCTGTGAGTTTCTCCCACTTGGGCGTGATGAAGTACCAGATCCCAGCTCCAGCTCCAGGCAGGGTGACTCCTCGGATGAGGAGGATGACAAGCACAACATAGGGGAACGTGGCCGTGAAGTACACCACCTGGAAGAGCCACGGGCAGAGGGATACAATGAGCAGACCTGCAGCAGAGTATCAGCCAAGGCGAGAGGGGACCTGCCACCCAGGCACACGGGCCTGCCAGGGGTTCTCCCAGACTCTGCCAAGGCTGGGGGGCCAGGAAGAGGACTAGGACCAAAGGTGAGTCAGAGAAGGCCAGAAATACAGCCTCCAGGAGAACAACCAAGGCCCTGGGGTGTGTGGGCCTCCAGCCAGAGGACTGGGGGGAGATGTCACTCTGCCCAGCCTCTGAGTGGACAGCTCCCTGAGGAACCTCAAGGGAAGGGGTAAGGCTTTGTACCTCCCTCCCCCAAACTCCTACCCTGCTGCCTGGGGAAGACCCTCAACTCCCCCATTAGAGAGCAATTTTCCCTCCTTTGATACTAGGGGTTGAAATCAGGGGTGCTTTGCCACCGAAAGACATTCTCAGTCCTTTTTAATTTTTTATTTTAAAACAGGGTCTTGCTAAGTTGCTGAGGCTGGCCTTGAACTTGTGATTTGCCTGCTTCAGCCTCCCAAGTAGCTAGGATTATAGGCATGTGCCAACAAACCCAGAAAGGTGAATCTTTTTAGCTTCTCTATCCCTGCCTGTGCAGGCATCCTACATGTGGCAGCCCACTGAGGGGAAAAGACCATGAGGCCTTAGATTTAGAGACATTTGGCTCAGATGAAATTGAACCTCTGGTACTGAGTAATTATATGATGTTGAACAAGTTACTGAGTTCTCTGAATCTCAGTTTCTGGGGACAAAATTTCCTTTCTTACAAATAATTGTGAGGATTAAATGAGCTAATAATGGACAGCAGCTAGCATGCTGTGCCTGATCTATAACAGATGGTCACTAAATGCAGTGAAGTTCAACAGGCCTTTGTTGAGGACCTCCTACCCACTGGTTTGTGTTCCAGGCATTTGCTACCTAAAGATGAAGGGGCCCATAATGTAGAAGACCTAGAGACAAGGACTGAATAACAGGCTAAGCGGTTACATACAGGACGCTGCAGAAGTCCAGGGGGCATTGTGCCCAGCCTGGGAGTTTCTAAAAAGATTCCTGGAGATGACTCTGAGTTGGATCTTCGAAGATGAGTGTGACTTCAAGGCGGGAAGGTAAGGTTGGAAGGTGAAGGAAGAAAGTGGTCAAAGCAGGTGTGAGAAGGCAAAGCACTATGACTCTCAGAAGAGCATAAAGTTGAGGCTGAGTGGAGGGGCGGGGCTAGCAACATTGGAGACAAGGTGTGTCATGGGAGGCCTAGAGTGCAATGGTGGGGAACTTCCAGGTTCTGGAAGTGTGGGACCAGGGTCAACAAGCATTGGGGAGTAACATCAGCAGAACTTAGGGACTGGTTGGATGGGGAAGGGTTGAAGGTACTTTCCTTCCTTACCTGTTGATCAAGCCTTAGAATAAGGAAGGGCTTGGGATCAAGATGGTAGATGGGGGAAGAGAGCAGACTATAACAGTTCAGGCTCTAGGTCACATGGACCTGAGTTCCAACCCTGACTTCACCACTTATAAGCAGGGTCACCTTGAAAAGTGACTTAACCTCTCTGAGTCTCAGTGTCCACACTGCGAGGTGGTGCTAATAGTACACTCCTCATAGGGCCACTGGGAGAGGACATGGGACAATCTGTTAAAGAATACAGGCCTGGAGCATTAGAAACAAAAGTGCCACTTCAGAGCCTTGCCTAGAACTCACCAGTCCTAGATTTAACAACACTGAGAACCCTTAGCTCACAAGCAGGCCACATCCCCAAAATGTGTTATAAGACGCTCAGTGGAATGAGAGCCCACACAAGTCCTCTCTTATCCATGGGTGGGTGTTACAGCTTAGGGAACACTGCTGGCTTAGAGCCACCCCCTTTCCATCCTGCATCTTCCATCCTGGGGCAACTAGAACACTGGCCTCCTATGAGTAGGAGCAGAACTCCCAACATACACTGGCCACACAGACTCTAGTACTTGGCTGGGAGCTCCGGCCAGCCTGGCAGCAAGTGGCAGGCATTGGGATTTCAAGGGATGAGGACTAATATGGGAACTTCAAAAGAGTTGGGCTGGGAAAGGTTAGAGTTGAGATTAGGATATAACTCCTGGGGTCATTTCATTTATTCAAATGAACAAACAAATATATGAATACATAGGACACATAATATGAGCTATGCACAGTTACGCATCTGGGACAGATCAGTATACAAAACAGGGGATACGTGCATTAGGGAAAAAATAGAGCAGGATAAGAAGACAGGCATGCCAAGTGAATGGTTGGGAAAATAGCTATATTAAAACGGGTGGCCACAGGCTGGGGATATAGGGCAGTGATAGAGCACTTGCCTTACATGTGCGAGGTCCTGGGTTCCATCCCCAATACCACCAAAAAAATGAAATGGGTGGCCAGGGAAGGCCTCACTGAGAAATTGGCCAAGACTTACAGGAAGTGAATGTGAGCCAACTGGATGTTGGGAGAGCATGCTAGGTGGGGGAAAGAGACCTAAGAAGGGCAGATGTGTGCCGTAGAGGGACAGCAAGTGGGCTGGCATGGCACAAGAGAGGAACAGGGGGACAGGAAGCCTGCAGGCAGGGCAGGGAGGAGTCAGTCGCTCAGAGCCAGATGGGCTGTTAAGGACTCTGGTTTTCACTTCCTGGGAGACGGAAGGCTGTAGCAGGAGTTGGGCAGATCAGTAACAAGGTCTCATATTTTAACAGTGTCACCTTCTGCCACTACTGCAGGAATCAAGGGGGAAGCAGCAGCATGAGGAGGCCTGGTCAGCAAACCAGGCAACGGAACGTGATGGCTCCCCCAGGACATCAGTGGAGCTGATAAGAGACCATCAGACTGGACAAGGTTTCAATGCCCTGTATACCTAATGTGAGAAAAAGAGCAATCGGGATGACTCCAAAGTGTTTGGTCTCAGCAAATGAAAAGGTGGAGCTGCCATTCACTGAAATGTGGAAGTTATTTTTGATGCTAAACCCAATTACTCAAGGCCAAGTTCTTAGTCTTTGGCTGCAGACCCAGGGATGGGCTGGCCTCCTCTGCCCTCCATTGCTACCACCACTGAGCAGGATGCTTCTTCCCTGCCCCACAGGACAGCAGTCTCACAATGCTAGGGATAGTAGGGAAGGGACAGCAACCAGCTCCCTCCTACTTCTGCAATCCTGCTTCTCTCTTCCCCTTAAAGGGGAAGACAAAGTGAAACCTCTGTGCACAAAGATGTTATGAAACCCAAGGACATCTGACATCTCAGGAGAAAATTGCCCCAACCTAGGCTGGTGCAAGCTGACCTCCCAGCTGTGAGACAGGACTAAGGAGAGGAGAAGCCACAAAGTGGGATGGTTTTGTCTAGTCTGACCTCCAATTCCCCACCAAGACAATAGTGGGGAGGGTGGCTGCAACTGAGGACCACGGACCTGGGGTTGGTGGGAGGTGAAGATGGAAGGAGGAGATGCCTTAGATAGGAGGAGCCTGCAGGAGGAAACTCCAAGACACCTGTCAGCCTAACCAGCTGAGAGCTGTTCCCAATTGACTGTTGACAATGTTTAGACACCGCGATGCCTGGAGTTCTGCCTACGGACAGATATATTAGTCCCATTCTGCAAAACAGGAGCCTGAGGATGCCTCTCAGGTCTTGGTGCGAGGCTTGGTTTATAAATCCTGAGGATGCCTCAAATGTGAGAGAGGTGTACGTGGAGGCTCCGTGCCCAGTTTGTTCCCCGTGTACCTGTTTCAGGATGTACTGTCAGAGGAATTAAACTTGAACAGTAATGAAATATACTTGGCAGGAGTGACTGACTAGTTGGTCTCAGTCTGTTGGCCTGAATCCTCGAGGCATCCTCCTCACAACAGGGTCCCTGAACAGGTGGTAGGGCTGCACCAGCTAATTAGGTGAGCTTTGCTCTGTTGCCATAACTTTGAGGCAGAACAGCCCCTGCGGTCAGGTGGGTTGCACTTGACCTTCAGGCTGCCTGCTGATCGCCCCTGTCTCTGGAGTTCAAGCTGTTCAACGGCTTTGGTCTCAGAAGAAGCCACCATCCATTTTTGTCTCCTCAGGTCCTAAATAAGAGGAGCTGAGCTTACTGTGCTGCAGGAAAGGAAGCACATCTCTGTGGCATAGAAATGACTATGCTGGTGGAATTTCAATCACAAAGGAGTTTGCCATAATGAGCAGCGTCAGTCATGCCATTCACCTTGGCTCTCAAATAATTTTCACGATTGATATCTGTACAATGTAGGCCAGGATAATAAATCGTGGTTCATTATTTCTGGTGGTATCCCACATTTAAAAAAAGACAAAATTGGTCACTGATCTTTGGTCAGAAATCTTTCTCCAATAAAGAGGGGGGGACATCTTGACGAGGCTGCGGTAGCTGCTGCTGCTCTCCAGGCTTCGCGATGCCGCCCAAGGACGACAAGAAGAAGAAAGATGCCGGAAAGTCAGCCAAGAAAGACAAGGACCCAGTAAACAAATCTGGGGGCAAAGCCAAAAAGAAGAAGTGGTCCAAAGGAAAAGTTCGGGACAAACTCAACAATCTAGTCTTGTTTGACAAAGCTACTTATGACAAACTCTGTAAGGAAGTTCCCAACTATAAGCTTATAACCCCAGCTGTGGTCTCTGAGAGACTGAAGATTCGAGGTTTCCTGGCCAGGGCAGCCCTTCAGGAGCTCCTCAGTAAAGGACTTATCAAACTAGTTTCAAAGCATAGAGCTCAAGTAATTTACACCAGAAATACCAAGGGTGGAGATGCCCCAGCTGCTGGTGAAGATGCATGAACAGGTCCAATCAACTGTACATTTGGAAAAATAAAATTTTATTAAAAAAAATAAAAATAAAAAAATAATTAAATGGGCAAAAAAAAGGAAGTTGGCAAATCAAAGGAAGTTAAAAACCTGCTCAGGACTTCTTAAAACTTCCTCTTCTAGAAAGCCTACAAAATTCAGCACCAAGGAATAAATTCTGAATTGATTGGGAGAACTGGTTATAATGCATTCCAAGAAAAGCACAGAAGAGCAAGGCCTAAAGGAATCCTAGGGGATGTTTACTCTAGCCCTTGATTTTGTGAATGAGAAATGTGAGGACCTGATGCATCCTGGGATATCCCAAAGTCACACAGCTGAACTGCAGAGACTAGAAAGAAGTGTGGAGGTCCTGACCCACAGTGGGAGCATGATGAATTCCCAGTTCTCATTTCCCATCCAGCAGTTCCCTCCTTGGAAGAGAAGGTCAGGTAGAGTCTAGGCTTCACAGCAAGACCGACCTGGGTCCAAATTCCAACAGCCATTTAAAGACTGTGTGACCTCAGGCAATTTGCTCTCTGCCTTGATGAGCCTCAGCTTCTCTATAAAATGGGACCAATGTACTTACCCCAGCAGGGAGTTGTGAAGGTTGAACGAACTAATGCTTGTGAAATTGTCATCATAGTTCCTGACACAGATGTTACTCCCTTTCTATTCCCATTTCCCCCAAAATGTCTGTTTTTGAGATGCCACCATGGCACAGAATCCACTTAATACATGGGCATTCATAATAATAAAAATGAAAGGAGCTAATGTCAAAGAACTGACCATATACCAGGGTTACACATGACTTATCTCATTCATTCCTCACAGCAATCCTATATGGTATGTATTGTCATCCCCAATTTACAGATAAGGAGCCAGATTTCAGAGGTTAAATAGCTTGTTCAGAGTTCCACAACCAGAACATGATAAAGTCAGGGTCTGAACTCAGATTGGTCTGACTCTGGAGCCACCAGGTCATTCTTCCTCATGCCACCAAAAAGGCTGCTGTTCTCCCCATCCTCACTCATCACCTTTTCTCCTGCCAGTCACACCTTCACCTTCCAGCCTATCTACTAGATCATGGTTGAAGTCACCTTTAGCTATAAAGGCCAGTCTCCAACCTTAGCCATAGTGGAATACAGTGGAATATTGGTCAAACAAATACTTGGCTAGTCTCACTGACCAATCCCTTGGCTGGGCCCTTTGAGGACAATGGAACTCCCTTCCTAGCTCAGTGCCAAGCCACAGAAAACAAAGACTCCAGGAAACCAAAGGCCTCTCTGGGCATTGTTGTTAGAGTCACTTTAACATTGCTCTATCTTCCTACAGCCTTAGAAAACCAATCCATCCAGTCTCATAAACTCTGAGCCAACAAGGTTCACAGGGGTCACCTAATCCCAGTTTTTATTTTACAGAAGGAGAAACTGAGGTGAGAAACTAAAAGTGACCCCCCAGCCCACTCAGCAAGTGTTTAGACAGGATAATGCTAGAGGTAGAGGACCTTGGACATCACCCAACTGCTTTCCTCTTAGAAATGAGGACACCAAAGTTTCCTTAAATAGCTAAGAGGAAACATTTTCTTTTCATTTGTTGACAAAACAAATAAAGCTTAGAGCAAATTAAAAACTCACTCAAGTTTCATGGTCCAAGTGGAGATGTCCCTCTACAGCAAACACCATGAGAAGTCCCCAGGTGAAGAACCCAGGTCCCCTCCCTCACGGTCTGATTGTCTCTAGCTGGCTTGACTCTCCCTACACTGTGTGATTCAAGTTCTTCCACCTATCTCAGGTGACATTGACATATCCACCAGTGCTCCCAATTCACATCCCTGTGGCACTAGATTATTAGACTATCCAGAAAGCACCAGAAAGAGCTGTAATCAAAAGGCACCCAGGAGCATGTCCATGTGCCCAGAGAGAATAGATTGGCTTATGTGGCCAAGGGGTGCCAACTTTGAGTGCCTGGTGGGGGCATTCTGAGGATTGGTTGGTAGACTGACTAGCCTCCCCACAAGGTCTGATCCTTCCAAAGTCAGTTGGTTATGTCACCATGGAAAGCTCTGACCGGGACACCTGGACCAAATCTCACTGCACACCCTATGAGCCCATAGTCCATCATTATATCTTCATTCCTTGGGTCTTATGACAATTTCATTTTCATTCTAAAACATGCAAATGCCTCTTGGAGTTCCTAAATATTATTGGTTGTTTTATAATACCAAAAGGATTGGTTAACCCATCACCGGGGATTTTCTAAGACAGCAGGAGGATAGAAAAATGTTAATGTGACCCTAAGATGAGGTCAGTATGGCCCGAGATTGCCTGGACTCCTGGCCTTCTATGGCTTGGAGATGAGCTGTGAAGGGAGTTCCGTAGTCTCCAAGGGGTCCAGCCAAGGAACTGCTCAGTGAAACTAGCCAAACATTACCCATCAGTGGAACTGTCCTCCTTTAGTGCTGGGGCATGCTGGTTGGGAAAGTGTCAAGCTGGAGGCTGGAAGAAGGGTGTGAAAACCAAGAACATATGGTGAGGAGTGAGAAGGACCACTTCACAATTTGGATCTGCAACCAACTTCTTGGCAGAAGCAATAACTGACCCGGCAGTCAGACTCAGAGGCAAAAAGCCAAAAACAAATTCTAAAATTTAAGGAAAGTGACCAAATCATATCAGGGAGGTTCCATCTGTGGAATGAGTGTCTGCCCTTGATAGTATAGGAAGGAAACTAATCACAGTACTCTCACCCAAACCTCTAGAGCTCTGCACACATTTGTCTCATTGGGTCCTTAAAAATGGCACTGCAAGAAAAGTGTTATTATCCCCATTTTGCAGACAGGAGTGAAGTCCCTTGCCACAGCCCCACAGCTACTGTGGGGAAGAATCAGAATTAGCACCCACATCCACCAACTCCCTTCCCATTGCTCTGTTGCCAGCTCCATGACACAACCACCTTGGTGTTCCACAGCTTTCTCTTACTTAAATAAGCCTAAGTTCTTACTTTTCCTGAAGTCTTGATTCCTTTAGCCAGAGATGCATACACTATTACCCAAGCCAGGAAGAGGCAGAAAGCTAGTGGCCACCTGATCTCACCAGGGTATTCAATCCCAGCAGAAATCTTCAGCACGAAGTACCTAAGGATTGAAAGAGAGGGGAGGGAGAGGAGTGAGAGGGAAAGAAGAGGAGGTGACAGTCCCTAGCAGAGTCAGGAGCCTTGAACAAACCCAGCAACCTCCCCCAGCCTCCCCACCAGGGACCTAATCAGATCAGCTTGTAAGGGATTTGCAAGTCTGGGTCCTTGCCCACAGCTGTCTGTAGAGACACCAGCTGGATCTTCTGTGCTCTTAATGATGTGCTAGGAGGCCACTTGTGGCCCTCAGCACGATTCTGAACAAGACAGTCAGCCCACCATCATCTGGAATTGCCCCAGAAGTGCAGTTGAAATTCCAAACTGTCAGGCATAATTTCTGTGTGTTTTCTGCATCGTTCTACTGCATTATAAGAATGTATTTGTATAATGTTAAATTTGAAAAATTAGTACACAGTAGACACTGTTAATGCTAAATGACTAGAAATAATCTGTATTTTAGTTCCGGTTGCACTGTGCAGGTCCTGAAGCTGAAGTCAGCTAAAATGCACAAGCAGGGCTGGCCAGACCTTGTTCAAGCACCACAGTCAAAGCAGATAAGCAGGTGCCAACAGAAGGGGGCTGCTGGCCATCTGCAGCTGCTATTGGCAACCTGTGTCAATGAAGAAGTCACAGTCTGCCTGGCCTCTCCCACATCCCTAGCAGATGAATGGAGTCTGTCTGGATGGTTGGCAAGGCAGCCTCCACCCTCAGGCCAGGAGTCAATTGCAAGGTCACTGAGCCTGGCAGCAGATTCGGACAATCGCTCTGACTCAGTGACAACCTAGCCACACCTACTGTATGACATTGCTATTTGTAGGTTGACATTTTTCTGTGTCCTGCACAAAGGGCTATCAAGAACCAGACTCCACAGAGCTGGACAGGCTCTGACCTGCTGAGGGAAATGAGGACAGTGGTGCCATTTCTGGCCTAGCCAGCTGCACTGTTCTCCTGCCCACTAGCCAGAGCCTACTTCAAGGCTGTCCTGCCACACTCAGCCATGGCCTTGAGAATAGGTAGGGCCAAGCTTTGTGGGGACAGAGCCTCCTTCAGTCCCAAACCTTGGAGCAAATGGGCTCAAAAGTTGAGTTGAACTGACCAGAAGTGCAATTTCACTTGGTACCAAGGTAGAATCTTGGGGGTCAAACTTCCCAAGGGGGGCATGGGAAAGAACCTTGCTCCTTGTCCCCATCGCTGAAGCAGGCAAATCACTTATTCAACAATTGCAGAGTTCTTTGCCCATCTCAGCTACTCTGTGCCTCAGAAAGAGACCTAGGACAAGTCCAAAAAGCTCCTGATAACATTTCTTCATAGAAATTAAACTGGCCCCAGGGGATCAGTAATGAACACAAAAACTAGGCTTGCAAATCATTTTCCAGTATACCCAACCACACAGATTGTGTGCTCAGATTTTGTCAGATACCACCAGGCCAGACTCAGTTTCTCATTGCTCAGCATGAACTGAAGGCCTCCCACGAACCCCTATGAGAACTGTCTTCAGAGGATGAATCATTCATCTTTACTCTCCCTTCTGTCCAGCAGGAGACAACCATGCACCTTTTGAGACCATACAGGAAAACACGGTGCCACAGTCCCCACCACTCTCTATAGTCTTGCTTGTTTGTACTTCATTCACTTATATTCCCTACCAGGACTCTGAGTGCCTTTGAGTTTACAACTCCTGACTTAAAGGTTAACTGGAAAACATTCATTCTTTACCCTTGGTTGATATGTCGACATTTATCTTAAGTTAGAATTTCATGAAATTTACTAAATCTTCCTAAAGTAGATGAGAATGAGAATTTTCTAGTATCTTTGAGCCTCAATATTCAGTGTACAGTAATATAGAAACAGAAAGTACAAAACTGAAGTAAGCTATGAGAGAGAGGGAGTGGGGAGAGAATGAATTCTTATTTAAATTAAAACTTTGACCATGACTGGATTTTATATTTTTTGCCTTTTTCCCCTGAAAGGCAAGAGCAGTTGGGAAAAAAATGATCTGGTCAACTGAAGGTCTGCTTGGATCACATTGGATCAAGGTTATAATTTTTTTCCATCACCATGATGAATTATAGCAGCATTGATTTTGTTCCCACTAGCCATATTCCAGCCAATCCTCATCTCCAGGCCCCCAATGTACAACAATCTGCATCTGGAAGCCAAAGGAGAAAAAAATTTCCCTCCCTGAACACTCAAGATGCAGAGGTGACCCACCACCTCCCACCTCCAGTCTACAAAATGAACATTTTTAACTCACTGGGCTTCTCTTAGGAAATTCACACACACACACACACACACACACACACACACACACACACAAGCCAGATCTTACTTGAAGTACTCTTCACTCCCACTGACAAACGTCTTGTTGGCCTGGCTGGTGAAGTTAACCATTGTCAAGTTGGGATAGGCAGTCATGCAGAAAGTCGAGTTCTTGATCTGTATTTTGGGGTGCTCACTAATTACACAGGAATCTGTTTAGGAGAGGATGGAAGAGAAAAAGTGAAATCTGTACAGAGAATATCCATGTCTGTCTGTCTGTCTGTCTCCATTTAAATACAAGCCAAAAACATTCGCCAAGTATTAGAGAGTAATTTTGGGAAAGCGTTAACCCAGATATGGAAGCACAGAATTGTGTCCTGTTCATCATGGGCCCCCATACCCTCAGCAGGACCTTGTGCTAGTAACAATGGTTCACATATATGGAGGACTCTTGAGGGAGGGGCTAAGTCATTGCAAACATCTTTTTTTTTTTTTTTTGGTACTGGGGATTGAACCCAGGGACTCCACCATTGAGCCACATCCCCAGCCCTATTTTGTATTTTATTTAGAGACAGGGTCTCATGGAGTTGTGTAGGGCCTCGCTAAGTTGCTGAGGCTGGCTTTGAACTCACAATCCTCCTGCCTCAGCCTCCCAAGTGCTGGGATTACAGGCATGCACCACCATGCCCGGCTGCAAACATCTCATTTGATGGTCAGGACAACCAATACAGCAGGCACTATTATCTCCATTTTTAAAATATGGAAATGGGCTTAAAGAGGTTAAGTAACTCTACCAAAGTCACACAGCAAATGGGGAAGAGAATCTGAATTCAAACCCAGGTCCTCATGACTCTATAGAAAACAAATGAAATTGTGCAAATGAATTTAATCAGAGCTAAACAAACTTCCTGAAGTGCTACTGCCACAGAAGCTTAACAAGCTCATCTTGGCCTCCCTGCCAGGTGCCAAGGCCAACTCAACCATAGGCAATCTAAGATCCCTACTGTGTTCCCCTAACCCCAGGGGGCAGGGTGAGTGGAGGAAGCAGCCACACCACGCTCAGGAAAGCCTGTGTCAAGACCTGACACAGTGTTACTCAATGAACTTGATCCCTGCAGGACATCTGGTGTTGTCTAGAGACATTTTTAATTTCCATATCAGGGGACTGGACTGAGTGCTACTGGACTCTACTGGGTAGAAGTCAGGGATGCTACTAAATATCCTAAAATGCACACAGCAGTCCCGCAAAACAAAGAATTATCCAGCACAAAATGTCCATAGTGGTGAGACTGAGAAGGCCTGGGATAAGAAGTGGGAATCACCATGTGAATCTTAGTAGGTCAGGCACTATGCTGGACACTTTTTAACAATTATTAGTTCACACAATCTTCATAAAACCCAGGAGGTGCCTTTTATTACCTTCATTTTAAAATAGGAAGAAGCTGAAGTCTCTCTTACCACATTATAAGGTCTAACAGCTTTATAAATACAGATAAAATGACAGATATTTTAAATAAAGAGTCCACCAGGCCTAATCCTAAAAGATACTGTTTTGTAAAGAAGCAAACAACAGAAACAACCATCACTTGTACAGCACTTCTCGTGTCTTAGGCCCGCTTTTAAGAGTCTTATAACCACTGACTAATTTAAGCCTCACCCCCACCCCTGAGACAGGAACTGTAATTATCCCTGTGTTATAAAGGAAACTGGAGCGCAGAGAGATGCTCACAGGGTTGTACATCAAGTCGTGAAGCAAACAAGCTCTCTCTCTTTGAAGTCCGTGCTCTTAACTGCTATGCTGTGAAATAAAGAGCAAGGATCATGAACTCAGACACTTGCAGATGCCAGGATGGTGACAGCAGTGAGGAGAGTGTGAAATGGAAGACACAGGGAGAGGTGGGCACGGTGACCAACAAAGTCCTCCAGCCAATCAGTGCTGTGCTTTTCCAGATGTTCTGGCAGAAAAATCAGATATTTGCATGAAATCTTTCAATTCTAAAACATTGAGGGCTGGGGGTGTAGCTCAATGGCATGGAATTTCCTTGGGTTTGAGCCCCAACACCACTAAAAATAAATAAAATACTGGGAATGAAATATAATTGTTTTAAAATGTCACAGGGGGGAAATCATATGCAGCTGAGATCTGATGTGTGTGCCCCAATATCTACCCTCTGTGGAACAGCAAGGCAGGCAAGCCTACAGGTTAAGAACAGCTTGGTTGAGTTCTTTTATCAGCCCACTGGTAATAGTCATATCTAATTTACAGCATTTTTTAAAGTTTCAAATGAAACAAGAGCATGAATTTAAAAAAAAAAGGAAGAAAACAAAATGCCAGGTGCAATGAAGTACACTCGTGATCCCAGAGCTTCTGAGAATGAGGCAGGAGGATCAAAGTAAGAAGCAAACTAGTCAACTTAGCAAGATCCTGTCTCAAAATTTAAAAAAAAAAAAATGAAATGAAAAGGACTGGGGGTGCAGCTCAGTGGTGGAGTGCCCCAGGATTCGATCCCCAATAGCAAAAATAATTAAATAAGAGAGAATTTTTTTCACAAGATGCCTGGCATGCAGATGGCTGGCACTCAATAAATTTTTAGCCATAACTCAATCATCACCGTTACGACTTTTCATGGAGTAACATCTCTGTTCCTCAATATCATCTCCCCCAAGCCCACTAGCCTCCATAAATTACCTACTTGCCTTCCATGCATCCTCCATAATGCCTCAGAATATTGGGTAAAGAGTAAGAGCAATCATAAGAATTCCTTCCCTTTGCTGAATTCTTCAGACTAGGATTTTTCAAAGCAGTCCTAAGGCCATTTTGGATCAGGTAACTCTCTTGCAGGAAGCTGTCCTGCACATTGCCGGGTTTTTAGCAGCACTCTGTCCTCTGCTCACGAAATGTCAGGAGTGCTGTTACAATAACCAAGCATGTCTATGACCACTGCCAAATGTCCCCTGTAAAATATTGGGCTGAGAAACTCTGCTTTTAGATATCTCTATATAGCTTTCTTTTTTAAATATTTTTTGTTTTTCTTAGTGGTAGATGGACACAATACCTTTGTTTTATTTATTTATTTTTATGTGGTGCTGAAAATCGAACCCAGTGCCTGACACATGCTAGGCTAGGTCGCTACCACTGAGCTACAACCCCAACCCCAATGTCCTTGAATAGCTTTCTATTCAATACTATCTTCTTTAGTTTAATCAAATAGCAGTTTCAGGGGATTCTTAGCTAATAATCAAATATTTACTGGGGAAGATTTTGTTCCCCCTAGCAACAACCTGAACGAAGGCAATTACAGCGCCATCCACATCCCTTTGTGGCAAGTAAGCACAGGAATTCTTTCTCACCCTCCTGCCCCGAAAGTAAGTCCGTCTCCAAGGACCAAAGAGATCACTGATACTTGGGTAAACGTCAAATCCCTGCTTTCAAAATTGCCCTTGTGGAGCAGGCGGGCTCCTTCCCTAAAGAGCATCTTTGGAGATCAGTGGATCAGCGCCCGCTGCAGCAGCAGTTCAAGGTGACTCTTGCAGCAATGCAGCAGCCTCCACTCGCTCCCTCCCTGCAGCCTCAGGTCTCCTGCAATATCCCTTCCCACCACCGGGCGGCAGGAGCGCGCTTCCAAGCGCAGGGCGCCCTTCTGTTTGCAAGCGAGTCTGGATGGGCCTTCTCATCACAGAGCTCCGCGGCCCAGCAACCCCGAACAAAGAACAGCAATAATGATCGTGCTAAATTGAAAAGCTGTTGGAATGGGATTCTCTTTATTCGGGCAATTATTAATAAATGAAAGACTCAGGGAAAAAAGGTATCATTTAATTAAAGTTCTAATGGAAAATTAAGCCATTCCAGAAATAGAAACGGTATTTATGTTGTTCCCATTTGGGGTGACCCTGCTAACTCCTATTTTTACAAAACATTTGCTGGTCTTACTTAGCAGGGCACAGAGATTAGTTGATCTTCATTACAAATACCTGGAGGGTTGAGTCACCCCATTGAAAACAGTGTCTTCTGCAAATTGCACCTTAGAAAATAGGTGGAAAACTTGACCTCTACCCATGGGTAGGCCTAGGGCTGGAGTTGGTACACATGCCCTGGCTACTCTGAGAGGTAGAGCTCCCAGATAGCATGTCCCTAGCAGCACTGAGAGGGGCATGGCACAAACATTCACCCACTCTGAGTGGTTACAATATGGGCCATTTATCCCTTTCTCCTGGGACAAGTCCATTTGCCTGACGGTCATGAGGATGGGTGGTGATGGGCTTGAGAGGGAGAAGGTAAACCTGAAAGGCCATTTAGGTAGTGCTGCTGGGGCAAAGAGATTTTCCATCTCCTAAGTAAGCCTCACTTGCTGTGTCCACTGGGAAACTGTCCAGGAATATCTGCTGTCTGGATTCCCAACTGTCCAGCAGAGCAGAGGACTCAACAGTTGTCTGTGTCTCTACAGGTCAGGTCACTGTCACCTTTTCTACATTCTGCAAGAACCCCACAATATCAGTCCTCCTGCAAGTGAGAGCATGACCCTGGGAATGGAACACCCCCAGGTGCAGATAACACCAAATGACAGATAGAGGGGCTGCACAGAGGAAGAGTGGGGGGTTGACACCTTGTTCTTTCAACAACAAGAAAAAAAAATTAAAGCAATGGCTAAGAATGAGATAGGATCTGCCGAGCCTGCCCATAGGCTCACAGGGAATAATCAAAGTGAAAAATGTCCATTGTCTCTGCTCAGAGCTTGCACGGTTTTTATGGTTTGTATCAGTCGACCAAAGCTTAGCTGTATTGTATCTTTACCGGGCCTTTCATGTTTTCTATGAAACAATAAAACCAGACCAGGGAAAGGTCTTGCCTGTCTCAGGCCCACACCCTTGTGTGTGGCCCAATTGACATGCTCAGCTTTTAAAAATATATACAGAGAGAGGGAGGGATTACTGGCTATAAAATAAGCACATTATGCAAAATATGGAAAAGAATGGCCCCATTGTTAATACTCTGTGTATAACCTTCCTATATTTTCTATTCATGTATAGATTGCTAGTAAAAATAAAATTATTCTAAAATTTGCATCTTGCTATAGCATTTAACATGATATGATGAGAATATTCTCATGTTTAAACTATGGAATTACTTAATAATTGTATGAATTCTGTCAAATATTTAAGTGCTTCTACTGTTTTCCAATACTACAAGCATGATTGCAATTGACAATTTTGTATAGCATTTACCTGACCCTAATTTCCCTCTTAAAATAGATGTGTAGAAGTGGAAACATACAATTCACCCAAGCGTTCTTCTTATCCCATACCATTTCAATGACAAACATCAGTTAGAAAACAACTGGAATAATACCACTTTGCTGGACCAAAGATTCTTCAAGAACCCTGGACAAGCAGAGAGAGGTTATAAGACCCAAGTTCTAGTGCTAATTCTACCTTGTGACTTACACCTTGAACCTGAAAGTCCACTTTGCCACCTGCAAAATAGTGATCATGCTACCTGCCATTTGGAACTCAAAGGGCTCCCATGAGGAATAACAGAATCTTTTATAAAGTCACTTTGTAGATTGGAAAGCATTTAGCATAGTGGCTAGGTCCATGGTTTTGGAAAGTGAGTAAACTTGGATTCAAAGCCCAGGTCTACACATGGCTAACTCTATGACTTTGAGCTCAAGTTTTTTCACCTGTAAAATGGATACAATAGGACTCCTGTTATTAGTTGTCCACCTTGACATTGATAATTCAATGAAAGTGTTAATACATGGTGCTTACTGTGGAGTAAGTGATGCTAGGTGCTTTTATTATTAAGGTGCTGCACAAATATTAGCAGGCATTGTTAGTAAAGGAAAATGGTGTTTCTAAACTACTATTCCTTCTGAAGGACATCTGCAGGAGACTGGTCACTATGACTCATGTGGTCCCTGAGGTGAGTCTCCAAGGAAGAATTACATGGAACCTGAATTGACCCAACAGACCTACTCCAGAAGGCATTCTCTTGGAAAGTCACTTCCCTTCCAGACACAATACAGAGAGGAAAAGCAGGGATCTGGGGTGACCTGGGATCGTGGGGTAGTTCTGCATTCTGGACTCCATGCCCTGGGAAGTGCACTTTGCCTAACATGGCATCCATCTTCAGAAAGCTGTTCCAGCAGCTGATTTTTGGTTGTGACTTTCTACACTTACCAAGTGGGACTGTCCCAGACAGCAGCTTTGCAGAGAATGTGGGCTAGTCTATTCGTAAACTGGCTAAGGGGAGCCTAATTAAAGAATGTGGAGTGGCCCTGGGCACACATGCACACATGTGCACACACGCACACACACACACACATGCATGTATGCACAGATGTGGACAACCTTAGGCCTAATGGTTCCTATCCTTGGTTGCACCTAGAGAACTTTAAGAATACAGATCCCTAGCCTGTCCCCCGATAATCTGATTTTAATTGGTCTGGGTGGACCCTAAATAATGTTTTGTTTTTTTGGTTCTCAGGTGAAATTAACATTCAGGAGCTCAGACTGGGAACAACTGTGCTAACCTAAGAAACAGGGAAATTCTAAAGATAAGCACACTGACTCAGAGAGGCTAAGGAAAAGACTCTTGGTCATACAACCAAAGAATCACACCTCTGGAAACCTTCATAAATCTCCACCCCTCTATTTCTGAGCCCTTCCAGGTTTACAAGGTTTGAATTTAATGGGCAAGTGTGTCTAGTTTTAGTTCCCCCTCAGTCTTATTCAAGCTTCTCCCGGTGGAGGCTGAATATGCTGTGTATGTACATGCACCTGTGTGGAAACATCCTCCAGTGGGAATTGCTGTCTTTAGATATGTGTGCCTCTCTTGGGAACATGGGAGGGGAGCTTTTTTCCTTTCCTCTTATCCACAAAGCTCAAACATTCCTTGAGTGCTGCATTAGGCAGAACACAGGAGGAAAAGAGCTGGTTTGGGAGGCCAATACTAAGAGGCAATCATAGATAAGCACTTGGCCTCAGTAAGAACCCAGCTTAAGGAAAACAACAGATCTACCAGGGAAAAAGGAAACCCTTGGCTTAAGGTCCCCATGAAAATGACCAAAGCTTTCAAAATTGACTGAGACTAGTACCCTCCTTGTAGTTTTATACCTTTGCACCTGCCATCATATCCCTCATGTCTTTTCTCCATAAAGCAGTCCATAAGATAGGTAGGGTGCAGAATATTATTATTTCTATTTCTCAGGTGAGGAAAAGTGAGATGCAGAGTGAGATCATTTGGCCCAGACACACATACAGTCCACAGCAGAGACAGCTTACAAACCAGAGAGCCTTGCTTAACATATCTGCCCTGTGTCCCCTCCCTTTCATGCTTGCCCTCTGCCCATGAAACTGACAGTTCCCCCCACCAAGACCTCAAGTCCCAATGGATTTCACACCTGCAACAGTGTTCCAGGAACACCCCTAATTCCCCAACAGGCATGCCCTTCTCCAGGCACTGTATTATGCCCATCTCTCTCCAAGGTGTAGACCTATGCATCTGCTCCCATTTTCACCTGGTGCACTGAGCAGTACTGTGTGAAGTGTGTCCCTGGGATCACTTGCATCACTCTCCTAGACTCTGGAACCTAGAGCACCACTTTTCAAATTGTATTGTGCTTGATCTTGGCAAAATGCAACTTCTCATTCCAGAAGTCTAGAGAGGGGCTTTCAAATCCCTCCCAGGTGAAGCTGCTAGTCTAACAAAACACTCTATGAAACAAAAGAAGAACCTAGACCCCTTTGCAAAACTTGAAATTTCCTGGCCCTACTCAATTTCATTAAGCCAATTGCATCTTGGGTAGGATTCTGCATTTTGAACAAACACTTAAGCTAGTGTGAGCAAACAAAAATTTGACCACCCCTCTTCAGAACCATGAGTTCCTTAAATGCTTAAGTTAAGTATGTCTTTGTGCTCCCAGAATCTAGTATAGGAACTGGCATGCATAATATGTGTTCCATTAATCTTTGTTAAATCAATAAATACTTCAAAACACACTGAACTCACCTAATAAAAGTTTGGTTTTATCTTTGCATTCTGGCGTGTTCCATGGGTTGTTGCAGGAGCCCCAGGGTAGTACAGACACAAAGGAGGCAAACAGGTAGAAAAGTGTGTAGCAAATAATCACATTGTAGTATATGGCTATTAGGACAGAGATGATCAGCATCGCGATGCCACAGCCTGCAGAAACAAAAATTCCAGGGATTCATTCCACCCCACATCCTATGGAATGCTAACAGTTGGGCACAGGGTGAGGAGCTCAGTCTTGACTCTCTTGTGAAGATGGATGCACTGACAGTGGACTGGACTCTTATGTCTACCTGGGGCATTGAGGCATAATGCCAGGAGTTCAACAATGACAGAGACGACCTTGGGCCTTTCTTTACTAGGGTTAAATAAAGGAAGGAGGGAGGGAGGCCCACCAATCATGAAAGTAGATCAGAGAGGGCAGGAATGAGAGGCAGTCTGGGCTCACCTTGTAGAGCTGGGATGGCCTTCCACACAGACACTGGTCCTTGGCTGGCAAACTGGCCCAGTGATACCTCTAGAAAGAAGATAGGCAACCCAGCCAACGCCAGCATCATCAGGTAAGGAATGAGGAAAGCACCTTGGAAAGAGAAAGTGGGACGTGAGAGCCCTGGGAGGCAAAGGCAGGGCTCTGGCCCACCTTAACCCTCTGGGTTAGGGGCTGGGTGCCCTCTCAATAAACTAAAAGAAAATTTAGCCCCTTTTCTGAAGAAGTTTTTGATATTCCAGATAACAGCAAGCACCCACAGGACAGGTTAGAGCCTTCCTCAAAATACTGGAAGGGTACTCATGCAAAAATACTCCTCATTTCGATTTCTCACCAGACAGGATGCTAGGGGTTATGTGTTGGTGGACTTTTCTGTGTAGCAATTCAATTTCCCAAGATTAAATCCTTCCAGGATTCAAAACAGTCATGGCTTTGACTCACTAGTAGAGGCAGATCTGGTGAAATCTCATCTGAACTGAAACCTCCAAGGACATAAAATCTGCTAGACTAGTCTCCAGGGACCCTCCTCTAAGTTACCTGCACATCTGACAACCAGTTTGAGCCTGCTGTGCTCCGCAGGCAGCCAGACCCCATCCCTCCCCACCACCACCATCACACATGTCTCAGCTTCCTTCACATGAGACATCCCTTCCAGTCTTCAAGGTTAACAAGTGCTCCTTCCTTCAGGTAGTCTCCCTTTTGTGACCTCTCACTGTATCTGACCCCAGACACTTGATAGTATTTATGTGGATGTCTTGTCTAGGCTAGGAGCACCCCGAAGCTCTTCAATGTTAATTTTCTTATTCTCAGACTGCCCCTCTTACGCCAACAGTACTTGGAGACTCTCCACAGGCTTGCTGGATTCTCTAGGGTTCTTTTCCTTCAGGGATTCTTTGAAATTGTTTGGGAGAAGCTTGGAGAATCACCATGATCTTTGAAAAGGTTTTGACCGGAATGTGCCTTTCCAAAGATCAAGGTTGATTCAGGGGACTAGAGATGCCAGAGCTCAGAATAAGGCTGAGTCAAAAAAGGCTGATCCTTCAGGAGTCCTAGTGTTGCACCCACCTTTCTCCCAGCTTCCTTTCCAGCACAAGGGCCTTTCCTACCAAGGGCTCTCCCAGCTTCCAAGGCCCAGCAGGACCCATGGACTGCTGGGGAGTGAAACCCAAGATCCTATTGTAATCCTCCCTGAATAGGGTTTTTGAGAAAGATGTGGATTGTGTAATCCCGCTTCTGAGGAGGAAGGGGCCAGCTCCCCACTCAAGGCTGAGGGCTGCAGGGGGTCCCAGGAGCCACTGAGCAGAAACTGCTACCTCCCCACCTCAGATGTGCCTGGGAACTGCACACAGGCAGAATCCTGCACTCTGCAGATCACCCAAGAATGAAGTGCAGGACTGTCGTAGCCAAACTCTCTTGCTGAACTCTCTCCTCACCCTTCATTTTGATACCCATCTCCCTTTAGGTCTCTAAGCCTCTTATGGCACCTCCTGCCCAATTTGCGCACACTGTTCTGAGTACTCCCTGTGGGAAACCAAAGAGAAATCCAGCTAGGGATGCCTATATTCATGCGACCTGCATGAATTCTTCTGTTTCCAGGGCACTCTTAGTTGCAAAAGCTCTGGGGTCCTCATAAGTACTTGTCAATGTGTCCTAATTTGGAATAGAGAGCTCATCTGTTTCCTGTTTTAATTGTCCCTTGATGCAACAACTGTCCCTCCCTGTGTACCAAATTCAGCCTAGAGCCGACCCAAAAGACAAAAAGAGGGGGGAAGGGAGTAAGAAAAAAGACCGATGGATGCGGGGCAGTTCCTCTTGCCTTTGGTCCAATTGAGAAGATGTGAAAGGGAGCTCTAAGTGTGAGGTCCTGTTCCTAGAAGGGACTTACCAGTTAGCTAACCTGGGGGCTAGCACCCTGCCCTATGGTGCCTCAACCTTGGGCAGGCAACCAAAGGGACTCCGACTGTGTGGGGTCCTTTCTCCTTGTTTAAGAAAGAGGAACGAAGAATTCTAGTAGCCCCATAACTGGAACAGTTTTCTTTCAAAAGCAGTGTATTTAGCTCAGTTTAGGACAAATGGAAGCAGACACGTTTTTGCTAAGGGACTTTACTGAAATGAAAATATGCCCTGCTTCTGCTTAGGAGTATGTTGGGTGGGATGCTTCTGAGAGTCTCAGAGGGTATGTACCAATCCAGACTCTCTCAGCAGGCACCTTTTGGGTAGAATGCATTCCACACACATTCTCAAAATCTCCAAAGCAAATTCTCCTTTCCACTTTATAATCTCAAAATGTTCTTAATTCGGCCCTCCAGGACTGCAGGGCTACTGAGTCTAAAAGTGATTGGTGCAGAGAGTACCAAAACTTCCTCAATACTTGGTGCAGAACTTCCCTGCCCACTCATCCACTTGGTTCAGAACCCAGTCCCCCAAACTAAGAATGGAGGTTCCTGGGGCCCCATGACTCTCCTGAGTCCGGTATCCAGATGAAAGTCTCCTGAACTTAATGCCAACTGATTAAGACCGCTCTTGCCTCCCGGCTTTACTTTCAAAAGGGCACGGGACCAGGGTGTGAGGAGTTGACCCCGAGCTTCCCCTCCCCGCCCCTGCCTGAGGGCTCCGGGCCCCCTCCAACCCTCAAGTGCCCGCCCCGCCGCGCCGCAGGCGGAAAGAGCTGAAAAGCCATACCTCCCCCGTTCTGGAAGGCCAGGTAGGGAAACCTCCAGACATTGCCCAGCCCCACTGCATACCCCACCATGGACAGGATGAAGTCCAGTTTGCTGGACCAGTTCCCTCGGGCCTTATTCTCATCCCCTTGCTCGTCCTCCTGGAGGCGGAAAAGCACATTGTCGGATAACAGCCCCATAGGTCCGCAAGCAGGCCCCATTCCTCCCCTTCCCCCAACTGAGGGTCCTTCCCAGCAAGCAGTCCCCAACTTTTCAACCAAGGATGCATCGGCAAGCAGAAACCCAATTCTAAAGAAAGGATGCATCTACAAGCAGGGCCCTCACCCCTGAACTCTGCACCTCTGAGAGTCAGCAAGCAGGCCCCCAATTTTGATGTGAAGATCCATTTTAAACACACTCTTGAACCCCTCTTTCCCAAGCCCAACCGTCAGGGCACACAGCAAGCAGCTTTCCCAAACCTTTAACTGTAGACTGATTGCAAGCAGGTCCCTTCAGCCCAACCCTTCATCAAGAATTCATTTGGCAAGCAGTCCCCCAACATCATGCCTAAATTTCCCAGCAAGCAGGTTCCTGATCAACTCCTTCCCTCCCCACAAAAGCCCTCACTGTCCACCTTTCTTCACTGAAGTGTGAGCCAAAGCTAGAAAGAGAGCTGCAATGCTTAAAGCCAGCCAGAGCCTCTGCCTCGCTTTCTCTATTAAAGCCTGCTGCAGAACCTGCCTGATCTGCTAATTTAGTGGAGGCATCCTTCAACCCTGGGGCAAGGGAGATGGGCAAGATAGAGATTTGAGGTGAAACCAGACAGAGAACAGAAAAGGCAGATATGGTAAGAGATAGGCTTTCTGACACCGTGAGTGTTGATCTAAACTTTAGTATTAATCAAATAGATGACGCTAGGCAAGGCACTTGCTCTCAGAGCCTCTGTGTCCCTATTTGTAAAATGAGGGGCTAGAATGATTGTCCTGTAAGGCACCTGCCAGCTCCAGCAATCTATGAATCTTTGGGGCTCACTTCTCCAAGCTCACATAAGATGATTTCTTGGGGCAATACCTGGTTCAGGGATGCTTTACTAGATGCTGAACTATCTCAGAAGGATTCTGAAGGTATTCAGGGTAGCTGGGCATTGCACAGGGTCTCCAGGGACTCAGAACACTGCACAGCTTTTACCTCCTCCACCTTTTATTTTAACACCATTCTATAGTCCCACACTGTTCTGCAGGCCAGCGGTTCTGTCAGGAAGAGGAGGTCTAGGGGAGGGAGAAGGGCCAGGGTGGGTACCAGAAAGGCACAATCAGAAAGATGAGCAGGTTGAAAAATAAGGAACTTTCAAGAATCTGAACATCCATAACATTCTCCCTATACTCCTCCCACACACATATCATCTCCATATCTAACCCCACCCTCCAATCCTTGGGGCTGAAAGGGTGGGAGTTCCACTGTTTTTGCCGCAGTGCGGAGATTAAGCAAGGTATGTGAAACAAAATTTCATCTCCACCTGGGGTCACACTGTTGGGTGTACGCTGTGAAAGGCAGCTAATACACAAAGACCAGTGCTTTAGAAATAGACCCCAAACCCAAGGGCAAGTGTGGGAATGTCCAAATTTAAATTCATTTCTAGTTATCCTAATAGCTGGTCTCCTGTTTTAGGGGCCTGTGGATGAGTAAGAATGTAAGAGTGCATGTATGTGTTTGTGTGTACACAACACTAGTGCAACTAAGGTCAAATGTATAAATCACATCTCACACAGGCAGGGCTTCTGGTCCAACACCCTCCCCTGCCTCGCCAACACACACACACACACACACACACACACACACGCGCGCGCGCGCGCACGCGCCTAGCCCCTGAGCCCTGGGAACGAAGGAGATAGAAAAAGGTAATGGGAAGGGAAGAGTGAAAGAAGAGATCAGAGAAGAAAGGAGAAAGACTGAAGGGAAAGGGAAACAAATGCTTGTAAAGGAGCAGCGAGTTGCCTTCATCCCTAACCCAGGGATTGGGATTTGTCTGTGGATTTTTTCATGCCTCTGGTTGAGCTATAAAGAAACAAATGCAGGGATAGATCCAGGTGGGTGAGGCCTGACATTTATGTAATCGAAGTGGTCTACTTGAGGGGAAAAAATGCAAAATTATGATGGCAAAATTTGATACAATTTTGGAAGGGTCCAGGCTAAAGTTGGCCCTGAAGCTTCAGCTTCAGTGGCCTCCTTTAAACCCGCCTCTCACCAATAAGTTCACAGATGATAAATGTTAACTCGCAGTTTAAAGGCTACAGAACATATATTATTATCCACCGACCTCTTCCCAAGGGCTTTTCTCTGTTTCTTTTAAATTCAGAATTTTAAAAACCAAAAACAAAACCGAAAAGACCCACTCATTGACAGGCGGGGAGTCGTGTCTGCATAAAGGGGTAGAATCTCTCTGCTTCAACTATTTCGTAATCTGCATCCGTATTCTCGCACCACCGAGGCTAGGAAGGGGCAGGTCGGGGCACCTCTGGCAGGGTCACTGCAGCCCTCGCTCCCTGAACTGACGACCCCAGCGCTATGCGAGCTTCCGAAGCCCCAAAGCTGACTAATGCATCCACCACCTGGCGCTGCCAACCAGTCTCCCCATCAGCACACGTGCACCCGCCACGGCTCGGCTTGCCTCTTGCGCGGCTGGAGAGCAGGAGGCGGCGCGGGCCGCTTACGACCGACCAGCTTACCTGTGTGGCAGTAGTGGTCACGCTGCCAGGGAGCACCGATGCGATTCCATCTGTGCCCAGCACCACGGTGCTCTGGCTCATGTTCACCCAGCCCACGGACGGGGTATTGTTCCGCTCCAGCGTGCCCTTGCCCACACTCACGTTCTCATCCCCCTCTGGGCCGCGCAGAGCCGGGATCTTACAGTGCAGCGCGTTGCCGGGCCCAGCGCCCCCAGACAGGGGGCTGTCCTGCGCGCTGTGCCCTTCGCTTAAGTCTGGGAGGGCCACTGAGGCCGCCTGAGCCCGCGGGCTACTGAGTTTGCAAAACCCTACTCCTGGCCTCTGGGCCTCGCAGACTCGCGCATCCGCGGACTGGAAAGTTTGGGCGCCGGTGGAAGCGGACCTGGGCACACGTGGTGGTGGAGCAACGGCGGCAGAGGGAAGCTCCTGCTCCGGGCTTGTTCTGGGTGCGCACGGGCTCTCCCGGTGGCCCGGGGCCGCCACCTCCATGCTGTTGACTGGTTGTTTATTCGTTTCCTTGGAAGCACTGCAATCCTGAAAACACAATGTCAAGTTCGTGCAAAAAAAAAAAAAAAAAAAAAGTCACGGCAGCTTAGAAATATCTGTATCTACATATGAAGCTTTCACAACTCAGGTCCAAACACAATATCCGGGGGAGCAAATGGAATCTGAGGTTTTGTTGTTGTTTTTTTTTTTTCTTTTACCCGTTCAATTAGCATTTCTCAATTAGCGAGTCTGTCAATAACCAGACTACATAAAGAAGCTAATATTCCCTCTGATGGAGGATGAACCAAGAAAAAAGAGGCAGAAATGTTTTTTGGAGGCGGCAAGGGGAAGGGAGAATGGAAATAGCCCTACAGCCATGAGTTCCCGGCCCCTTTTGGATTTCAAATCACGGTTGTGGGGTGCCCGCGTCTCCTTCTCCATTGTAGAAAGATTCTTTAATTTTCCGCCCCATTTCCTTTGTCATTCAACAATGCACATTGCCTTTTTTTTTTTTTTCTTCCGATAGACAAGCTGTGACCACAAAGCTGATGCCCTGGCACCAGCGAGGGCTTGAAGCCACATCGGTTGCCCGAAGCTCAGTGCTCGAAAACCCAAAGATAGAGACCAAGATCAAAATAACACAAAAAAAGCAATAAACCAGACTTAAAACACAAAGTAGAAGTCGAATTGTTATCTTTCACAACCTGCATTCACTTCCAAATTACCAGAAATGTAGAAGAACATGCAAAGTTGTTGTTTAGCTGCACCCCCAACTTCCCGCTTTACTTGGGACCAAAACTCACGAATAATTTTCATTTGTTTTCTTCTAATTGAATTTCAAATGAAAAGAATTGCCAGCAGTGGGTTTTCCATCATCTTACTCCCCTCGTGTTATCTTTCAGGGCTTCCTACACATTAGCAATAATACTTATTATACTAAAAAAAATAATAATCCCCTCAATCGGATGCCTCCCATCTAACCCCCTTTCACACATCCACAGATCAGAACTCCTTAATTTGCACCAAATCTAAGAACCTCAACTTCAGCCTTCATTCCTGCCTAAAAAGCCTCTAGGACCCAGAGCGATTCTCCCGTGCACCGGCATCTGACTTTTCAGCACCGAGGACAGTGCCCGGAGTCGCGTCTTGGAGAGTCACCGACCCCTCAGCTCTACAGCCTAGGAAGCTTCTTTCTAACCTGAGGTGATGCTCATTAAGCACAAATACAATACTTATAGCCGCGAAAATTGTTTTCCTCGCTCCCTCTCGCCCAATGCACCGACATTTCAAAAAGAAATATCCCAATGAACCTTCCCTATTACCTTAACCCTCTTTCCTCTAAAAAAACAAACAAACAAAAAGCAAACACTCACCATGTCGGACACAGGCAACAGATTGAACCGGTAGAGTGAAACCCGCTATTGGCAAGACTGGGTTTGGCTCCGGTAGGAGAGGAGCTTTCTATATCTTGGTGGGAAAGGCCGGGTTTGCGTCAGTGCATAGCAAGGTGCCCTTCGGCTGACATCTTCTTGATAATACAAGTTTGATAAATCATTGCCCCTTTGGATTCGAGTTTTAAAGGGACAACAACCTACGGTATGCTGGCCAGTTGTTAGTTGGGCAGGAGGGGGCTGCGTGTTTGGCGTGACTCATGTGGGTTGATTACTAAACCAAAGACAGTGGGAGGGGTCGACAGAAGTTTGCCTCCTCCTAATTAAGGGAAACATGGGAGGGACACGTCCCACTGCACCCAAGGCAAGGCGCAGCCGCTGCGGACAGAGTGGATTGGGCTATATACCCTTGAGAACGGGGAGGGGGTTAAATGACTACCTTGTCTCCGTTTTTCCACTAAATTCCATTGCTGTTTCTCAAGTCTTCAGTGGATTCCAAAATATCATGCCAGAAGCGGTGGAGGGTCTGTCTGTCTGCATGTAGCCCCACAGCTCTGCAATGGCCAGTACATGCATGTGTCCTGCATGCTCAAGGGTGTATCCACTTTGCCTGACTTCAGATTATCATATCCGTCTTTCCCAGACAACAAGTCTTAGGGGTATCCTGGGTTTTTGCTTAAAAATTGAGACCAAGAGAAAATCAAATGTATCATTGAATCTTTTCATTGTAATTTTTAGGCTCTTCTAAAAAATATTTTAGAGAAATAAGAAGGAAATTATTCCCAACACTGAACCGGTTCTCAGGCCCCTTTCAAATTCAAAGGAAACCTACTCTTTCTCATAGCCCTTTAACAAAAAAAAAAAAAAAAAAAAAAAAAAAAAAAAACACAGGGTCAGGCCTAATTCGAAAACTCGGGGTCTTAGACACCCCCTATATCAAGATCCCCAGCAACGGGGACAGGGTTGGCCATCTGGGAACCAGGCGAACGTCCAACCATACTGCAGCGGGGATTGGGGGTGGCCGTGACAATTAAAAGATCGACTATGGACTTTACTGTTGGTACAAAGCAATGTCTATACTCCCTAAAAAGGGAAAACACCTTTACAAAGACGATGTTGTTTGGAGACTATAGAAGCGAATTCGCAGCAAGAATACTTCCCTAGCCTTCTCTTCTTTGCCAGTCTTGCTTGGGGAACCCCAGGCCTCGGGGATGAGAGCTACGGAAAGCACTTTGTCCCTTCCCTGCTGCCTGCAGCCGGGTCCCCTGCCTCAGGGTCCGCACCGTCTCACTCGGCTGCGCAGTCTCCACACCACGGGAGGACAATGAGGCGGCGGCCGCAGGCGGAGGCTGCGGTGGCAGATTGCGGCGGGCGCCTGGGGCACTGTGGAGCCCACTCCCTCCTCCTCCCTAACCCTCCCAGGACGCTCGAGAGTGCTGGATGCCTCTGTCCTCCCGGCCCCTCCCGAGGGCAGCCACCTGGGGACCCATGCTCTGCACTATTGGGGGGGGGGGGCGGTGCCTGAAGAGACAGACCTTCCTTTCGAGTCTCCTTGCCAGTTTCAGGCCTGTTTTTATTGTAGTTTTGAGTTAACATTTATTGAGATCTCAATATTGAACCACTGTGTAAGGGCTTTTCGTGAAAATATCGCATTTAATCTTGGCACAACCCTTGAGAAACTATCTCAATTTTTAAATTGGGAAAACCGAGGTTCACTAAGTCTCACTTTTGAACCCCAGAGAAACTCCTAAGCACCTTGCACAGGGCAGTTCCTGAGGCAAGTCCTGTTCTTTCCCAGGGTTTTCTCAGAGGGAAACCCGGAGAGCTCGGGAAGAGGGATGAGAGGTCAGGAGTGGCGCTGTGGTGGACTCAGCCGGCAGGGATAAGAATCCCGAAGGGGCGAATACTCCCGCCCGGGTTTGCGCTGGCAAATGCCCTTAGCACAACGGGGAGCTGCGGAGAGCTTCTTCCGAACAGACCCCAGTTTCCAAGAAGGAACCAGACCAGGATTCGACAACTATACAGGACAGGCCTGGCAGGCCCTGGCTTCTGCGAGTGGTTGGCCCCAAGAGAAGCCATGAGGTGCTCGCCTAGTTCTGTGTAGACCGCCCTTCTGCGGTGCCTGGGCCGACATCCACGGGAATAGTCACGACTTCCAATGGTTCTGGCCAGTCTCCAAGCTTGCATTTGAGCAACCCGCAAAGGACCGAGTGCAAATGAAACGCCCACTTGGCTCTCGGACGCTCCGGGGCTCACGGACGTGCCTAGCTGGCGTGGGGGTGGAGGGAGAGCACGGAGCAGAAGTACCGCAGTCGCGCCGGCCTGCTCTCCTCCCCCAGTTGCGGCCCTGGCATGAGTGACGACCTGCGCCCCCGCTCAGTCTCCAGCCCTGACGTGTCTCCTGCTAGCCCTCCCTGGTCAAATGCGCACGGGTCCCCGCGTGGGGCCCGCTGCACGTCAAGCCCTGCAGAGGCGGGTGACGCGCAGGAAAGGCCGCGGTGGGGGTTGGTGGAGGTGCTGCTTGGGCTCGCCACATCCCCCCGACACACACACACACACACCACCACACTCACACACTTTCAGCCGCAAGATTCTAGAAAGGAGGGGCTGCATGGAGCGAGGAAGGAGTGTTAGGAGTCAAGAGGTCTGGAGGGGTCGCTCTGAGGCCAACGCGGGAGGGTTGGGGTGAGAAGGCGAGAAAGAGGGTGGGGAGGCGGGAAACAGTTTGTCCTGCGTGGGGTTGTATGTCAGAGCCTGAGAAGCTCAGAGGATGGAGCTATGGTGTTTAATAAATAAATAAGCGAGGGAGGCAGAGAAGAAAAGGTTCGCGTCCTCTCCACTCGGGCCTCCGCCCCGCCCTCCGCAGCCGCCTGTTTGGAGTGATAATCCCGGGACCCTGCTAGCTGCAGCCAAGAAGGCTGTAAATCCACATCCATCACCGCGCAGCCATTGGTTCGGAATTACTCAGACACTACGACCTTAATTACTTTGTCAAAGATGAAAAATAGTAATTGATTTTGTTCTCGATCGCTTTTTCTTGCTGATAAGCAAATAAATAGCTGTTTTTGAAAACCTTCATTCACCCAGCCGTATGGGTAGCCCAAAGAGAAAAGGCCGTGAGGCAACAGACTTGACTCTGGTGTTTGTGTCAGACTCTAGAGACAAGTTGGGACCCGGGCAGGAGACAGCCTAGTGCGTGCACGTCGCTGCCCTCCGCCCAGGAAAAGGAAAGAGGGGGAGAAAAGAAAAGTTGTTTTGCAGAGAGTGCCTGCTCTGGGCGCTTGGAGCACCAGCCTCCTCAATTCCTCAGGGCAGCATGCAAGAAAGAGCTGGCAGTGCATTTCCACAGAAAGGCCAGGAAAAATTGCCCACAGTCAACAGTCACAGCGAAGATTCCGAGCCCTGGCCTGTCTGCCCCTCAACAGGGCAACTAGGATGTGAGGGGTGATTCTCTCTCCGGTGGGAGTTGTTATCACCTAAAACTTCTACGAGATGGATGGGAGAGCTCAGTGTGGGTTTCAGGTGACCTTCCTGATAGTCCAGAAGCCATGCAGCATTTTTGTCCCACTTGTCTACTACTGCTCAGTTCCACTGCAGCATTGTTCTCTGAAGAATGTGGGTTCTGCAGACAGACTGCACCACCTCCTGGCTCTATAACCTTGAAGGGAATTCCTGATAGGTAAAATGTTGATGATAAGAATTAAGTACCTTGGAGGTGGGGTTTGAGGATTAATTGAGGGTATAAAACAAAGTGTCTAGATTGAGACTGGCTATCTGGTATGCTTTTGTTTTTAACAATTTCATTTTGTTGTTGTTGTAGATGGACACAATACTTTTTATTATTTTTATTATTTTTTTAATTTGGGGCTGACTATTGAACCCAGGGCCTCAACACGTGCTAGGCAAGTGCACTCTACCACTGAGCCACAACCCCAGCCCTCTGGTATGTTTTTAATAAATTGTTGCTATTAGTCAGTCTAGATAAATCTTGATAAATCATACATTTGAAGTCCCACAGATTCAGCAAATAAAAGTGTCCCCCCCCTCCGCCGCCACACACCCCAGAAGGCTTAATATGGGTAGATATGCTCATATTACAGAAAGCCTTATAAAATAGGAATCTTGGTGCACCATTTTTCATTCCTTATTCAGTGGTTTTGTCACTCAATAATCAAGTATTTACTTTTATTAAAAGAAAATTAGGAGCAACCTGGGAAAGTGCTCAAATATGGAAGCTGCTGAGTGTGCCCCAAAGCACCTTTTGTGTTAAACTCAACATGAATGGTAGAAGCTTGGAGCTCTGTACTCAGTCTCACTGTCCAGTTCTCATCCAGACCTCATGCTGGGGAGACAAACAAATTAAGGCAAACTTTCTTCACCAGAGCATTTCAGAAGAGTCCATACTTGGAAATCAGAGCTTCCGCTCAGGAGCTCATTTGTGTGCAAATTGTAGGTCCAAAATCTCAAGATTCAGACAGGCAGGGCGCTTGCTCCTGAGTCAGCAGTAGTGACAGTTCCTACTTCACTGCAGCAGAACACAGGGCAGTGGGCACTGCGCAGACGCAGAGAAGTTTAGAACAATCTGAAAAGGACGTTCAAGGTCATCTGTAATCCCACATGCCTGCTTTGCCAGGGAGAAAATGAAGTCCAGGGAGGAAAGGAGAGTGTTCAAGGTCACTTGATATATTAAAAGCAAAATCTAGCAGCATCTCTTTTAAAAAATTATACATGTATGTGTATTATCCTTGTGATCTAGAAATCTCCCTCTTAGCAATACATTCCACAGAAAAATTTTAATTAAAGCTCTGTGTGTGTGTGTGTGTGTGTGTGCACTCCAGGAAAATAAAGAAGTACTAGGATTATTGATAGACAAGATAGTCATCCATGTGAGTGAAGTGGAGGTGGCAGGAGAGAGGAGACAAAAGAAGTAAAAGAGGGAGAAAGACTGTATTCTGGAAGAAAATAAAGGTTATAATTATGTTTACAAGTTTATGTAAAAAGGGTATATAACATTTTTAAAGAAAAAATATAGCATAGAATCTATTGCCATCATTAATGAGAGTATACATCAAACAGGCTACTTTCATTAGAAAGTATTAAACTTACATCTATTTTACTGTCTTTCTCTGAGGAGTAGAGCTCAGAAAAATGAATTCAGTTAATTAAGGATCCCAACTACCAATATTTGGCTAATTCTCCTTCCTAAAGTCATGTTTTTATCTCCTAGCTCTGCTGGGGTGGAACCGAGGCATAATTAAGACCTTCAGAGGACACGGTCTTGGAATACATGAAGCAAATGTGCTCCCTCCACCCCAGTCTTAGAGTGTACATTAAAATATAAAATAATTTAAAGTAAAATTACACCCAATTGAAAGTTTCTCGTTTCTAATTTTTGCATAATTCTATAATGACATTAATACTTTTCTGGAAAACATTGTATTCATCTCTTTTCCTCTACTGCTCCCTTCTCTCTCTCTCTCTCTCTCTCTCTCTCTCTCTCTCTCTCTCTCTCTTCCTCCCTCCCTCCCTCCCTTCCTTTCTTAAGCTCTGCTTTACTCCTTGCATGTGCTTGGTGTAATTACTCAGTAGTCTTCTTTCAGGGGTAAGTCTTCCATATTTATCCATCTGCTCCTAGTTCCCAAACCCCCAAACAGGAAATATTAGCATTGGAAGGTATGTCAGGTCCCAATTTATATTCATTATTGAAAATAGAAGATTTCTAATACATGGGTACTAGTAAATTGATATTTTGTGTCTGTCGTGTTGTGGCATTGGTAAATAAGATTATTCCTCCTTTCTTTCTTGAGTGTTTCTTTTCCCTCTAGTCTTCTCTGGTTGTCCTAGTTAGCAGGGAAAAAATCTTGAGTTCAATGGCAGACAGACCTAGCAGGAATTCTGGCAAGTAGAGCAGAACAGATGTTGAGAAGCTTCACGGTACAGGCAATTTATGGAGTTAACCAAGGTTATTGAGTAGAATCTGAAGAAGGTACCAAAAAAATACAATGGTAAAAACAGGACATTAGTCCATGAAGCAAGGCCTACAAATTCAAGAAGTTTTGCACTAGTAGGAACAGCCAGATGGCATTGATGAAGTTTAGGACCTTGCGATTTGGTCACTGGGTAGCAGCCTTGTAAAATGGACCCAGAGGGGCATGGACATTAGCCCCAAATTTGGAACTGTGGGTTCTAGTCATGTGCAGCATCCAATAGGATGAGGCCATATCAAACAATGGCCTGGAGAAGTTCACTTCAGCCTACAACTCTTGACAGACACCTAGGGTTATCTAATCATGATGATCTCTGTCCTTTGTGATGTCACTATTAGAACTTAGAAATGATCCAGGAAATATTTTTAAACAATCTCTTAGAGTTTGCATTCTATTTTAGAGTGTTCCTGTTTCAGTCCAAACCTCCTCCTGGGTAGAGGGTAACATGATATAGTGAAAATAGGCTTTAGAATTAGAGAAGAATTATAAGTTTGAGCCAAGTTCAGCCACTTCTCAGCTGTGTGTTCTTAGGTAGTTACTTATCCTCAGAGACTCACTTTTTCTTTCAGTAAAATGGGTTTCCTATGGTGATTAAATAAGATAAAGTGTATAAACACTTCTAGCACAGTAGTTGGCACAAAATAAGGGTGCTTCCTTCCTTGAGATACTAGATTTTAGAGCTACCACCCAAAGTCCCTGTTCTCTTAGAACTGTACCCAGCTGGGTTCTTCCTATATACCTTAACATATCTGGATTTGTTGGCCAGATATTTGTTTATTCTTCCTATCTTTCTAGACGGGACAGGAGCTTTGCATCCCCCCTGCCTACACTGTTTTCCCCGCTAAAAATGCCAGACCCTGTTATAACTCTGCATCTGTTATAACTTTGCACCTGCAGTACCCTCTGCCTGAAATGCCTCTCCCACCAGAGTGAATTCCAGCTGACAGCAGGAAATTCATTGTCCAGTATATCTCTTCTCATAGGCTCTTTTTTTTTGGGGGGGGGGGGGTACTGGGGATAGAACCCAGGGGCACTCAACCACTGAGCCACATCCCCAGCCCTCTTTTATATTTTATTTAGAGACAGGGTCTCACTGAGTTGCTTCGGGCCTCACTAAGTTGCTGAGGCTGGCTTTGAACTTGAGATTCTCTTGCCTCAGCCTCCCAAGTGCTGGGATTACAAGCGTGCGCTACCGTGCCTGGTGGCTCATAGGCTCTTTGTAAGCACAGTTAATGTCCACATTCTCTGTGATTCTCTAGCACCTACTGTCTTGTAATTATTTATTTCTATGTATATCTTTTCCTCTGCAGTAGTCACTAGCCACTTTGGATACTTGTATTTAAATTAATTAAAAGAAAATTCAGTGTAGAATTCCATTCTTTAGTCATATTAAATACATTCTTAGTGCCCAACAGCCACTTGTATGGGACAGTGCAGAGAACATTTTTAATTAATTTTTTTATTTGTTCTAATTAGTTATACATGACAGTAGAATGGATTTATGCATTTTGATAAATCATTCATAAATGGAGTAAATTTCTCATTTTTCTGATTGGGCATGTTGCAAGATCACATCAGTCATGCAGTCATATATGTACATGAGGTAATATCATTACAGAAAATTCTGTTGGGACCTTCAACTATACTACAAAGCAATAGTAACAAAAACAACAAGGTATTGGCACCAAAATAGGCAGGTAGACCAATGGTACAGAATAGAGGACACACAGACAAACCCACAGAAATACAATTATCTCATAGTTGACAAAAGAGCCAAAAACATACAATGGAGAAAAGATAACCTCTTCAACAAATAGTGTTGGGAAAACTGGAAATCCCTATGCAGCAAAATGAAACTAAACCCACACCTCTCACCCTGCACAAAACTCAACTCAAAATGGATCATGGACCTAGGAATTAGACCAGAGATCTGCACCTAATAGAAGAAAAAGTAGGTCCAAATCTTCATCATACTGACCTAGGTCCAGACTTCCTCAACATGACCCCCAAAGCACAAGAAATCAAAAAAGGAATCAATAATTGGGATAGATTCAAACTAAAAAGCTTTTTCTCAGCAAAGGAAACAATCAACAATGTGAAGAGAGAGCCTACAGAGTGGGAGAAAATCTTTGCCACACACACTTCAGATAGAGCACTAATATCCAGAATTTATAATGAGCTCAAAAAACTTTACAGCAAGAACACAAATAACCCAATCAATAAATGGGCTAAGGAAATGAACAGACACTTCACAGAAGAGGATCTACAAACAATCAACAGATACATGAAAAAATGTTCAACGTCTCTAGAAATAAGAGAAATGCAAATCAAAACTACCCTAAGATACCATCTCACCCCAATTAGAATGTCTATTATCAAGAATACAAGCAAAAATAGGTGTTGGCGAGGATGTGAGGAAAAAGGTACTCTCATACATTGCTGGTGGAGTTGCAAATTGGTGCAGCTACTCTGGAAAGCAGTATGGAGTTTCCTTAGAAAACTTGGAATGGAACCACCATTTGACCCAGCTATCCCACTCCTTGGCCTATACCCAAAGGACTTAAAATCTGCGTATTATAGTGATGCAGCCACATCAATGTTTACAGCAGCCCAATTCACTATAGTGAGATTGTGGAACCAACCTAGATGCCCTTCAATAGATGAATGGATAAAGAAACTATGGTATATATACACAATAGAATATTATTCAGCCATAAAGAATAATAAAATTATGACATTTGCAGGTAAATGGAAGGAGTTGGAGAGTATCATGTTAAGTGAGATAAGCCAATCCCAAAAAACCAAAGGCCAAATGATTTATCTGATAAGTAGTTGATGGCACTTAATGGGGGGCAGTGGGGGGAGGTAGGGGAAGAATGGAGGAAGGATGTATTGTATAGAGGAAAGTAAGGGGAGGGGTGGGGAAGGAAAGATAATAAAATGTGACAAACATCATTATACTATGTATATGTATGAATATGCAAATGGTGTGATTCTACTTTGTACACAACCAGAAAAACAATAGTTGTACTCCATTTGTGTACATTGAGCCAAAAATAAATTAATTAATTTAGAAAAAAAAGAAAATTCTGTTGGACATCACTGTTCTAAATTGTGGATCCTTCAAAGGTAGAGGCATGAATTTTTTTAAGGCTTGTGTATTTGCAACTTGTACTGACATACAGGGTCCCAGTATTTCTGAATGACTTTAAAAAATGGAATAGCTTCTTAGTTTCTTGTATGTTTCCTTATAGGTTTTCACTAAATCATGTTTTGTATTATTATTGTTTTTAATTTTTTAATTTTGTTTTTCTGATTACAAAGGCAATATGTGTTCCATATGAAAAATATGTGTTCCACATGTATTCTTATTGGAAAAGCCCAAATAAGAACATAAAAATGTATATCTCCACCTACCCCAAAATGCATTTGATTAACATTTTGGTTTAAGGCCTTCTGCATCTTCATTTGTATAGAGACTTTTTGTTGTTTTTTGTTTTTTTGTTTTTTTGTTTTTTTTTTTTCACAAAATTGAAACATGCTATTCATAGTCTTTTGTCATCTGCTTTTTTCTCTTATATTGTTGATTTAGTTTTGCCTCATTGCTTTGAAATCTACATTATCTTTTTCCCCCCATGGTGGTACTAGGGATTAAATTCAGAGCTTCAAGAACCTCTCTTTGAGTCCACTACCCCTGAGCTACACCTATAGTTCTGCATTATCAATTTTAGTTACTGAGCAGATCTTCATGGTGAGAATATTCCACAATTTTATGTGTGGTAGGGGACTAGGGATTGAAATCAGGGGCACTCTCCACTATATCTCAGCCCTTTAGCCCTTTTCATTTTTTATTTTGAGACAGGGTCTTGCTAAATTGCTGAGGCTGTCCTCAAACTTGCTATCCTCCTGCCTCAGCCTCCTGAGTCACAGAATTACAGGCATGTGCTGCCATGCCCAGAGCCTCACCATAATTTAACTAATAGATAATTATTGTGTAGTTGGTTGCTTCTAATTTTTTTAAAAAATAATATCACTGCATTCTGTATATTTCTATCTATACATATCTTTGCTCTCTAATTTGGATTCTTAGTGTAGGTTCCTAAACGTGAAATTACTATTCAAAAGAATTATACATTTTTAAAAAATGAGTCCCTCTTATCCGGACTGGTTTTTTTTGTTTGTTTGTTTGGTTTGGATGGCTTTATATCTGCTTCAAGACATGGACATGGAGCTGTATAAGAAGATGTATGCAAGCTGTAAGCCAATGGTGATAGTGCTCTGTGGTTTTTTTCCATGCCTCCTGCCAAGGATGCCCAGCAATCTGCAAATACCTCTGGCTATGAAAAAAAAATCCAAGTGAACAAAAAAACATAGCATGTTTCTATAAAGATGAAACCAATTTTCTCTTCAACATAAAGAAAAATTTTAAATGGAAAAAATATTACTCAGTAAGTACAAATATTTATAATTGTCAGTGTACACAATATCCAAATTTTGCAACTATTAGGACCAAACAAATAAGCCCATCTGTTTACACAGGATTTAATTAAACAGTTTCAAGAAATAATGCAAACATTGTCAAAATGGCCAGGATTTGTGAGCACTTCCTCTGCAGTAGAAATGCCGGATTCCAGGCTCTCTCTGGTTTTTGCAGATTATGTGGATGATGATATGTTTTTCCAAGTCATTAACTTGGGCACAGCTTTGAGGCCAAATGAGAAGCTACATCCAAACCATTCTAAGGGTCTGGATGATTGGTGGAGCTGACAAAGGGAAGACCCTCTGTCATTTACTGCTGTGGGAGCATTTGGGGAGTGTGATTGCCTGTGACGATGCATGGTTCAGTGACTCCATTGTTTCACAAAGCCCTGCTTTTGCTGATACTAAGAGAAAAAGGTGGACTGTGTCCCCACATGGGATATTCAAGGTGACACTATCAAAGATATTTCAAATGTACTTTTTCCTCTTAAAACTCTATTGTTATTTTTGGCATTGCAACAGCTTTTGCATTACATTATGGAAGAAAAATAAGCAAAAAGAAAAAATAAGCATGATCTCATCAGGACTCTTTCAATTGCAAGGGACAGAAACTCAGTTAAAACTAGCTGAGCCTCAAGGTACAGACAGGCCAAAGTCAAAATGGAGTCGATTTCAAGGTAGAAATATTCCATGGGGGCTGCTCACAGCATCAAGATCCTCTCTTTGAGTCCTGGCCTCTATTGGTCCTCTTCTGTCTTGTGCTTTCAGACTGTCACGTCATTCAAGTTAGGCCACCCAGAGACGTGAGTTCCTATGCTCATGGAGATCTCTACTCCAGGCTGGGAAGTTTTGGGAAAGCACCCTGGACAAGGCCTTTGATGCAGGTAGATTATTTGGGAGGAGTCCCAGGAGAACCAGTGAGGGACCAAAGGAAATGAAAGAGTCAATGAAGAATGTGCTAATGATTGAGCCACCTCTGCAGGCAACTGGGGTTCCTCTGAGGTACCCTGTGGAACATATATCAGAATTCTCCCTCTATGGGGAGTTAGGAGATTGGCCAGTCACCCCTTATTGGCTGAGGATTATACCTAGTTGTTGAATCCTCAGCACTCTACAGCTGAACTGAGTAGGTTTCTCTAACACTGGAAGAAGTTTCAGGTAGAGAAATAGTGTGACATGGTTGGTGGAGGTGGGGGAAGCCGCCAGTATTCCACAAATTGTCCTACATGGCCATGGGTAACCTAGATTAGCAACACGAGACACTTCAGGAGTTACCATTCACTCCGTGATCACACGGCTGACTGGCAGTCGTGACTAACCCCACTGCCCATCATCTATGGTGAATACCATCTGCATACTGCTAGACGTACATACTGCTGACTGTACATCACTTTTGTGCCATCACGAAGTCACAAAATCTGTGAGTTGAACTGTTGTAAGTTGGGGAGTATCTGTATGATGAATACCATTTACATAACTGTCAATATGTCCTTAATCTTTTTTCCTATTAAAAGACTCATGATTACAAGTGCACTGGGAAGATGAATATATGAAATCCCCAGCAGTGTCTCTGCCCAAGGAAAAAAGCTTCAGTGATAGAATGTCAGGAGTCACAGGAAGCTGTGTTCAGAAGATAAACAACTCTGAAATCACAGAAGTCAGGATTTGAATTCCATTTCTTACATCTATATGACCTTGATCAATTTATTTAAACTCACAAAACTTTATACCTATCTTACACATAATTAGTGCTAAACAGAATGACAACTGTTATTATTATCCTCTGTTAAATGGGGACCATCACTGAAGATAGCTTGCTTAGGTTATGTAAGTCATGTGCCCAGGAGAGAGCCTAACACATAGTAGGCACTTCATTAAGCACACCTTGCTACTCTGATCCTTTAACCTTTTTTTAAGGTAGACTTGCCTACCAGGCAATCCAAGTACCATATCAATAAAAAGAGTGCTTTATGCCAAAAGAGATTCTCCTAAACACAAAGATATTTTTACTTTGCAACCTCTACCCTGAAATTATACTAGTTCAAACTCAATTAATATCATAACTAAAAGGTTTTTTTTAAAAAAAAAAAACCCTACTCCTTGAATCACTAATTATAGCACACATTTACATCAAAGTATAAACTTTCTTACATGTTTTTCTTCCTTATACTCACATTTACAGTATCTGTAAATGAAAATCCTAGTTTGTGACAAAATGAATGGAGAGACAGTTTGGATTTATAGGCCAATTAGGTGGAGATATCCAATGGTAGGGAGACTTGGGCTTCCAAAAGGGAACTTGAGGTTCCTGGACTTCAGAGGAGTCAGAAGAGAGATACCAGGAGGTGGTAGGATGAGTGGTTTCCAACTACTTCCAATTATCACTTCCCAAGAATTGTTAATAAGAAAGAATAAACTTGTTCCAATTGAATTGAGTTCCAGAGTTCAATCTTTTGCCTGGGTCTGGAAGGAAGTGACTCTACACTGGTTATCTGGAGCCCTGGGTCTAGCACTTAGAAGTTGTGTGAACTTGAACAAATTACTAGCTTCTGTGGCAGATGTAAATGGAGATAATAAATCTCATTGTATCTAATTCTCAAAGCTGAGGTGAAGATAAGAGAATGGAGAGAATGAGATAAATTGTGAACTACTGTGTAATCACAAGAACTCGGATCTCTACTTTTGCACTATTTGTAGACTTTAGGTCAACAGGTCTCTCTCTCTCTCTCTCTCTCTCTCTCTCTCTCTGTGTGTGTGTGTGTGTGTGTTGGTTGTGGGCAGGTGTCTTGATGAATATAATCAAGAAGATCACTTACCTAATGATAGGACACTGATAGAGCCGGAATGATTTAGATGTGACATTCTGCTGTGTTCCTGTTCTCTTCTTCCATAATAATTAAATTTAGGTAGGCACATGGCAATCTAATTAAAGATAGCATATCTTCACAGGGAGATTAGCCCTTATCACTCAGTTTTGGCCAATGGCATGTGAGCAAAAATGATGTGCACTCTCTTGGTCTTGCCCTTAAAAAACTTGGTCATAAGTTCTCCAACTCCCGTTGAGCATGTCTCTTCCACTTCTGGTTGGCTAGAGGAGGCTGAAAGCTAAAATCAACACTTTGAACCTATAAGTAAGAGCCACTTGTTAATGGTAGAACTGCCTATTAACCCAAAACCTCTTATCTCCTTGCTGTGACAAGAGAAAAATAAACTCTTGCCTTGTATAAGCTCCTATCATTTGAGGTCTCTTTGTTACACAGCTTAGACTGTATCCTAACTAACACAGTGAACCTTTTGTGCAAAATCAAACTGAACTTGTCCCAGGTGAGGGCATGAATCCATTTATCAAATTGAAGCAGTGTCCATGCAGCTGACTAAAGAATTCCCTGCCACCCTGATTGACTGGAAGACCAATGAGCCATTTTTCCTGAAAACCATTTTCTGTCAACTTGGCCTGTCAAGGTCATTTACATGAGGCAAGCAGCATCTGTCTCAGACTAAGGACAGAGCATGTTTCTCCATCACTACTCCACTGGTCTGTGCTGCTGTCAAGTGAGGCTCCCAGAGGCAGAGCAGAGCCTATGTTTATTAGTCATACTCTGCCAGTAATGAGACTCTCTCTGCATGCCCATTAGGATACAGACACTGTTTGGTACTTTTGGTCCATAACCTCATGATAGGTGATATTTTTCAGACCAAGAGACAGTCTCAGGTTCAGTGTATTATGTGAGGCAACACAGGGTCTAGATGCTAAGGCGGATGGGTGTCAACCATAGCCAGTGCATCTTCTACTGTATGCACTACACTCAAACTGCCCTGTCGACAGTTACTTATGCAGAGATGACATTTGTCTATTGAAATGAGAACCTTGGAGCCTTGGAGCTCCTCCTCCAAACCATCCTCAGCTGCTGCCTGCTTTCTGAGCTTCAATTGGGTTTTTAAACTTTGAGGGTGAGTGTGTCTATACATGCACAAGCATGTGTACTGGATACTTTTGAGACCAGAGGAAAGCTATAGAAACATACACATGGTTGAGGGTTGAATTGTGTCTCCTGGGGAAAAAAGAGACATTGGGGTCCTAATCCCCAGTACTTCAGAATCTGACTTATGGGACCATGGGATATTTATACAGGTAATCAAGTCACAATGAGTCATTGCAGGGGATCCTAATTCTATATAAGTAGCATCCTAATAAAAGGGGAAATTTTGCACACAGAGATAGATATATATAGTTGGAAGTTGATGAGAAAAAAAGACATAAAGAGAAGATAGACATCTGGAAGCCAAGGAGAGAAACCTGGAAGAGATCTCTCCCACCCAGTCCTCAGAAGGAACCAGTCCCTGCCAACACCTCCATCTTGAACTTTCTGCCTCCAGTACTGTGGGACAATATATTTCTACTGTTTAAGCCACCAGTTTGTAGTGCTTTCTTACTGCAAGCCCAGAAAACTAATAGAAATCCTGCCCCACCAGTACACTATTACTATGCAAGCCTGTGATTTTTCACTTGTGATCTATTTGGCTTTCAATGCTGTGAAAGCAACCTGCTTTCAGTAGCATGTACTTCACATTTTGAACTTTGATATTTTTTTTTTTTGAGCTAGCAATATGTAGTATGATTCTCTGTGATGCTGGATAGCTTTAAGCCACAGTTCCAAGTCAGCCACAAGATCAAGGGGAAACGACCAACATTCCATGTTGAACTGTGTTGCTAAACTATGTTGTTCATAGTAGGTTAGGTGTATTAAATGCATTTTCAATTTATAATGGGTTTATTATGATGTAACCATATTTGTGTGTGTGTGTAGAAAAAACAGAAAATTTTATACTCAAATTGAGGGCATTCACAGTTCATCCTAAAAGACACAGGGCCCCTGTTGAAGGATCCCTACAAAGTTTTATTTCCTGAAAACACTTTAATATCTATCATAACACTAAAAAAAAATATTGGTCTAAGAGCTTCACATGTATTAACTCATTTAATTCTCCCAATAACCCCAGCAGCCAGGAAAAACAAATACAGATTTTGGTACCTGAAAGTGGTAACAAATTACCACTAAATTTGGTGATTTAAAAGAAGAGAGACTTATTCTTTCACAGCACTGGAAGCCAAAAGTCCAACATCAGCATCACTGGGCTGAAGTCAAGGTGCTCATGGGGCCATGCTCCCTCCATAGGCTCAGGGAAGAATTATTCCTGGCCTCCTCTAACTTCTGGTGGCTGCCAGTGCTCCTTGGCTTGGGGCTGCATCACTCAAGTCTCTGCTTCTGCCCTTTGCTTCTGCCTCTTCTATGTAAGTAAATGAAATTCCACTCTGACATCCTCTTGTAATGTCTCAGGTGAATGCACTTATTCCAGATGATCCAGGATAATTTTGCCATCTCAAACTCCTTAATCACATCTGTAAAGATTCAATTTTTAATTAATTTATTTATTACCATGTAAGATAATATTCACAGGTTCCAGGAATGAGAATATTGATTTGAGTTGGTGGGACGAGACATGTTTCAGATAACCGTTCTCTGCCCTCCAGATCCTGAAAGTTCTCATCTGTCCCACATGCAAAATGTGTTCATGCCATCTGGACTTTCCCAAAAGTTTCAACCCATTACAGATTCAACCCAAGTCCAAAATTTCAACTAAATATGATTAGTGCATAAATCTCAAATCTTATCATTTTGCTCTCAATCTAAATCAAGTATGAGAAAGACTCTGTATGATCAATCTGAGGAAATTCCTCTCCATTCATGAGCCTGGAAAATGGAGAACAAGTTACCTGCTTCCAAGATACAATGGAGAGACAGACATAGGACAGTGGTTGCTGATATTCCTATTTCAAAAGTGAGAAAATGGAAGGAAGAAGAGGATCACTTTTGCAAAATTTCAAAATCCAGTAGGGCAAATTCCATTAGGATCAAAGCCAGAGAATAATCCTCTCTGAATTGAGGGTTCACCCTCTTGATGAAAGCCCTGAAGTAGATTCCATTACAATCTTCAATTCACTGATGATCATAAGGAAGCCCAAGGAGCTGAAGCAACTTGCACAAGATCAGACTGCTACTGAGAGGTGCACCAAAGCCTGTTCCCAGGAGTCTGACTTCAGAGCCTTTACTCCCAAACATGAGGAGGTACCTCTACAGGGGTTCTCTGAGTTTAAGGAAGGTCTCAAAAAGACACAGAGACTTCTGTTACAGATTCAGAATTCCTTTATTGTCTTTCCTTGCTTGCTTTTCCTGTGTCTGCCTACAGTGCTGGCCTCATAACTCATGGTCATTAAGCACTCACCTCTCTTGTGGTCCTTCTCTGCTTTGCAGGCAGAGGCATTTCCCTTCCTTGCACCTAGGGTGGTCTTTGGAATCCTTGCCGTCAGTTAGTGGCTGCCTTTCCTCTATCCTCTCCTCCACTGCACCCCAGGCCTATTCTCCCCTGGAAGCAGGGAACAGGAGAGGTAGAGAGAATACTAGAACCCTGAGTTTGCTGTGCTGAGGCCTGCATTCCTGCCTTTTTAATAAAAACCTGCTTTCTCCAAACATGAGCCCTTACATGGGAGAAGCCCTGAGAAAACTGGCAGCAGTCTTGAAATGGGTCCAGGTACCTCTAAAGGTGCCTTCTGTGCAGGTCACGTTATGTCAGTTGCTGTGGTGCTTAGTGCTGGGGGCTTTGAAGCAGATGTAGTCTAGATAGTAGCTCCTCTACTTATTGGGTCCATGATCTTGGGTAAGTTGTTTTGACATCTCAAAGCATTAGTTAGAGTGAAATAATCTTAGAATTAAGTCCTTTTTCTGTTGCTAATAACAAAAATCACAGACTGGGTAAGCCTTAAAGAAAAGTTTATTTGGACTTATGATTGGGGAGGCCCAAGGTCAGAGGGCTGCCTCTCGTGATGGCCTTCCTTCTTCTTTCTGGCAGAGTCCTGAGGTGGTGAGAGGCATCATCTAGCCAAAGACAGGAGGTACCCATGGTCTGCATCTTCTTTCTTCTCTTCCTCTTCTTATAAAGCCACCAACATCCAGCCATGGGTGCTCTCTCTGTGACCTCATCTAATCACCTCCCAAAGGCCCCACCTCTAAACACCACCCCTGGATTAAGTTTTAATCTACTTAATAACTCACCATAGGGATTGAACTCTGTTTTTTTCAGTTTTTTCACTGCTGTAATTAAATGACCCGATCAGCACAATTATAGAGAAGGAAGTGTTAATTTGAAGGCTCACAGTTTCAGAAGTCTTAGTCCATAGAAGGATGGCTCCATTTGTCAGGGCTCAAGGTGAGGCTAAACATCATGGTGGCAGAGGGAAGCAGATCACATCACGGTGATCAGGAAGCAGATAGAGAGAGAGAGACTCCACTCTCCAGAAACAAAATATATACCCCATAGCCACACCCCAATTCCCACCTCCTCCAGCCACACCCTACCACTTCAATTAATCCAATCAGGGATTAATTCACTGATTGGGTTAAGATTCTTACAACCCAATCGTTTCTCCTCTGAACCTTCTGCATTGTCTCACATGTGAGCTTTTAGGGGACACCTCACATCCAAACCATAACAAACTCCAACATGAATTTCAGAGGTGACAAACCATTCAAACTATAGTAGAACCTCATGGGTTTGTTGGGAGATAATGAAGTAATGGGCTTAGCACAATCCTTGATAAATGTGAGCTTTAGAGATCAACAATAACAGCATTATTGCTATTACTATTATTCCTCTTTGTTGTGGAGCGATCTCTAAAGTTGACATTTTCTCCCAAAGATAGTTTAAAATCAACACAGATAATGCAAGTTCCTTTAAAGTATATTTTTAAAGGAAAATCATCGATGTGACTTCAGCCCTTTTATTATCCAAAAGATCAAGTTCCTGTGCTCTTCAGGCTCTTCCTGAAAGGTAATAACCGGGAATGTTAAATTAACTCGATTTTCACTCTCTAAGTTGCACTAAAATGCATACTTTTTTCTTTCTCTTCTCTTTCTCTCTGCTTTATGTGTGATAAGAAAAAAATCTTTAGGGAAGAAAAAGTTAACAGATTTGTAAACCACTTTTCCAATTACTGAGCTTCTGCAAAGAAGGAGGCCATAATTGCTCAAGGTGAAAGGAAAAGAAAGTGATAAGAAAGTAAATTATCTAGAGGATCAATGGTTGTAGATTTCTGAAGGCCAGTGAGCATTCTCCCCTGTCTTACCCATCAGACATGAGGGAATTAGACTGCACACTCACCAGGGAATACTTACATACAATCGTTCTTGGGCTTTTTTCCCTTTCCCATTTACACATTCACAGACTCTACAAAGAATAACTTCGTGAAGTTCCAGCCAAGTAAGGGATAACAATGAGTTCAAAGCCTGGAGACTAGGAGTTGTCCTGATGATTGGGAGTGGCAAGAAAAATCATGGTAAATAAAAATGAAATAAGAAAGACACTGGAGGGACAGTTATTTGGAATGGGTACACTCTGATTTATTGCTATTCCTCACATCCTGTCTTTGATTACAGACTCTATCTCTAGAAGGCCAGATTTGGACAAGGCCAAGTTAAAATGCTTGTGAGTCTCGGCATTGAATTGGCATTGACTATCTTTTGGCTGATCTGGTGATTTTTTTTCTTGATTGAGTGAAGCTCACTAGGCTCAGGCCTTATGAGCACATGGGTATTTTGTACTTTGATCCAAGGATGGGAATTTTCCCTATACTAGCCTTTAGAACCCACAGGTTGCTGATTTTTAACTTCATGTGAAAAACCTTTCCAGTTGGGATAATGTTTGCCTTTTTATACACTATTCACATTGTGTGATAATATATTGATTTATTCAATAAATATTACCGGGAAGTATCTCAAGGCCAGGTATCCCTGAGGCTATGGCAATAAACTAGACAGGTGCAGCCTCTGCGTTCATTGAGTTTATGATCTGTCAGGGGAGAGGACTCTTAGGCTATTGTGATAAGAATATGAGAAAGCTTGTGTTGACAACAGCAAACACTAATTGAATGATTATTAGGAGCCAGGTATAAAAGATAGAACATACATTAACTCAGTTAATCCCTATGACAATCACATAAAGTTGGTAATATTCTTATCTCCATTTAAAAGATGAGGAAACTGAGGCACAGAGAGATTAGTAAAATTCCCAAGGTCCTCAACTTGAACATAGTTAATCTGGGTATGAATGTAGGTGATTGGCTTCAGAGCAGATGCTTTTAGCTATTATGCTATAATTAAAGAAGCATCAGGTACATACAGTGAGGAGGGAGAACTCCTTAATATGATCCTGTTGCTCAGGAAGTGACTTTGCTGAGCCCTCAAGATAAACAGAGTTTAGCCTGGAAATGGTGGACATAATCCAGCATAAATGCTTTCAACTGCAAGTAAAAGAAACTAACCTAAATAGGTTATTACACACAGAGTAGGTTATTTTTCTACACACTACTTTCTGGTGGTTATTTCTAGCTCTGGTCCTAGGAAGGCTCTAGGAAGTCAGGATCCTGGTTAGCATCCTTTTCCTTCATTTTACTGACCTATAGCAGGTCCACATCTTTCAACCAATTCCTGAAGGAGAAAAGTAGGAAAGCAGGGAACTTACAAGAAAGGAAAAATATTTTCAGACATCTCACAGGGACTTCCTTTTACAACTCATCAGTCAAAAAGAGGTGGTAATATTCCTGTCTCTAGATGAGGTCTTGTGCCTGCATTCCCTGAGACCAAGGTATTCTCAGGAGTCTTTCTGTAAAAGGAAAGAAGAATGGATTTTGAGTAGGCAACAAATAATGTCTGCCAGAATAGAAAATAATGTTCTAGGCGATCACACATGCAAAAAATATGACAAACAACATGAAGAAATGAGGGATTAGAAGAGGCTCAGAATGGCTAGAGACAAACTTGACAGATGGCAAGAGATGAGGTTGAAAGGATCAGAAAGCATCCTAAAGAGTTTACACTGTGTCTTAAAGTTGAAGGGGAATCAATAAAAAAAAAAGTAGATAAGGCAATGACATTAGGTGATTTGTTTTAAAGATCATGGTGGCAATTATTTGAAGAATGTTTGAGATGAACAAGAAAGATGAGAGGCAGAGAAACTAGTTGGGAAGATGCTGCAGTGACCCAGGTAAGGAATGATGGTGTCTGGAGCTCTGACAGAGATGTGGTAATGGAGAGAGTTAAACTGCCATTTGTAGGAGGTAAAATCAAAGACTTGATGACTGGAATTGGGAACAGGGACTGAAGTGACTTGATGAAAATAATTGATGAATATGGTCTGCATTTCCACTAGTAAAAAAACAAAACAAACAAACGAACCCCTGCATCACGAAAAGGCCTTGAACCCAAGGGGTTCAAGTTCATGATAGCAATTTGGCAATTCCTACAGAAGGAAAACCATGGAATCCACTCATTTTTATTTGAATTTTATCTCTGTTATGTATGCATAGATGCCCCTCAGCTCACAGTGGGATTATGTCCTGATAATCGCACCAGAAGTTGAAAATATCTGAAGTCAAAATGCATTTAATACACCTCACCTACCAACGTCCTAGCTTAGCAACACAGTACACTGAAGAGTGTATGTGTTTGCCCTTGGATCATGTGACTGCCTGGGAGCTGCAGCCTGAAGCTGCTGCCCAGCCTCAGGAGAGAGAATCACACCACGTATCACTAGCCAGGAAAAGATGAAAATTCAAAGTTAAAAATATGATCCTGCTGAATACATATTACTTTCACACCACTTTGCATATTGCTTTCACACCACACTGTAAGGGACTATTCTGTCATGTAGGCCACATCAATGGTCCACAGGGCATGCATTAAGAACCCACCATCCTTAACCCCAATTTGCTCAATAGAGTCATTTACTTAATCTCAGAGCTGTTTCTTCTGCTGTTTATTTCCATGCCTCTAACTAACATGATTATTTTGCTGTTTATTGACTTCTAACCAAGGAAGCTAGGACTCAGGTTTCTCCCTGTATCACCATGTCACCCTCAGTCACAAGCAGACACATAATGCCCTAGTCAATATCATTATATATCATAATTTGGGATTTAAAAATTCAGTATTTACTTTATCATGGCCATGTGCATATTATTCATTTATGAAACCTTTAGAATATTGTGATGACATTTTTACTTTTGTTCAACTTTTTTGATAGTAAAGCTCTGGCTTTCTGTAAATTTAAAAGTAAATTGTTACCTAACTCTTCACTAAAATGTAAATATTCTTTCAGTATATCAAGCACACTAGCTTATCTAATGATAGCAACTTTTTATTGAATACATCCATCTATGAGCCTTTAATTCCCCCACTGCAATGTGAACTGGACTCTCTAGGCCTCTGTATCAGTTAGCTATTCTGCACAATAAACCATCCTAAGATTTAGTGGTGAAAAATAAAAATCATTCATTTAGCTCACAATTCTGTCATTTGGCAATTCGCACTGAACTCAACTGAATGGTCCTCCTGGTTTGGGCTGGATTCCCCTAGGCATCTACAGTTAACTGCCACTCAGTTTAGCAGCTCTGTTTCTTGGGGAAAAGCCAAATATTTGCTATTAGAAACCATATCTCACCGTTTCTTATTCCTCTGGAAAGTTACTCCAGACTCCATTGTGAACACAAGGATCTAAGAGAGAAAGAAAATATCCAGAGCCTCTGGATACCAGTATTGAAATGACTCACTGTGACTTCTATCACATTCTACTGTCCATATAATCATAAGGCCAACCCCAAATCAAAAGGTTCAAAACTAGAGTCCATGTCTTGATGGAAGAATTGAAAACTGCCTAACTATTGTCCTGAAATCTCCTTTCACCTTTATACTTGGAGTTTGTTTTTTATCCTTACTGGATCTTGTTATGGTTGAGATATTAGGTGTTCCCCCCAAAGCTCATGTGTGAGACAATGGAAAGAACATTCAGAGGTGAAATGATTGGGTTATGAGAGCCTTAAACCAATCAGTGAATTAATCCCCTCAGGGGGATTAACTGAGTGTTAACCGAAGGTGGATAGGGTGTGGCTGGAGGAAGTGGATCATTGCGGGTGAGCCTTTGGGGTATATATTCTCTGTCTAGCGAGTGGAGTCTCTCTCTGCTTCCTGATCATCATATGAGCCACTTCCCTCTACCATACTCTTCTGCCATGATGTTCTGCCTCACCTGGAGCCAGCTGTCTATAGACTGAGACCTCTGAAACCACGAGCCTCCAAATAAACTCTTTCTCCTCTAAAAATGTTCTTGTCAGGTCTTTTAGTCACAGCAGCCAAAAAACCAAAAACAAACAAACAAAAAACCCTGACAAAAACAGATCCCCTGTATAAAAGCTATACTTCAGAATGTATGCCAGTTATTTTAACAGATAACAGGGTGGCAGTAAGGGTGGGAATGACTTTGATGAAACTAGCATTTCTGAAGAGCAAAGAAAGTTGATTCTGCAAGTGCTGGGAAAACTGTGGATTGAATTCAGCTGTTGCTATAGAAGGGAATTATCTCTGCCAGAATCAAAATGAGTTGTGAATATGATGCTCTCAGGAACTGTATGTAGACAAGAAAAAAACAAGAAGGAGCAAGTTAGTGCTTTCTTCCTTCTCCAGCCCTTCAGTTTCCCAGTAGCTGCCTCTGTGATAGCAAAGTTCAGCAGGGAGCCTCCTGGCCAAGGGGAAGAGGGATCTTCAGCATCTCAACTCCAGTGATGCACAGCAGACTAGAGAAGTGTGGGTTTGCAGCTGCAAGATCATAAGATAACAACAGGCATCCCCAGTTTTCTGGTTTCTGTGTCTTTCTATTTCTTGGGCATCCCAAGAAAGAGTGGAAATAAGGTAAATTTCCTCACATCTCCAATGTCTAAAGTCTACCATCATGATCATAGTTTGGCCAAATGTGGCATTCCAATATGGAAATCATTTCCCCTCATTAGTTTCAAAGCATTTCTCCATTATCATTCTTTTAGTATCAAGTGTGGCCACCAAGTCTGATGCTATGTGGATTTCTGAACCTTTGGATGTGACCTATTTGTGTGTGTGGGGGCGTCGGTAGAAGAATTTATTTTTATTTTTAGTTGTTCTTTTTAGATAATGTAGAGTGTATTTTGACATATTATACATAAATGGAGTATAATTTATTCTAATTTTAGGATCCCATTCTGGTGGTTGAACATGATGAGGAGTTGCACTGTGGGGTATTCACATATGAACACAGGAAAGTTATGTACAATTCATTCTACTGTCTTTCCTATTCCCATTCCCCCTCCCTTCCCTTCATTCCCCTTTGCCTAATCCAATGAACTTCTATTCTTCCTTCCCTCTGCTTATTGTGAATCAGCATTCACATATCAAAGAGAACATTTGATTTGCCTTTGTTTTTTTTTTTTTGGATTGGCTTATTTCACTTAGCATGATGTCTCCAGTTACATCCCTTTACCACCGAATGCCATAATTTCATTCTTCTTTATGACTGAGTAATATTTCATTGTGAATATATACCACATTTTCTTTATCCATTCATCTGTTGAAGGACACCTAGATTGCTCCATAGCTTAGCTCTAGTGACCTGCTATAAACACTGATGTGGCTGGGTGGATGTGACCTATTTTTGTTGTTTTTGTTTGTTTAATCTTTCCTTTGGATACATTTAGGATTTTTCTTTATCTCTATTATCCTAAGATTTCATAATGAATTATCTTATTCCTGTTTTTTTCCTTACAAAGTATTCAGTGGATCTTTTCAGTCTAGAAATTAATTTCCTTCATTTCTGATAAATTTTATTAGAATTTACTGAAATCTTGAAGAATTTCTTCACTTCTTTTTTCTGTGTCTTTTCTTTTTGGAATCCCCATTAGTCAGATGTGGAAACCTCTCATTTCTTCATCATTATTTGCTTACTGTCTGTCATGTGTCCTCCTGTTGTTTTTTTCAGTGTGGTGTCCTCAGTCTGGTATCCCAAGAAAAGAGTCCTTTGGGTTCAGCTTCTCCACAGGGTATACTCCAGGACCTGGGATCTTAGAAAGTTTTCCCCTTGATAGTGTGAGACAGGAACAAAGATGTAGAAGTTCAAATAATACTTTCCAGCCCATTCTTCTGTTTTTTAGCCCCACCTTTGCTCTGAATTTCAGATATACTTGGTGCATTCAGTTGCTGTCTCTAGGGTTCTTCTGTAGCTTAGCCTCACTTGTTTTTTGGTTTCCACCAGTTCAGGTTTGGGTTTCCATTTGGTCAAAGTTGACTTTATGTCTCCGCCTACTTTTCTCTCTTTTGATCTAACTTTAACTTTCCCAGGACTACCAGAAAGCTTGTCTATCAGCAGGAGACAACAGAGGCATGATCCTCTTAATTGGGAAGATGGTAAAATCGTAAATGTGCTTCAATGGTCATGGCAGATTGTAGCATTCATGTCTCCATTGAATCAAGATCTGCGTCACCATGCGTAGCTCCCTGTCACATTGAATCTGGGCTCAGCCATATGTGACTTAATGGGATGTTAGCAAATGTGAATTTCCTGCTTGGATTTGCTCTGTGACTGCAAGGAACACTGAGAACTTTAGGCAAACTTTAGGCAACCTTCTGGGTGGTAAAAGACCACAGAGAGAAGCCAACTGTCCCAGCAGAGCCCAGTCCCCAGACATACCAGCTACCAACAGACCCAGGGAAGACCCACCTACCTGACAGCCCAACCTGTATTACTGACTCACACAAACGTGAGCAGATGATGCATTTTTTTGTTTGTTTGTTTGTTTTTAGTCTGTAAGTTTGGGGCAGTTTTGCAAAAACTGCTAACTGATATAGAGGTGACATGTTAAAATTTCTCTTTCATTTCTTTTGCAGTTGTGAGTCACAGATCAAGGCAGTACTGCTTTTGTCATACTCTCCTTGATGATTTAGACTGATTTTTATCCCTTTATTATCATTTTACTGTGATTTTGGAAAAAGTAAAAGTAACTGTGCATAGAAATTCCATCACTTTTAATTAGAAGTCTTCATTCACTTTCTCATCATCTGTCCAACAGATAATTATGGAGCACTTAGTAGGTATCAACAGCATTGGCCATGTGTAGTACAGCTCTAATTCAATCTGTACACTAGCATCATGCTTTAAGCAGTAGTTTTCCCTTTTAACAATTGAAATAGATAAGACTCAGTGAGGTTATGTGACTTGCTCAAGGTCACACAATTTGTAATAGCATTGTTGGAAGTCTTGCTTGCCACTCAGTGTCAATACAGTCCCCATTATTTCCCATATGTTTTGCTGAACTAGAAAACAGTGAAAATGCTGAAGTCGGGATGGGCGTAAGATGCATCACAAAGTAGACATGACCTGATGGCTGCTGGGATGTAAGAGGTGAAAAAAAAAAAAAAAACAGCATCAGAGGATTCCACCTTCTATTGATCTGCTTTGACCCCAAGATTGCTAATGGATAGCACCTCTAACAAAAAGGGACAACAGAGGAACCAAGGTCTCAATTGGGGAAGATGGAGACCTTGCTTCTGAAGGGCTACATTGGATCTTTCCTTTTTCTCATCTGCATCTACAGACCAAAGCACTGCCAAGCACAGTTGTTAGCATTGCTTGCAACCTGTTTTCATTGGGGAAGATTGGTTGGTACTACTTAGAGGACATTTTCCTGGAGTAAATAGTGGTTCTGATTGGGCTTCTCAAGGGTGGGTGAGGAGCAGAGCCCAGTGAGACTCAGTACGGTTAACAGCTATTGAACGGTTAAAACTCCAGGCACTTCTTGGGAAGTATTCCCAGAAGGCTGTTTGCACATGGTGTAAGGGAAATTAAGTAGGGAGAAAAGTGTGTTCAATTTAGATCCATCTGGTCTGCATTGCTTCTTTCCTTTCTTTTTCAGCAGGAAAGAGGACTGTTCAAACAAAGGCACTTTGTGGTCACTTTAGGAAACAAGGGTTTTGCAGACGAGCTTGTTGAAAAGCTAAGAGAAAAACTGCTCTTGTTTTATTTAATAGTAATCTCAGCTCAAAGCAGAGATTACTCAGCAGAGATTACTCAGCTCAAATCAGCACCCAGGATGCTGCTACCTGGGACACAGAATTGGGAGGAAAGGAAGGATGTGTGGTTTTAGAATGTCTTGTCTAGAAGAATAAAAATGGCTCTTTTAGACAATGAACTCTTATAGGACCTTCTAGCCAGCACATGCACACATGAGAGTCTTGATGAGCAATCACTCTTCCAGATAAAATCAAAACCAAAACATTCTTGAGTTTCCATGTTGCCCCAACCTCAAATGCTCACCCCCGGTAAAGATCATGAATTCAGGGCAGGTGGACAGTGAATCTATAAACCACATGGGTTATGACCAAAAGGCATCCATCCACACTGCATTCTACAGAGATGTTACTAACAGCAAGGTAGATAATGATGATTTACTTTTATTAAACATTAACCAAGGGCCAATCCCAGTTCTAGGTGCTTTACTTGTATGTTTTAGTCTCTCTCTCCCCATGAAGAGGTCCTACTATTATCTCACTTTTATAAATCAATATGGTACGGCATAGAGAAGTTAACTGGGTTGTTCAAAGTCTACAGCTAACAAGCGGTAGGGCTGGGTTTGAATCCAGATGATGTGTCTTTAGAATGTACATGACTTCTGTAGGTTAAAGGTGACACATCCAACCTATAAACCTGTATCATAGTTGTCTCTGGGGAGGAGCTGAGGGGGACTGGATGGAAGGTTTTCCCTTTCTACTTTACCAAATGCTATACTGTTTGCAGTTTTCCCTTTCAGCATGTGTTACTTCAATTTAAAAATATATGATAAAAGGAAAAGCAAAGTTGCAGAAGATGAGATAGTAGTACAGCCTTTTTTAAAAAATTGCAATGGAACTTTTGAATCAGGAGAAGGCACTATCCCCATTTAATAGTAGAAATTTATTTTGAGAGTAGGCAATTCTAGGTTGAGGGCAAGGAACTATTTGAATTTCTTCAGAATCCCTACAGTCACTGTGGGCAACTGGGACTATGGGCAGGAAAAAATGAGCTTAGGATAAAGCAATGACTTGGAAATCCTAGAGGTAAAGGCAAACAAGTGCTCTGACCTTGAAGGGCAATAAATGGTGATGGTCAGATGGAAACCAGGAAATCCAGAGTAACTAAAGGTACCAGTACAAGAGGATGAGGTATAGAAGACAGCAGATGTGAGACTCCAGGAGGAGAAAATAGGAGTTTAGGTGCAGGCTGTCCTTACTGAATTGCTACTTTCAAACGGGGGAAGAGATGAAAGGATGTTGATAGCCAATTGAACATCCATTTGTTTAATCCCCACAATACCCTGTAAATGAGATTCCATGAAGAAATGAGAAAAATGACCTCAGAGAAACAATTTGCTCAAGACTACAAAGCCAGTTATTAGCAACTGACTCCATGCATTTGGCCACTAGAATCTACTGTCCCAAATTTTAGACATTGTATGAGTCTCACTGGTTTGCCTGTTCTTGAGATCACCCCCAAGACACAACTTGGGTCAGGTTCAACTCCTTTTTGACTAATAATGATGGAGGGCTCTCCTGAAAGCCGAAGTGTGAGAGGGAATCAGAGTTCCCTTAGGGGCACAGCATACCTTCTTGGGTGCTGACTGAGAGGTTGCTATAAAGCCAGGACAGACAGTCCCTGTTCTCCCATCAGTGGTCATTCATCAAGCAGTTATAGAGCATCTGCTCTCTGCGGACCCATCTGTCGAAACCAAAGCCCAAAACTCTGTTTCCAGTGTCCTTGTCTGATCTTTCACTTTTGTCTGTTCTTTTGCTTATCACACCTAGAAGCCATTTCTTTCTCTCCTGGATTGAACTGTCTGTGTGGATACTAGTTCTTTGTCTCAGACCTGCACCCAGCCTGGTTCCTTTCTTTGGACCTAGCAGTCAGGATAGCAACATTATCTCTTCTGCAAATTTCCACTGGTTAACAATGGCTGCCTGGAGAAAGAGGAAGAGTCTGCATCCAGTCTCAGAAAGGAAGAGAACCATTGCCAACTGTCAGGTTTGTCCTGGGAGGAGAGGTTGGAATTGCAACTTAGTGGTGGATATTTGATATCCCTGGACCCATACAGTCACCACAGCTTTGTATCTGGGACTCAGAACCAGCTCCCCCATTGCTTAAATTCCCTGAGAGTGACTTAGCAACAAGTCAATACTGGCATAATACCAACAAGTTCCAGTCTCCTTCCATATCTCTGAATGAGACTGAGTTGTTTACACATTAGGTAACAGAATGATGGAGAAGTCTGGGGAGAAAAAAGAGCAAGAGTGTAAAGGTCTGGTATAGTTGGGCTATATTTCCATGTTGAGTTCCAAACTGTGATTTAGGATGTCTGAGTTCAATCTAGCTAAGAAGTAGCTCACTCTGTGACAATAGGCAAGTCTCTGATGCTCACTTGACCTTGGTTTCCTCATGTGATGTTGAACATCAGAGATTCTCAGTGGGGGAGAGACCTCTTCTTAGGGGACATTTTTTCAGTGTCATAATGACTAGAGGCTGCTTCTGGCATGTAGAGGACAGAGCACAGGGATATTAGATATCCTACAATACACAAGATATCCCTTGACTAAAGAACTATCCCATAGTACATGTCCAGCTGGACACTCAGGAAGGTGAAAAACTCATTCACAATTATCTGACTCGGAAACTAGCTCTGCTTTAAATATGATCGCAAGTTGTTTTTGCACAGTAGCCACGAACATTGAACTTTTGAAAGTGGAATTGCCATGTAAATCAAGGGGAAAATTCATCCAGTTTTATTGTTATTTTTGTTAAACTTGAGACAAGGTCAAGTTAAGTTGCTGAGGCTGGACTTGAACTTGCAATCCTCCTGCCTCAATCTCTCAAATAGTTGGGATTATATGCACATAGGAGCCACCACACCCAGCTCATTCACTCATTTTTAAGTGTTGTCAATTCAGTTAAGTGTTTAATTAAATTATTTTGGCAAATTTGATAAAGTTGGGCAACTGTCACTATCATTCGATGTCAGAACAGTCCCATCTCCCTAAAAAGTTTCTTTGTGCTTTTTGTAGTCAATTCCTGCTCCTTCCCCCAGCCCCAGGCAATGATTGATCTGCTTGTTCTCTATAGATCTGTCTTTTCTAGATATTTTACATTAAAAAATTTGATTATGTATAGTTTTTGTGTTTCTCTTCTTCCATTTAGCATACTGTTTTTTGAGGTTCATCCATAATGTACCACTGATCATTAGTTGTTGTTTTTTCCTGGTACAGGGGATTGAACCCAGAGGTGCTCTACCACTGAGCTACATCCTAAGTCCTTTTCATTTTTTTATTTTAAGAGAGAGTCTCACTAAGTTGACCAGACTGACCTTGAACTTGTGATCTTCCTGCCTCAGTCTCCTGAGTTGCTGAAATTACAGGTGTATGCCACAATGCTTGGCATACACCTGTAATTTCTTTTTATTGCTTTGTAGTATTCCAGAGTAGTATACCACATTTTGTTTACCTATTTAGCAGTTGATGGACAGGAGGATTGTTTACAGCTGTGGGCTTTTAGGAATAGTGCTGCGGCAAGCATTCCTATGCAGGTCTTTGTGTGAACACATGCTTTCATTTTTCTTAGACATACGCTTAGGGGTAGAATTGCTGCATTACCTTATTATTATTTTTTTAAATCAAGAGCTGTTTAAATTCGTTTGGAACTCATTTTGGAAAACCACCAGTATTCACAATGTCTGAGTCATTGATATGACATTCCTGTGTCTTTGCGCTTTGGGAGTTCCCATAGTCACAGTCCTACACATCGAATCATGTGTATTATATCTGTGCCCATGATTCTGTACATAGCTATATTGCATATATGATTCCACATATAAGAATACACATGATTCTGTGCGTAGGTGTAGGCTTCTGACTACTTCATTATATGGCTAGTTGGGCTATACCCAAACATTTCCATGTTGAAATATATTGCTCTAAATTATTTCCTTTTTATGTCTCATATAATAACAACATTAAAAAGATTTTTAAAATCATGTACATAGGTGCCTTATGAATGCACATATGTTTATGAATTTCATTTCAGGACAGAAAGAGAATGATGCGACAGATTGGAAAGGTGGTGATTATAGGGGCCCAGATGAGTTTTTGATTCTGTGCTCAGAGAGACTTCCTCAGAAAGACAACTGGTAATCCAGATTTGAAGCCAACAGCAAATCAAAGCAATTGTCTTGCATCAGTTGCTTTGATCATCAGACTGCGGCCTCATTTTTTCAGGCCAGAATCAGAGTGACTGCGAGGGATGAACAAACCCAAGAGAACCATCAGGAAAACATACAGGAAAAGCTTCCAGTTCTGTTATGTAGCTTTGGTTTCCAAGTAAATCACAGGACAGACTCACAAATGGACCCAGAAGGCTGGGCCTTGAGAGATACTTACTTGGAGTCCTGACCCACATTTTCCAAATGCAGAAGAGGAGCAGGATAACTGAGAGGCATGCACCATGTTGGGAGTGTCCTGGGAGCCTGATAATTAGATTCCTCTTCAGTTAGAGAGTCTGGAGTCATTCAGAAAAGAGGTGGAGCCCCATGAGGGAAAGGCTGAGATGGGGAACAGCCTCTCATCTCTGAAGCCCAAGCTGTCAGCTATGAGACAAGACATGGCCCAGACCTGTCTCCCTCCAATGAACCTGATCCACCTTCCAGGTAAGAGGGCTGCACTTGCCTGCTGTTACTCAAGCACTCTGGATTGGGAGGTCTCACCCCCTGGACCCACTTCAAGTCATTATTTCTTTATGCCTGTGGTGGACCATTGTGGCCCTGGGGTCATCTGTCCACTGCCTGGGAATCATATGTAGATAGCAAACCTCAAGGTTGCATTCAGCATCCCTTGCTGGAACCCCACCAGTGTGGGGGGGAGTGTATGTTGGGGGGACAGGGCAGGGATCAGGGTTCAAGACTGAGGTTTGGCCACCCCAGGGGAGGTCATCACACTACTCCAGGTTTTAGATTTTGAATTCTTTCTCTTTCTTTATATCTTTCTCAAACCTAGGCAATCCTTGCAAGAGCTAGTTCTCTGTAAAACAGTCCTCCTCCCAAAGGGGCCGTTGGTACCACAGCAGTCCTGAGCCTTGGTGACTGGTGGTGGCACCACGTGTGCTGGGCAGGAAGTGGCCTTGCCTCACAGAGGCTATGCTGCTGTGGGAGGCTGAGCTGGCTGGCCCGTGTGTGTTCACAGCCTGGAGAGGAGCCTTGGCTAAGAGAAGGAAGACTCAGAAAGAGAGGGACCAAAGAGGGAAAAGGAAAAACAGAGGACAGGAGAAACTGGAAGGCACAGAAGCCAAGGGAGATACAGGGAATGGGCAGGAAAGGGAAGAAGGGGAAGGAAAATAAGAATGGCAGAAAAAATAAAAGCAGAGAAGGAGGGAAAGGGAGGGAAGCCAACTGAGAAAGTTGAGAGGCAGGGCTGAGGTTGAGGGAGAAGAGCAATGAAAGAGAAAAAGGAGGGAGAAGAGGCCTGGGGCATTTCTGCTGAGGCCTGGGCCCTGTGGAGAAGGCCCTCTATCCTGAAAGCTGACCTTGCTCACACAAATCGCATCTTCTGCCTGCTGCTTCCCTTCCTGGGCTCTAGACAATTGTAGGTCTGAAAGGCACCTTCCCATTCTTTCCTAGGGGCCTTTAGGGAGCAGAAGCCCAGACTGGGACCTCAGTATCCCCTTACAGGCCAAGGAGTTCAAAGGCCATGCCCTGGTACCCACAGAGAGGCTCCACACCCACACAGAAGCCTAGGTGTCTATACTGAGGCCTTAATGCCTGCAATGGAAGCCGGTAGCCACAGAAAACTCAGGAGACTTCATGGCAGGCTGTGTCCACAGAGAGACTAGTCTGGGCACTGACCTTCCTTATCCCTGTAGCAAGTTCCAAAGGTGGATGGAGGTTACTGAGACATAGCAGCATTTGGGTGTTTTTGTGCAGCTTCCACTGGGTCCTGGGCCCCCAGCTGAGAAAGGCCGAGGGCCTGGGCATACAGCGTGGGCAGGAGGAGGAGGGCTGTGCATAGGCCATGTCAGCACACGGCTCTGACGTCAGCACCAGTCTGCGGCAAAGGCTGCGCCTGCACCATTTGTCATCTCTGACTGCTCCCTACGTTCCCAGAGTCATATTCTTGTGTTTATGACGAGGAATTACTGGCTGTGGAACAATTACTGTGTTGCAAACAAAGCTTTATAGCAGGAGGTGAGAGGGAAAACAAACAGCAGGCACTTTGAAATGTGGCTTCTTCCAGGCTTCTTGTAGCAAACTTCTCAGGTGTAGAGCCATACAGAGCTCCAGGGGCCCGCCGGGAAGCTGCTGGATTGCAGACATTTACAAAGGAAGGAGAAAAGACCAGCCGCCTGGCTTAGATAAAAGCTACACATCTAGCCCCGGGAAGCCGGGAGCGTGTGCCTTGCAAGCAAATGACGTGCCTGCCCCAGCAGCAAGAAAAGCTGAATTCAGGGCTTTAGAAAAATGAAATGATGACACCCCCTGCTTTTAAGAAATAGAGCAAGAAATGGTGAGGTTATTTTTAACTCTGTTATTTGCTCTTTGCTGATTAAGCACACACTTTGCTTGCACCCAGGTAGGTGCATGAAGGAAGCAATAGAGTGTAGAGAGAAGAGGGCAGGATGGAGGGAGCTCTGAGCACAGGCCTCGGGTTGTCTGGGTTGGCGTCAGCCCCTCAACCTTCTGCCTTCATAACCCTCTGAGCCTCAGTTCCTCACCGGAAGCCTCCCAAGGGCTGTTGTGAGGATTAAATGAGATTTGTGGAAAGTGCTTAGAGCAGTACCAGGCACATGCCAAGTACCCATCAGACATCAGTGGTTACTAAGCACTCGACTACCAATCTGCAGGCACAGCAGCTCATCTGTGAATTAACAAATTTTTGTAATAGAGTGAGGGGATTTTGTTGCTGTTGTTAAAAGATAAAATTTCAACAAATTTAGTTTAAAGATCTTAATTGGCTTTTATCTGCAATTCTAGAGTTGGGCGTAGAATTCGTAGAATTGTTTCTGAGCCACGTAGAGAAGATTGGCTTTATAGACAGAAAAGCACTGAGGAAAGCAGAAGCAGAAATTACAAAAAACAAAAAACAAAACAAAAAACAAAAAAACTCAGCAATAACAACAAAAAAAGCAGATTGGTTGGTTCAGTTATTATTTATTTGCTTGTTTGTTTTCGGTACTGGGGATTGAACCCAGGGGTGCTCTACCACTGAGCCACATTTCCTGTCCTTTTTATTTTGAGAAAGTGTCTCACTAAGTTGCTTAGGGCCTTGCTAAGTTGCCAAGGCTGGCCTTGAACTTGCGATCTTTCTGTCTCAGTCTCCAGAGCCCCTGGGATTATAGGCATGCTATGCCTCTGTGCTGGGGAAAATTACTTTTAGGGTTAAAAAGGAAGGGACTTCATCATGTCAACAAACAGTGCCCCTTTTGATTGATTGCTTTAAGTTTCCTGAATTGCGTTTTGAAAAACTGGAGAGTTTCAGAGTTCGTTTTGATGACATGGAACCTAGCACAAGTGGCTACATTCTGGTTTGGCCTGGTCAGCTCTGGCCTAGAGCAGGAAGCGAGTCCAAAACAAGGGCTTTCTGTGAATTTTATTCACCACTGTACATGGCTGTTACCCAAATCCCTTCCTTATATTGTGCACAAACCTGAAGAGCCACTCTCTTCCTGTAGAGTCCAGCCCCATTTCAAAACGTGCTTCTATTCCATGATGTGTTAAATTATGTGAGATCCAAATAAATTACCTTGTACGAACTGTTCTTTTTTTTGGTACTGGAGATTGAATGCAGGGACTCTCAATCACATCCCCAGCCCATTTTTTTTATATTTTACTGCATTTTATTTATTTTTTCTAGGAGGAACGTTTTTTTATTGCTTGTTCTATTTAGTTATACATGACAGCAAAATGCATTTTGATTCATTTTACACAAATGGGGTACGACTTTTCATTTCTCTGGTTGGACGCAATACAGAGTCACACCATTCCTGTTACCATACATGTACATAGGGTAATGATGGTTGTCTCATTCCACCATCTTACCTTCCCTACATTTTATTTTATTTCCTTATTTCTTTGTGAATGAAAATTTTTATTTGCTCATTTCTTGCATTTGAAGTACTCTTCGATGACATCCTTGGCCTGAGATTCTTTGCCATAGTCCTTAGCCACATAATTGCAAACAAACTCTTCATGGGGTTTGCCTATATTTTATTGAGGCAGGGTCTTGCTAAGTTGCTGAGGCTGGCTTTGAACTTGATCCTCCTGCCTCAGCCTCCCTCCCAAGCTGCTAGGATTATACAAATGCCCCACCAAGCCTGGTTGCATCCACTTTTTTAAATGTACAATTCAATGTGTTATTTAGTGTACTTCAGAGTTTATCAGATTTGTTCAGACAACCAACACGGTAATCTATTCTTAATTCCTTTATATCATCCCCAAAAGAAGCCTCGTCCCCATTAGTAATCATTCCTCCTTTCTCCTCTACCTTTCCCTCTCAACTCAGGCAGCTACCAATCTGTTTTCTGTCTCTGGATTTGCCATTCTTAGAATTTTATGAAAATGTAACCGTGCACTGTGGTCCTCTGATTGGCTTCTTTCACTTGGCCTAGTGCCCTCAAGGCTCATCATCAGTTGGTAAACCTTTAGGGTGTTCCCAGTCTTAGGCTATTATGAATAATGTTCTTGTACACATTCCTGTACAGGTTTTTCATGTGAACAGGTCTTCATTTCTCCGAATTACCAGGAGTGGCATTGCTGGATCCTATGGTGACCTTGTTTAACCTGTGAGAAGCTGCCAGACTTCTCCAAGGTGTCTGTGGGATCCAATTACTCCATACCCTCACCTACACTTGTTGTAGAGTCATTCTGGGGGGAATTAAATGAAGTGCTATTTCATCATGGTTTGGGTTTGCCTTTCCCTGATAGTTAATGATGTTAAGCGTCTTTTCATGGGCTTGTACCAGTCAGTCATCTGTATATGGTCCCTGGAGAAATGTCTATTCAAATCTTTTGTCCAGTTTTAGAATTGGTTTGTCTTTTTGCTTTTGAGTTGTAAGTGTCCTTTTATTCTGTATTCAGATATATATATATATATATTCAGATATATACATACATGTATATGTATATATATATATATATATATATTATTTGACAGTATTTCTTATCATTGTATGGGTTGCCTTTTAACTGTCTTGATGGTGTGCTTTGAAGCATAAAAGTTTTTAATTCTGACAAAGTCCAACTTGTCAGTCTTCTCTTGTCACTTTATGCATTTGTTGTTATACCTAAGAAATCATGGCCAAACTAATGATTAAAAAAATCTGTTCCTGTGCTTTCTTCTAAGAGTCCTAGAGTTTTAGCTCAGATTTTTTCATAAACTGACAAGGAAACTAAGACCCAATGAAGGTAGAATTTGCTCCAAATTACATTGCTAATAAGTGGCAGATAAGTAATGATTTTGTAAAAAACCAACTTAATTTCATACACTCTAAAATCAATATAATTTCATGACCAAAGAGGGTCTCAAATCACATTTAAGAATCAGAATCTGAGGCTCAATCTATATTCATTCAGAAATTAGAATCAATCTTTTTAAAGCATTTTTTACTGGAGCATTATAATTATATGTAATAGTGGGGTTCATTGTTACATATTCCTGTGTGGACATAATATAACAATACAGTCTGGTCAGTTTCATCTCCAATAACTCTGCTTTCCCTCCCCCAAAGCCAATCTTTAACATGAGGCTAATAATCATAACAACAGTTCCCATTTCTTGAGCAATTAGTCTGGTCAGGCACTGTGCTGCTTTCACATGCATTCTCTTTCTAATTCTCAAACCCACCTTGTAAATAGGTGCTTTTATTATCCTTATTTTAAGATGAGAAAATGGGTGCTCAGAAAATTTAAGTAACATGCCCCTTAAATCGCGCTGTTAATTAGAGGCGAATCTAGGTTTAAATCCTGAGCTCTCACTCTCTTTGTCAGGTGTTCCATTAGAAAAAACTAATGATTGGCACTAAAACCCTGATGAAGTTTATCCTCTGCCAATGATATGAACTGGACCCCAACTGCCATGTCCGTTTCTTGTCACATCTGTCTGTAATTTCTTTTGGTGGGGTCGTGTTGATTTGTGGTGGTCAGAATTCAGACACCACAAAGCATCTGGGTTGTAATGAAGTCGTGATTATTTTTCTTTAAATCTAATTTTCCACTTGGTTTGGCTAGGCCAGGGAGATGTCAAAGCCTGTAGCAGGGGTCAGTCCTAGAAGGCGTTCATCTTTATTTACATAATTCATGTGAACATTTCATGGGGGAAAATCCATCTTCACTGACATCAGTCTTGGGCCACTCTACCTGGGATAGGAGGGAAGCAAGACCAACCCTAGCTTTCAGTGTTCACCACATAGACATCTAGGTTTGCAGTTTCAATCAGGCATATTTATTTACATGTGGAAATTCCCAGTGGGAAGCTGGAGAACACAACTTAGGAGTAGTCCCCAAGTGGGAAATTGAACAGAACACTGAGCTCCTTTTATTTCCATTTAATTCACCATCGGTATCATTACCATTATTTTGTTAATCATTTCACTAGCAATGATGTAACTTGGGACCAAGGTAATTGCAGCCAAATGAGGAAGATGCTTATCTGCAGTTTTAGTTAGCAAAGACTTTCATTCACCTTTTTAAGGATGGGTATTAGTTCTTTCCCTTTATTCAGGCAGCATAGAGCTGCTTTGAAATGCTAAAGATATTAAGAGCTTCCTGCAGCTTAATGAACCCCACACTGGGTTGAAGAGAGGCTTCTGTAATTTTCATCTCTCTGCTGCTTCAAACTGCATCACTCTGCACCGTGAAGCAATTCCTGAGATTCTAACAAGCCCACATAAAACACACCATGCCTTTCCTGTGGTCTGGGCAATATGGAGCAAATGAGCCTTTGAGCTCAAAGTCCTGATTCTTTTCTTTATAGCTGTGTGACTTTGGGCAAGTTACTCGTGCTCTCTGAATCTCTAGTCCCTTAATTATCTAGAAAGAAAGTGCTATTTACCTCATAGAGCATTGAACAGTAAATAAGGTAAGATGGGTAAAAAAGACTCAGCATTGAGCTTTTTTTTGCCTGTAATAGGTGTTCAATAAGTGCTATTTCTTTGAAACAGTGCTAGTGTGGAGGATTTTTCTTCTGAGTCTCAAGATTGTTTGGGAACCAAGTCCAAGGACAGTCACCAGGAACTATGGACAGGAAGAGAGGCACCTTTTGGTAAGCAAAAATGATGCCTGGGTAGTTTGTGTAGTCTGTAATCCCAGCTACAGGATGTGGGAGGCTGAGGCAGGAGGATTGCAAGTCCAAGTCCAGCCTGATCAATTTAGCAAGATCCTGTCTCAAAATAAAAAATAAAAAGGCCGAGGATGTGGCTCAGTGTTGGACCAGCCCTAGGTCAAACCCCAATGCCCATCCTCACTCCCATCCCCACCCAAAAAAGAAAGAACAGCAGACTGTGGAGGAGCCACAAAGGTGCTGGTGCTGACATTGGTCCCCACACTCTCCTTTAGACATGGCTGGGAATTAGAGATGCTGTGTGATCTTGCCCCTCCTACCCACACCTGCCGCTGGCCGCTCTCACTTCCGTTACCCTCACTCATTTTCTCCTGCGTTCTTACCCCGCTGCTCCCCCGCCTGCGTTACCCCCCGCCCCACCCCCAGCCCCTGGCTTGGCGGCACACACTGGTCCCAGGTGGTCTGCTCCGTTCTGTGGCACGCTCTCTGCACGCCCCTGACGGGCTGTCGCCCTGTGCTTCTGCACCCCATAGATTGATTTGCAGTCACCTGGGTCTCATATGGTGTGGGATTTTTAATTGAAAATATCTCCCGCCACCAGACAGTTCCTTGAAGCCTGTGCCCAGGGCTCTTGCTTCGCACCATCTCCTTGGAGGTGTTCAGTGACACTCCTTGAATGCTGAGTAAGGAAACCCTGGGGGAAAATGAAGAGGTTGCTCTGATGCCAACGGTGGACTCTCAGACTTAGACTCAGATTCTTAAGCAGAGGCAAGAGGCAAAAGAATTAATATTAGCTGGCACAGCGTGCTTTCTGTCTGCAATGAACTTGGCTGAATATTTCCATGCATTCCCTTATTCAGCCTTCTCAATAGTCCTATTGTTACTTTTGTCCCCATTGAAACCTAGAGATGTCATTTTCAGGCAAAATAAATGGCAGAGCCAAGATTTGACTCCTGTATACATGCTTTTGGCCACCACACCCTGCTTCCCTACCACGTTCCCTCTCCCTGGAACACTTTTCACCTCCCACCCTCCCCTTCCCACCACTCTCCCACAGGTTTTGGACCTCAGCTCTTCCTCAGAGAGACCTCACAGGTCTCTCTGCCTCAGGTGCCCAGCCTCACAGATCCTGGTGGTCCTTTCCTTCCTAATTGCAGGTGTATCTTATTTATCTCTGGACCTTATGTAGCAACAGTACAAGGAGTATACTACAGTTGATCAAAAACTATGAGTTAAACCAGGCACAGTGGTGCACACCTATAAACCCAGGAGCTTGGGAAGCTGAGGCAGGGGGTTTGCAAGATCAAGGTCAGCCTGGACAAGTTAGAGACCCTGTCTCAAAATGAAATAAAAAGAGCTTGGGGAGTAACTCAGTGGTTTACAGCTTGCCCATCATGTGTGAGGCCCTCATTCAAGTTCTAGTACTATATGTGTGTGTGTGTGTGTGTGTGTGTACACACACACATATATATATGTATATATATATATTATATATATATATTACCATATATATATATGGCAATATATTGTTTTGTGTGTGCATAAGATTGACCCAGGTCTCCTACATCTAAAAATTTGCCCTAAGAAGATAGTCATGCAAATTTAAAATGATGTTAATGCAAGGACTGTTGACAATGGCAAAAGATTAGGAACAATTTATGCTGGCAATCAATGGCAGACTAATGAAAGTATGCTGTCTCCACACAGTGGAGCCCACTGCAGCCATTAAAAAGAATGATATCAGGAGAGCTTCAGGTGATGACAGAGAACCTTAATCTTGTTAAATTTGAGGGTATAAAAAAACTGAAAATTTGGGCTGAAGATGTAGGTTGTATAGATCACTTGCCTAGCATGTGTGAGGCCCTGGATTCAGTCCTGGACGTCACACACACACACACACACACACACAAACACACACACCCTGAAAATTTAATAGCTCACTTTACTGAAAGCTTATTGCTGTCTAAACCCTTTTATATACATTAGGTTGTTCAATTCTCAATTCCACCAACAATCCTCTGAAACAGTCTTGTTCTGTTCTAATCCCTGATTTGTAGCTAAGGACACTGAAGAATAAGTGGCTTAGCCAGATTTCAACCTCCAGAGTTTGTAATCTTTATCATTATATTATGTTGTTTCAGGAATCCTATTTTGTAACATTGCATAAATGCTGTGACAGAGATTGCCAGGTGTCCTTACATATCTCTTCCTCCTTCTTTCATGCTAATAGGAGTTTTCACTGGGCACATGGCTTCCAGAACAAGGACTACATTTCCCAAGTCCCTACAGCTTAGCTCAGACCAATGGGATGTAAGCACATGTGTCAAGTGGGAGTGTCTTGAGAGCATGCATTCCTTTGGTATCTCTCTCTCTCTCTCTCTCTCTCTCTCTCTCTCTCACACACACACACACACACACACACACACGCACACACACTTTGTCCCTTCCTCTTTCTACTAGACAAAAATGCTGTCCTTTGGACTATGAGGTGAAGGCCACATGCAATACTGCAACGAGACAGAATGAGCCTGGGTGGCTAATACAATGGAGAATGGGCCACCAGATTTCTGTGTGAGAGAAATGAGCTTCTCTCGTGGTGACGTCACCTATATTCTAGTTGTCTGCCACTTGTAGTTGAACATTACCTAATATATATATATATATATATATATATATATATATATATATATATATATTTTGTGTGTGTGTGTGTGTGGTGCTGGGGATTGAACACAGGGCCTCGTGCTTGCGAGGCAAACACTCTACCAACTGAGCTATATCCCCAGTCCTTACCTAACTCATTTTTGCACATGCAAGGAGATGCCTGTAAATTCTGATCATGTTAACAGTGGCTGCTTCAGGATTGCCGAATTATTGGTGAGTTTCTGCCATTTCTTCACACTGCTGTGGTCCACTGGCAACTTCTTACAAAAGCAATAAATCAAAAGAAAAATATCGCAGTTCCCTCCACCTTCTGCCCCACAGTTCCAGTTCAGTGGTCACATTTTCACATGCTCTCAGCCTGTACATAGCATGGTGACTCTGGAAGGCTGCTCCCCATGCTTCTCTGACTTGCTTAATGTCAAAACTCTCACATCTGCAAAACTGCAGCCACAGTGCCCTGTTCTTCTGGGAGGAGGGAGCTCCATGCATTTTTCTTTCCTAGAAGCAGAGAAAATAAAAGTGGAAAATCAAACCAGTTAGTCCCTCCTGGGAGAAGACAGGTGGAAATATACTTGTATTCCATTCATTTATTCAATAAATATTGATCAAGGGCTTTCACATTCCAGACATACAGCAAAAAGCAAGAAGGAGTCTTTGTTGTCACCAAGCATGTGGTAGAAGGGATAACACTTAATAAGAATTTATTTAGTTTTATTTTTAATTAACATAATTGTACAAGTTTAGGGGGTACTTGATGTTTTGATACATGGATACATTGTGTAATGATCAAATCTGAGTAATTAGCATGTCCATCACCTCTTATATTTATCATTTCTTTGTGGAAAAACATTCAAAATCCTATCTTCTAGCTATTTTGAAATATACATTACACTGTGATTGATTGTAGTAACCTGCTATGCTAAAGAAGTTCAGTATTCCTCCTGTCACTTTGTATCCATTGACCAACTCCCTGCCTATGACCCTCTCCAGCCTCTGGAAACCACTATTCCATTCTCTACTTCTATGAGGTCAACTGCTTCAGATCCCACCTGCCAGTACGACCACCAAGCAGGTCCTGGGATTCTTTGTGTGGATGAGCCCTTTTAAGCCATTCTGTGCTGGATGCCAGTCCATCAGTGACAGTTTCACTACCCAGAAGAGTTCCATGTCTTACTGTCTTATTCATTCTCTTGATTGACATTTTCTGATGGCCTAAATGGGCTAGGCTATGAACTGGAAATTTAAAGACAAGCGAGACAGACTTATCTCAAGATTCAGCCAGTCTAATGAGGGAGTCAGCACCATAAATGGTTATGACATAGAAGAATAGAAGTTATGAGTTTTCATAGGGTGCCATCAGATTACCAAGGGAGCTCCCAATTAGCCTGGAGATGGGTGCGAGAAGGCCATGGAGGCCATGAGGGCTACATCCTGGAGGGTGAATGAAATGGCAAGATTACATCTCAGTCCCAGCAGAAACGATTCTTTCTGAAGGAAAGACATCAGCCTCAATAATATTCATGGGGAATTTTTATCTCCCAAGGATGCCAAGGGGCCCAGCTAAAATCTAGATTAGAATGCAGATGTGTGTGCTAAGTGGGTGTGCTAGGTTTCCTACTACTTAAAAGTGCCATTTGGCTGGAGTTGAGGGGGAACCGTAGGGTTGGGGATGATAGACCGGGGCATGTGCTCAGCTCTTGGTCCCCAACCTGGTCACACACACTTGTGTCTGAATCCTGGGTAGGACAGGCAGGAGCTGGGGGAGTCCTGGGAACACAAGCAACCTGCTTCAGGGACCAGGTGACAAGAGAGGGCCGTTGGGGGCATGCCTCCTTCCTGCATGCCCTGGCATTGCTGTGTGGCTTCCTTTAGGGGGTGTTCCAGGAGCATAGCACTGCCTCAATTCCATAGCGCTGCAGGTTTGGGAACACCAGAGAGGTGCCTTGAGGGGGAACATGCCCTCACCAGGGCACAGACAAGAGCTGAAGGGATATGATACACTTTATATAGATTCTGATGATGACAATTAGCAAGGGTACCAGAACAAAGAACATGTAGGAAGGCTCATGAAGACAGGTGAGCTGGCCTTAAGGATTCTCAGAAATACGAGGGAAGAGGAGGGTGCTAAATTAGGATGCTGAAGCTGAGACCCTGTGTTGAAGACAAGGACTTGTGACCACTGAGTTCCTTCTAACCCAAGAGATCCTAGGCTGGGTTCCCTGAAAGCTGAGCTTGAGATAATGGTTTGCCTGGAGGGTCAAGTACGGTGGTGCACAACAGTAATCCAAATGATTTGGAGGCTGAGGCAGGAGGATTGAAAATTCCAGGTCAGCCTGGGCAACTTAAACTATCTCAAAAGTTTAAAAAAGGGCTAGGAATGTAGCTCAGTGGTAGAGCAACCCTGCGTTCAGTCCCCTGTAACTAACACACACTCACCTAGAGTTTGCATGAGAGTAGTTCATTTGGGATGAAATGAACATAGAATGAAGAATCAATACTAGGGTGTGTCATCAGGTCAGCCACTCCTTAATACGTGGGAGTGTCTTGAGAGTCTAATGGTATAGGTCTCACCTGTCTGCCCAGCAATGACAAGGAGATATGCTTATCCATTGGCTTTGGTTTTCCATTTGTCAATTGTGGCCTCAAAGGTGTCAATCACCCCACACTTCCAGCAGGTTCTCAGATGTCCCACCTAGGGTATCAGGGTGTGGGACAAGTAGCAAAAGGTGTGAGGGGTGATCCAGAGGAAGGCACTGACTGACATGTGTGCTCAAAGCTGGCTGTCATCTACGGTGAACTGGTTGCTACTGTGCCTGGAGCATGAGGTGCGCTGGGAGGGTTTGGTATGGTGAGGACAAGATGTTCCCAAAGTAGGTGCTCATAAGGTTGTGGGACCTCAGAAACCTTACAGAAGTTTTCTGAAACAAGCAAGAACAATCTTTTGAATATATTTTTTTTATTTTAGTTCATTATACAAAGATGGAATACAACTATCATTTTTCTGGTTGTATACAAAGTAGAATCATATACTTTGCCTATTCATACATATACATAGGGTAAAGATGTTTGTCTCATTCTATTATCTTTCCTTTCCCTTCTTCTTCCCACCCCTCATTTTCCTCTAAACAATCCATCCCTTCTCCATTTTCCATTTTTGATTCATTGTACACAAATGGTGTACAGTTGTTATTTCTCTGGTTGTACACACAGTAGAGTCACACCTTCTGTGCATTCATACATGTACACAGGGCAATGATGTCTGTCTCATTCTGTTATTATTATTACCCCCCCACCCCAACCCCACCCCTACCTTCCCTCTATGCAATCTATCCTTTCTGCATTCTTGCCTCCCTTCCACCCTGCATTATGCATCATCATTCACTTATCAGAGAGATCATTTGGCCTTTGGATTTTTGGGATTGGCTAATCTCACTTAGCATGACAGTCTCCAACATCATCCATTTACCTGCAAATGCCATTTTATTCTTCTTTATGGCTGAGTAATATTCCATTGTGTATATATACCACAGTTTCTTTATCCATTCATCTATTGAAGGGCATCTAGGTTGGTCTCACAATCTAGCTATTGCGAATTGAGCAGCTATGAACATTGATATGGCTGCATCACTGTAGTAATCTGATTTTAAGTCCTTTGGGTATAGGCCAAGGACTGGGATAGCTGGGTCAAATGATGGATCCATTCCAAGTGTTCTAAGGAAACTCCACACTGCTTTCCAGAGTGGCTGCACCAACTTGCACTCCCACCAGCAATGTATGAGTGTACCCTTTTCCCCACATCCTCACCAACACCTGTTGTTGCCTGTATTCTTAATAAAAGACATTCTAATTGGGGTAAGATGAAATCTTAAGGTGGTTTTGATTTGCATTTCTCTTATAACTAGAGATGTTGAACATTTTTTCATAAATCTGTTGATTGTTTGTAGATCTTCCTCTGTAAAGTGTCTGTTCATTTCCTTGACCCATTTAGTGATTGGGTTATTAGTGTTCTTGCTGTAAAGATTTTTGAGTACTTTGTAGATTCTGGAGGTTAGTGCTCTATCTGAAGTGTGTGTGGCAAAGATTTTCTCCCACTCTGAAGGCTCTCTCTTCACATTGCTGATTGTTTCCTTTGCTGAGAAAAAGCTTTTTAGTTAGACTCTATCCCAATCATTGATTCGTGCTTTTATTTCTTGCGCTTTGGGAGTCATTTTAAGGAAATCTGGTCATAGGCCAACATGATGAAGATTTGGACATATTTTCTCTTCTATTAGGTGCAGGGTCTCTGGTCTAATTCCTAGTTCCTTGATCCATTTTGAGTTGAGTTTTGTACAGGGTGAGAAATATGGGTTTAGTTTCATTTTGCTGCATATGGATTTCCAGTTTTCCCAGCACCATTTGTTGAAGAGGCTATCTTTTCTCCATTGTATGTTTTTGGCTCCTTTGTCAAGTAGGGGATACCTGTATTTATGTGGGTTTGTCTCTGTGTCCTCTATTCTGTACCATTGATCTACCTGTCTATTTTGGTGCCAATACCATGCTGTTTTTGTTACTATTGCTCTGTAGTATAGTTGGAGGTCTGGTATTGTGAAACCCCCTGCTTCGTTCTTCTTGCTAAGGATTGCTTTAGCTATTCTGGGTCTCTTATTCCTCCAAATGAATTTCATGATTGCTTGCTCTATTTCTATGAGGTCCGTCATTGGGATTTTAATTGGAATTGCATTGAATTTGTATAGTGCTTTTGGTAGTAGGGCCATTTTGACAATATTAATTCTGCCTATCAAGAACATGGGAAATCTTTCCATTTTCTCAGACTTTCTTTAAATTATTTCTTTAGTGTTCTGTGGAAGAACAATCTTTTGTTGTTATTGCTTTTAATTAATAATAATTCCTAGTTTGAGACATGAATTACATGCCAAGTCCTTATAGAGAAATCATTTCATTTACACCCACAATGGCCCTTTGTGGTATGTGTTACTGATCCCTGCAGTACAGGTGATCAGCACATTGCTTCCTCAGGGTCATACTAGTTGCAGACAGTGGAGTCACACTGCCTCTGCATAAGGGATTGGATGGGCAGCTGCCCTCTGGGGAAGGGTGAGCAACTCCCCAAACCCTAGGCTCCCCTGGCTTCAGTGCTAACAGTGTAACTGAAAGCTCAGTCCTTGTCCCTGATGCTAATTCAAACATGGACACGTGTTTGAGAAAAAGGAAAAAGAAGTTTTATTGCTTTGCTAGCAAAGGAGAAGCCCAGGGGACTCCTGTCCCAGAGACTGTGATTCTGCCCATCAGGAGGAACAGGGGGATTTTAAAGGAGCTCTTCAAAGGCTACATTCCAGGTGTGCCCTGACAGGGGGGTCCCGGGGTGCCCCGAAGGTGAGTTAACATTCACTTGTTAATTTGGGAGATATTCATTTCCTAGAACCTCTGGCAGACATCTCCTTCCTGTGGAGCACAGATGGCTCAGGATAATCTTGTTCTCGGTCCCAAGTTAGGGATGGGGAGAGGGAGAAGAGAAAAAGGAAAACTTGTTCCTTCTAAAAATAAGCCTCGGAGCTCTACTCAAAGGTGAGTGGACCACTGCTACAACCGCAGCAGAACTTTCTCCTGGACAGAGGTGTCTTGGCAGCTTTCTTACGGTTATGGTGGACGCATCAGGGAAGGATTTAGAATTATCTTCCTCAGAATGTGAAAACCTAGGCTCAAGGGCCAGCTGTGTCACTGAGCTGTGTAGAGGAGTTGTATTAATATTGCACATCATGTTCCTTGACTGTGCCTCAGTTTCCCCACCTGTAAAACAAAATGATTAGACCACAGCATCTATATGATCATGTCTGGCTCTGCCACTCATCCATTTAAAAGGTAAGTCACAAAAGTGGAACCGGAAGAGCTGAAGATGAAAATCAAAGCCCTCTTCAACAGACACATGGGGCAAAACACTTGAAAGGAAAAGGTTGGCAAATCTGAATATCTCTAAATTTGAAAATTCTCCATGATTGAATGCTTTGACCCATGCAGCACTGAATAGTTCTCTGAACACAGGCCGTGGTTGAAGTGAGAAAATAAGAAATTATAAGAAATAAAGACAAAGACTCAATTACAAATGGAAGCAGGACTCGGTGGGTGATCCAGCTCTGACTGAGTCTGGTTCTAACAAAGAGAGATTATGCACGTTTATAAACACCAAGGGGATTCACTGTGAAAAATCGTCTTCAAGGTAAACAGGACGAAGTTCCTGAGCCAAACAACTTAGTTGGAGCTTGTCAATTTGTGCCCATCTCTTCTACCTCCAGGCAGCTGGGATTTGAACTCAAGGCTTTTAAGAACTAGTAAATTCCATGACAAGCACAGAATTCACCCTGTCAACAGGAGTCATCTGCAAATGGGCATTCTCCTTAGTGCCCTAGCACTGAAGGATTCCCAGGAGAGGCTCTCCCTGCCCAGGATTGCATAGTTCAAAGCAATGATTCATTTGCAGTCCCTGACAATAGAACGCACCATTGATGAAGCTAAAATACAGCATCCTGGGGAAAGACTACACAGAGAACAAAGACTCTCCAGGATCGTGCAATGAGCACATGATGGCCTGGCAATTCTCAGCAAAGAAGATGCAGATGGATGCTGAAAATACAACATGCTCAGGTTTATGAGTAATAAGGAAATGGAGATCAAAATATGAATGAAATACTATTTTTCACCCACTACCTCGGTGACACTTAATTATTTGGTAATATCAACTATTGTCAAAGGTATAAGGAAGCAGTGAACAGGTCAGTGTGGGCAGGACGGTAGATCAGCTGTATCTGTTCAAATGTAAAATATGCCAGTGCCTCTTCTCAGTGGTTCTCTTTCTCAGTATGTCCCTTGTAGGAGCACCCACACCTGCCAGAGGAAGGTACATGTGAGAAAGAATATTTAGCAATGTTCATTATCACCAAAAAATAAAACAACGAACTAGGAAAGAGAAAAGAGCTTCAATGTCTACAATAAACTGTGTTCATCTACATTATGCAATTATATGCAAAAATTAAGTAGAAGGTAGTGGAATTATGTGCTAGCATAGAAAAATCTGTAATATTTTCACACCAATGTGTGAAAAATAAGGTAAATTGTGGAACAATATATAAAGTATGATACGATCACGCAAAACAATACTAATCAACTGTTCTCATGGAAACTGTGTGAGAAGAGGGCCTGGGAACATGAACATCAAATTAGCATCATAAATTATTTCTGGGTAAAGGGACAGAGAATTAGTGTTGGGGAGGCTTAGCCTTGTCTGCTCTATTTTAATTTGTTTAGCAGAGCAATATATTCATGCATTAGTTGTGTAATCTTAAAAATGGTTTCTAATGTATTAAAATGTATTAGCAATTGATGACTAGAAGCTTCTCCTTTTCCCAGCCTCCAAGGAGCAGAATTCCTATGCCATATATTGGAGGTTCATTCAAAACAATCCCGCTTTCCTCCTGGCACATCCCTCATCTAGCCCTGGATCCAAGCGGTCTCTTATATTCTGTTGCATGCTTGGAGGTCTGGCACCCATCTTTCCCTTCAAAGATTCCATTAGCATTGTTTTCAGAAAGAGCTTTGACATTTGTTCACCTAGAGCTAACTGCAGGGCGATTCTACAAATGCAGTGGTGTTTTCTTTGCTTTTTTATTTTTTCAATAAGGATTGAAAGGTTGAACATGCAATGTTAACATTCAACCTAGTGTAAAAACATTGCAACCAAAAGACTTTGGAAATTGATTTTTGTGGCAAGCAACCTGGAAAACATTTGTTAGAAGTTGCTCACATTTAGTTCTGTTAGTTGGCAAGAGGTACTGTGTTAATTTGGAGCAGTAGTTCTCAAAATGTGCTCCAACCCCATTAGAATAGTCACACAGCTTGGTCACCTGGAAGTTGCCAGAGAAACACCTTCATGGGCCACCCCAGACTTTGGAGGTGGGATCCAGCAATCAGTGTTTTAGCAAATCCTTCTTATGATTCGGATGCATTCTTGAGTTGTAGAACCTCTGATTTACATGGTGAAATATAAACTGCCTCTCAAAGTGTTATGGGGCGCAACTTAAGAACACACTAATCACCACTCATAAGTCCAAATTTGAGAGTCTTTATTAACCTGCCGGCTGATTGTCTCACACAACACCCCAAAAATGGCTCCTGGGAGAACAGCCCTGACTGTATGGTTGCAGGGGTTTTTATACCATAAATCAGTACACCAACCATAAGTGTCTGCTGCTATGATTCAAAATTACAAACTAACATTGTGAGATCTGAAATCATGAGCAGAGGGGGAAGTGGGTCAAAATGACTTTACTTCGGTACAAGTTAAAGAATGGTTACTAACATCTAGACAATCACTGTTGACATCACTGTTGACATGATACAGTGCTTAGGAAAATAGGAATAAAAAAAAAAAGAACAACTTTTCATTATAGAAGAATTGCCATTTCGTCTTTTTATATTGCCAACCAAGTCATGCTAAGTAACTGATCACAGGTACAGAGGTGGGGACTTCCCATGGAAGAAGCATTTCCTACGTAACACAAGTCTCAGAGCAAAATGGAGTCTGTTTAGTCATTGCCCACATAGCCTGGCCTGTAACTTTTACATGGAGCCAAATCTGTCAGCCCATCACAAAAGCTGAGCCATACATCTGCAAAGCAACAACCTGATACCAAACAGCGTTTAAGTTTCCGTTCATCCTTCAGCTTTCAGCTCATCACTTTCTTAGTGGATGCTTTCCTGCTGTTTCCATAACCTCATGCACATCTTCCTTTTGCATTGCTCACAGGTGTATTTTCCATCTACTTGTGTGATCATTTGATTAAGATCGTCACTACCACCACACTGCAATCTGCTTGACTAAACCACAGTGCCAGCCACGCAGGCAGCCTCAGCAAATATTTATGAAGGAATGAATAAATGAACAAATCCTTCGTAGGGTTTTCTCCCTGACTTCAACACAGTTCTGATGACTGGTTAATGAAGCATTCTTTGTCAGGTTCATCATTATTTTTCCAGATTGCAAAACTTGGTCATTCCTGGTCATTCCTTGGGGACCTTTTGAACTTGTCACATTTATTCATCCCAGATACCAGCTGTCACCAAATCCTGTGGATTCTTCAACTGGTATGCCTCTCCTACCTGATGGGGCATTCCCACTGAGGCCCTCCACCAAGATTCCCATCAGGGCACTCAGCTCAAGCACTGTGTCTGACTGCAGTCTCTCCTCCACCCTTAATCAATTTCCTCAAATATCACGTTCACTAGATCCTAGATTGCAACCATTAGTATCTGATGAACATTTTACAGTTTGCAACGAGCATTTACTTACATTAAAATATTAGTGATCATTAATTAATGGCTTACTTGCCAGGTTCTGGAGTGATTTTCACAACTATGCAGGAGGTCCTTACTCCTCCATGTTTTCATGGAAGGATGAATGGTCCAGGTTAGAATGGTCTAAATAACTGGTGCATAATTACTCAGCTAATGAGGGCAGAGGTAGGATGTCACCTCTGGTTCTGGCTGATTCTGTGATGTATCCTCTATGCTCTAATGTCTTCCACCTAACCTTCATCTACAGCCCTTCACATTGTAAGAGCTCAAGTATTTGGCTTCTTCCAAATTTGGTGTCTCCTTGTCACTCCTCCATGTCATTCCTTGTCCTCGAAACCACGTAATGAGGACAAATGTGTATACTAGCAAGGAGATGTGGCTTTGGGGTCGGAGGGTTTGAATCCAGGCTATATGATCTCTAGCAAATGATTTATCCTCTCTGAACCTGTTTCTTTTTTCTTTTGTAAAATAAGGATGGTTAAAATTATGGCTGCTTAGGTTGCTGTGAGGACCACCCGAGAAATGCTAGTATCGTGCTCTCAGTAATCACTAATCAGTGTTGACTATTATTACATCTGCTTCCTTGAACATCAAACCTGAACTCTAGCATCTTTCAAGGCTGCCTATTATCTGGGAGCTTCTTGTCCTCTCTAGTGGCATCATTCTTTATTCCAGAAAGGCTAATCTGCTTTCTCAGTATGTATCAAAATCCTTGCTTTTGCCATATCTGCAATTATGAAATGGATAGATGCTCTCTGAATGAATAAAATCAAACAATATCCCAGACTATAGCAAAAACAAAATATTTCCTCATCCTTATTTCTTATTTTCCAGAAAACATTGCAATACTTCCTTTCTTATATCTGTGTGTATGTTTATATTGCAATTATACCTAGATTGGTTGTGTTATGAAACTTTTTCCCTTAACGGTATTGAATAGACAACACCTTTCCATGTTAGTGAGCATATAACAGCTGCTTAGTATGGTATTACATATATTCTGTTGACAGGTTGTATTATCTAACTACTACTGCATAACAAATCACCCCCAAACTCAGTGGCTTAAAACAAATTTTTAAAAAATATTTGAGAAAACTCACAGACTGTATTTATTTCTCATGTATACAAGTTGACCAGAGTTTGGTTGACCCAGGCTAGCTTCAGCTGGGTGGTTCTTCCCGCTGCTGTCTGGCTCAGGCTCTCTTGCTCCTCCCTCTTTCTCTCTCCCCCATACCTTCTCGCCTGCCAGGAGGTGAGCCCCTTTCTCTACCATGCCCTTTTGCTATGATGTTTCTGCCTCAAACCAGCAGACCATGGACTGAAACCTCTGAAACTGTGAGCTGACAAAATCTTTCCTTTTAAGTTGCTTATGTCAGGTATTTGGTCAGTGCCAGAAAAGCTGACTAACAATGGGATTGGGTTCTTTCTGTACATTTTGCCTTCGCTTTTCATTATATAAGTAATCATTAATAACAATACATCTATTTTTTTTTCCTTTTTTTTTTTTTAAATTAAGGTGGGTCTTGCTTTGTTACTCAGCCTCATCGCCATGGCTGGGGCTCAAGCACTCTTCCCTGAGGCCCTCCTTCCTCAACTGCATAACAAATCAACTAGCTGGAACAACATGTTTAAACCACCTAGCTTGGCAACAACAGTACACCTTTGTTGTTTAGAAAAAAAAAAAAAAAAACCCTCATAAAAGGGCTGGGGATGTAACACACTTGCCTAGTGAGGCCAAGTTCATTTTCAGATACCTAAAAAAAAAATGTAAAAAAAAAAAAAAAAAAAGGAAATAGAACTCTTCCTGCTAAAAATCCACGGGATGCAGTTACAGTTATATTCAGGTAGTGCATAAACATAATCCTGGCTGCTCAAGAGACTGATGCAGGAGGATTACAAGCTCAAGGTCAGCTTCAGCAACTTTGAAAGAATCAAGTAGAATAAGAAGGACTGGGAATGTAGCTCAGTGGTAGAGGGCTTGCCCAGCATGCACAGGCCGTGGGTTAAATCTCTGATGCAGTCCCCAGTGTGAGTGTGTGTATTTGTTTCCATTCTATTTCTTTTTGCTAATGATCTCTTCATGCCTTCTGCCAAACTCACCATTCTTTCAAATAAAGTCAGACTTTCACAGAAGTAGAATGAAGTCACAGCCAGCTTCTCTCATCCCAGGGCTTGTAGAATTCTGTGCCGTGGACTTACTACCATCTCCTTTCCTGAGGCAGAATGCAGTTAACTAGGTTGGCCAGAAGGCAGGCATTGGAGGGCTTTGTGCCCTTCATTTTTCTGGGGAAAAGCTATGGGTAGGAGGTGGTTAGGGAAGGTCAGAACGTGGACCAGTCTTCTGTGAAGGGTGTTGATTCCAGCTCCCAATTATGCTGACTCAGAAGGTGGAGGCCTACCACAGAACCACTGCTATCCTTGATGCCTGGAGAAGAGTCCTCTATAACACCTAGATGGTTTCTATTTAAAGGGATTTTATTTAAATGTATGCACATCGAAAATCACAGTCCCCATCAGCAGGCTCTGGAAAGAAAATGGCAAATTCAGAATCCTTCTAAGTCTGTAGAGAAATGCATTGAGCTCAGGAAGGACTGTCAAGAGCCCCTTCCTTTTCACCCTTTCTCCTTGGCAGAGCTTGAGAAACGTGAGAACCTGGAGACTAGAATGATCGGGCTGGAGGCTCCGTGGTATGAAGGACCACAACAACATAGCTTGTCCTCACGGAGCACTTTCTCAGTGCCTGGTATTGTTTTAGCACTTTACATACATTGGGCTCATGTAGCCCTTGCAACACCCATACAAATAGGATTTATTATTCCTATTTTATAGCTTAGAGAAAACTGAGACAGGAAGGACCCACAGTTAGTAAACAGTGGAGTCAAGATTCAAATTCAGGTGGTCTGGCTCCAGTCAGTGCTTTTAATCACTTTACTAGAATTTCCCCAAATGCACAGCATTCCCCAAAGTGGATCACCTCCCACCCTGCAAATAAAAAAACACCTTCCCCAGTGCCCGTCCCCATAACTGGGGATGGAACCGAGGAACTCATGTGTGCTAGGCAAGCACTCTGCCCCTGTGCTACACCCCAGCCCACCCTGCTGCCACCTTTTTAAATTTTAATTTTGAGACAAAGTCTCACTAAGTTGATGAGGTTGACCTTGAACTTGTGATGTGCCTCAGTCTCCTGAATATTTGGAATTATAGGTATGGGACACTATGCCCCCAACTAGACTCTGAGGACACGGATCCTATAGGATGCTGAATGCTACTATTATATGACAAAGGAAACAGTGGGCTGAGATTAACAGGTCTCCACTATAGCATTTCTTAGGTAGGGCCTAAAATATGCCAATCAAAATAGTGGACTTTAAAGGAGTAAATTAACAATGCAGCACTTTCTAAACATATTTGACTCTTTAAAATCAGGACAAGCATGGTGGTGTGTGTTTAAAATTCTAGCCACTCAGGAGGTTGAGGCAGGAGGATTGCAAATTTGAGGCCAGCTCAGCAATTTAGGAAGACTATGTCTCAAATTAAAAAATAAAAAAGGGCTGGGAGTGGAACTTAGTGGTAAAGTGCCCCTGGGTTCAATCCCAAATACCACACATAAGTAAATAAATAAAATTAAAATTAAAATTAAAAATCATTTCAGAAAAGTTTTGAAAGAATTATTTTTCCACAGACCATTGGTATAAAGAGTTTTGTGGTCAGACACACAGGCCTTCTGGAGCTGCCTTGCCCTAGGAATTTTGAGAGCTAATTGTTAAACCTCAGCCATTATTGAAATTTTAATTTTATGAACTTACAATGAAATAATGATTACTAAATGAATGAATGAATTAAAGGAATGAACAATATTTACTACTTCCTAATTATTATTATTTGAAAAAAAATTTTTTAGTTGTAGATGGACACAATACCTTTATTTTATTTATTCATTTTTATGTGGTGCTGAGGATGGAACCCAGTGCCTCACACCTGATAGGCAGGCGCTCTACCACAGAGCCACAACCTCAACCCCCTACTTATTAGGATTAGTATACTATAAGCTGTGGCCTTAGGGTTATTCATGACCATGTGGTTGAAATGTTAGTGCGCTCCTAAAAATTTATTCTGTGATACCGTGTCAATAGCCTGAAGTCAGACAAGGATACAATATTTTCACCCACTGAAGTTGGCAAAGGCACCAGATCAGGGCTCATTTGAGGGGAGGGAAGTTTCTAGACAACTGGATGTTAAGCATTTACCAGCGTACCACTGTACACACACATGCTTAAAATAAGTGCGATTTGGGGGAAATGACTTGGTTTTAAACTTTGGTCTTCCATTTTGTAAGATTGCTGGAAGGGCTATGTGGTCCAGACTGGACTAAAGTAGTGGCCCCCACACTCGCACTGCACCTCAGGATCACTCAGTAGCCAAAGCTACTCAACAGCCAGAGCATTAGGACCTCCATGGGTGGTGCCGAGGATCTGTTCTTTACACAGAATGCCCCGGGACATGTCACGGATGATGAGAAAACCTGTGCTTGGAAACAGGTGATCAAAGCCACTATAGAAAGGAATACAGAGATTTCTGGGCTAATCTGTAAAGACTTAAAGTTTCTTCTAGCTTGGTGTAAGTAACAAGCACAAAAATCAAGATTTCTCTTTCTAAAGCATGACGCGTCACAGAGCTGAGGCAGAGAAAGGGCCCCATCCCTGAGCTGCTTTGTGTCTCTAATCCTCTATAGGTGAAGAGGAAGGGACACTTCTCTAGGCCATCTGAAGGCATTGGGAGTAATTCAGTAACCCACTTTGCAATGCCCTTCAGCAGGAGCTCTTGTCTTGCATACAAATCTTCTCAGCAAGGCTGAAACACCTGGACAGCTGCTCTAAGCCTCTTGCTCATCATTCTTGTCTCAACAAGATCAACAGCAAAAGCTGATCTGCTGTATCAGATCCTGCTCCACCTCTCTGCAGCCCCTACGTGACCACCAGGTTGGTCAGATCTGAATTAGTTTTTTTTAAAATATTTTTTTAGTTGTAGATGGACATAATACCTTTATTTTATTTTATTTTATTTTTTTTTTTTTGCGGTGCTGAGAATCAAACCCAGTGCCTCACACGTGCTAGGCAAGTGCTCTACCACTGAGCCACAATCTAGCCCGAGGCATAACCCAGCCCCCGAATTAGTTTTGTTCAATTTAAACTGCTTCATTTTTGTTCCTTAGGCAATACATATAAAATCAAAGAATTTTTGTTTGTTATAAAATCAAAGAATATGAGAGAAGAGATCATCATTATCATAAAAAGATTCCCTAGCCTCAATCCTCTTCAACCCTGCTCCTCTCCCAGAATCAGCCCCTTTTAATTTGTTAAACCACTCTATTTAAACTTTTCTCCTGTAGTCATTTTTATATCCCTAAGTAATGTATTTGTATCTTTCTATTTTTAATGTATCTATTTTCTCTACAATAGAAGAGGATTTAGTTTACTTATATTACCCTAATATTCCTGTATGCCTTACTATTCATATTTCTGTAACTGGTTACTCTAATTTGAGGTGGGGGGCACCAGGGATTGAATCCAGGGATGCTTAAACACTGAACCACAATCCTGGCCCTTTTTTTTATTTTTTATTTTGAGACAGGGTCTAAGTTGCTTAGGGATTTGCTAAATTGCTGAGGCTGGCCTTAAACTTGTGATCCTCCTGCCTCAGCCTCCTGCCCAAGCCACTGGGTTTACAGGTATGTGCCACTATGCCTGACTCTAATTTTAAAAAAAAGTGCACTTTGATAGCTTAATTCAGCAACACTAGATTGTGTTTCAAGTTCTACTTCATAAGGAGAATTTCAGAGCTTCCTACTCTCTTCTGCATTTTTCTTCACCCTGCAATCCCTCCCAGCTGATTTCTTCTGTCTTTCCACATTACCAAGGCTAAATGGACTTCTGTGAGATGCAGTCTGCCCCCTGGCTGAGTTTTTGAGATTAAGTAGCTACTGTGATCTTCCTGGCTCAGTGTATTCAAGATGTCATCAAACGTTGATAGCATAAAACGGCAAGAAACTGAGAGCAGAATTTTGAATTCCCTCGATAGGGCTACGCCTTTGTCTATTTGAGGAAAAGATAGAATCCTCATTCCCCCTCCCCTGGATCACAGGAGTTGTCTCATAAATGCCATAGAACAGAGAGGAGCCAGGGCAAGCAAGGTGCAAGGGGGGGAATCCTATTAGCGTTCCCAGCAGGAGGTTTGTTGGAGACATCCACACTAATGACGGACAGACCTGGAGCTCCATTCGTGGTAATGTGACCTAGCTCCACTTCCAATCAGGGGGAACCTGTGCTGTTGGTTTTCAGACAAAATGTTCCAGAAGTTACACAAAATGTTTTGTTTTTTCAAAGCCCTTCAAAATACAAATGGGGGGAAAACCACTTAAAAATCTCACCCCTGCTGCCCTCGCTGTGGGTATTGCTATAAAAATCAGTTAGTATAAAAAAATTACCTGATCGAAACAAGATTTCTTATTAGCTGAAATATCTAGTTATTAGCATTATTAGTTTATGCAGTGTTGTGCTGAAGAGATTTTTTTGAGTCATTCATAATTTTTCCCTTGTTTCCTTACCTATTAATGCATAAGCAAAGAAAGCAATATTAATTTTTTAAAATAAATATATATATTTAGTTGTCAATGGACCTTTATTTTATTTATTTATATGTGGCCCACGGAATTGAACCTGGTGCCTCATACATGCCTGGCAAGCGCTCTACACTGAGCCACAACCCCAGCTCTATTAAATGCTTTAATTACACATTGTTTGATCTTGAGCTAGGTGTCATGGCAAATGCCTGCAGTCCCAGAGCGGGAGTCTGAGGTCAAGGATTCAATGAGTCTAGGAGTTCAAGGTCAGCCCAGACTACATAGGCAGGTTCTATCTCAAAAAATTACATTTTTTAGTTTTTATTTTTTGTGGCACTGGGGATGAAACCCAGGCCCTCATGCATACTAGGCAAATGCTCTACCACTGAGCTACATTTCCCACCCTCTTTGATCTCCAGGAAGCTTTAATTATATGTGCAAGTAATTTTCAGACACTTAGCAGTATAACAGTGTTACAGAGCTGGGGCCTTCTGAGAAACTGAGGGAACGTGAAAACCCCCTCTTCAAACCTTCAAACCCTGATTCTAACGATCAAGTCAGAAAGATTCCAGACATGTCCTCAGAGTAACGGGAATGAGCTTATGGAGGGATAGGAAAAGGAAAAGGGATGCTCTCAAAGGGAGAGAGTGTGTCCTCTCAGGAAAGGGAAAACATTCTGCACTCCGGTTTTTTTTTTTTTTT
>JAJEJO010000319.1:154632-463331 GCA_020662805.1 Glaucomys volans
TGGAACCAGGGATTGAACTCAGGGACACTCGGCCACTCAGCCACATCCCAGCCCTATTTTGTATTTTATTTAGAGAAAGGGTCTCACTGAGTTGCTTAGGGCCTTACTAAGTTGCTGAGGCTGGCTTTGAACTCGTGATCCTCCTGACTCAGCCTCCCAAGTCGCTTGGATTACAGGCGTGCGCCACCACGCCCGGCTGCCCTCCAGTTTTATTGGGGAAAAAAGGGAAGTTTCCAGAGTACTGTCCAGGTCTACCGCTTGACTTTTGACTAACAGCAGGCAGACTTTCAAGTCCCCACTGCTATAACAACTGTGTCACCTTGACCCATGATGAGCAGTTCTAACTGGATTCTTAATCATTTTTACATTTTTACAGAATCTGGTCTGTGAAAAGGGTGACAAAATTCTCTCCTTTCACGGTAACTTGAGTTCCTTATATCAACACTGTTTCCTGCCTGCGTTTCCTTGCAGACAACGGGCAGATTGCTGAGGAATGTGACCTATCCTGTTCACTAAGACCAGGCAGGGATGCAAGTAAATTGCTTTTTGGCAAAGAAAGCACATGGAATCAGCTTAGTGAGCCCATTTTATAGAATTATTCTCTTAACCTTGTGTTCCCACCATCCTTAGCAGTGTGTCTCCTAAGAATAGGATTAACCATTGACAATTCTAAATTATACCACATTATCTACATTTTGAAAAGAATCTGTGAGTTGATTCACAACTATTCAAATGTTGACAAAATGACTTCTCCATATGCAAACTCAAAGTTTATCTGTGGGCTCATTCAATGGCTTAAGTTTCTGAAATTTTAAAACACCACAGTGGTTGGGAGTAAACAAACAAAGATTTAAATGTGTACTAATGATGTGTAAGAAGTTTCCTAATCCAGAAAGGCTTCACAAATGAGTAGATGATAAAATAAGTATTTGTCTGGAGCTTATATACTAGTGGAGAGAAAAAGAAAATAAAAACCATAAATTGGTAAAATATATTAGATGGCAATAAGTGCTGGGAGAAAAATGAAGTGGGGAGGCGATTAGGAGTGTGTGAGATGGGTTTTGCAACTTCAAACTGACCTGCTGATGAGACCGCATCAAGAAACTAGCTTCTGTCGGGTGGGCACAGTGGTGCACACCTGTAATCCCAGCAGCTAGGGAGGCTGAGGCAGGAGGATAGCAAGATTGAGGTTAGCAACTTAGTGAGACACCCTGTCTCAAAGATAAAAAATAAAATGGGTTGGGGATGTGGCTCGATGGTTAAGTGCCCCTGGGTTCGATCCCTGGTTCAAAACAAACAAACTAACAAAAACTAGCTTCTGAGTGCATGGCTTTTCTGGGGAAAGCCTTTTAGGCAGAAGGAACAGCCTCAGGCAGAATTGTGCCTGTCACATATGTGGAAGAAGCATCAGCTAGCAATGCCCAGGGTGTGTGGGTGTAGTGGGGCATGGTTTCAGGGAAGTCAGTCATGGAGGGAGCTCATGTAGGGCTTTGCAGGCAAACTTCAGGACTGAAGTTTTTATTCTGAGTGCGATGAGAAGCCTATGAGAATGTCTGAGAAAAGGAGCAACAGGTTGATTTCTATTTTAAGAGGATTACTTTGGTGTAGCAAGACAGGATAGGGGTATGGTGGGGTAGGTGGGAAGCAGAACCACCAACTAGGGTCTTGTAATAATCTTGGTCAGTGGTTCTCAAACAATTTTTATTTCAGGACCCTTTTTATTCTTCAAAATTGAGGACCCCAAAGTTTTTCTTCAAAACTATTACATCTATTAATATTTACTATATTAGAAATTAAATCAGAGAAATGTATTTATTAATGTGTTAAAATAAACCTGTACACATTAACAGAAATAACAGTTATGAAAATAACTATATTTTTCAAAACAAAATATCTACTGAGAAAACTAGCAGTGTTCAGCATTTTTAGAAATCTCTCTATCCTTTCTTTCCATAGAATGCAGCTAGATTCTCATAACTGCTTCTCCAGCAGGTCAATGAAGGATAAACTGTTTCTATTAGTATCGAAGAAAATTTGACCTCACACAGAGCATCTTCTTCATTAAGCCCAAACCTTACAAGCAACACTTTTTTCAAGGCCAGTTGTATGAATTCTTAAAGCACATCAATATTTTTTTTTCATTGTAATATTAAAACACAGTGGCTTAACTGGACACAGTAGCACAACCTATATAATCCTAGTCACTTGGGAGGTTGAAGTGGGAGAGTGGCAGATTCAAGGTCAGCCTCAGCAAATTAGCAAGATGTCTCAAAATAAAAAATAAAAAGGGCTGGGGAGGTAGCTCAGTGTAGAGTGTCCCTGGATTCAATCTCCAGTACATATCAATCAATCAATCAATCTAGTGGCTTGTCTTACTCTTTAAATGAATATTTATAACATTATCCATTTGGGAGAAAAAATATTAGTTCATGGAGTTATTCAGATCTTCTGGATGTTGACATATTTTACTGCACAGTATTTAAAAACTCACATTTGTTATTATGTTATCATTACTACTAATCTCAAAGTCTTCAAAAATTGGGAAACCCTCAGGTTCATAGTAGTGGATATGTTTTTCCAAAAGTCAAAGTTTAGCTTGAAAGCTAACAAACAACTACCAGTTATTTTACCTGAAGTGATAAGCTCACATTTTTCCTTTACAAGAAAATGTCTGCCATGGTTTGTTTATATCAGTCATTCTTTTAAGTAAAAATAATGTTCCATAAAAGCAGCAGCATCTAGTTCAGCTCTCAATTCAATTGTCTCAGAGAAAGATATTATTTCAGCTGCAGTAAAAATGCTTTGTTGGTATCATATAGAATTTTAAAGACATAAATTTAAGGGTCAAGATTTAATAAAATTAATGTTTTTTACTGCTCTATCAAGGATACATTAAAGAGTGTTATGTGGTGATAATACAATGGCTGTTAGTATAGTTTGGTGCTCTTAATCATGGGAGGGACCAGCAATTTTACCATTATTTTTGTACTATCAGCACAAATGTCAATATTGTGAAACAAAATCTTAGTACTATGGCAGAAATAATTTTACTTTTCTGGATTGCTGGCAAGGGTGTTTGGCAATCATTAAGAATCTGTTAACGACACTTTGAGAACCAAGATCTGAGTAAAAGACAATGGTTGTTTTGACCAGGGTGGCAACCGTAGGGGTAGTGAGAAATTTTTCATTTCTGGATGTATTCTGAAGATGCACCCTTTAAGATTAGCTGATTAGCTTGGACGTGGAGTGAGAGGGTCAAAGATGACTTTAATGTTTCTGGCCTGAGCTATGAAAAGAAATAGTTCCATTAAATGAGATGAAGACAGCAGGAGCAGAGTCTGGGAAGATCAGAAACCCGCTTTGAGTATGTTCAGTTTGTAATGTCCATTAGACATCTGCACAAAGATGTCACACAGGCAATTGGACCTAGGAGATTACTGTCATCACTATCTAGCTATTCAAAGCCATAAGACTGGATGATATCAGCAAAGAGCGACAGAGAAGAGTCCCAGGACTAAGGTGCAAATATCTGAACAGCGAGAAGAGGAGGAGAAGCTACCAAATGGAATTGGAGAGTGGCCAGGAGAGAGGAGAGTGGGGAAGGTCAGGGGTCTCAGTCATATACAGAAAATTCTTTCTCCCAGTCAGGAGGCTGACTTGAGCCCACAGTAACAGCATGGTCAGGAAGAGCCCTCTTTCAAGTTGTAGACCCGATTCATGGTCTCCTCACTTGGGAGAAAGAGGGTGAGAGAGATAAGGACACTACTCCCACCTGTGAGAGCCTCCACCATGGTTTAATCACCCCAAAGGCCTCACCTCCTATTGTTGGGATTTCAATATCTGACTTTGGTGGCTGGACACAAACATCCAGCCCATAATCCCAAACAGAGTGCATCAGGGAAGGGCATGATCATCAGCATCAGGAGGTCAAGTGAAATGAGGGCTGAGAATTGGCCACTGGAATCAGTCACTGGTGACCTTCAGAAGAGCAGTTTGAAAGGTGTGGCAGAGGCAAAGGCCTGGCAAGAGTGGGCTCCAGGGAGATTTGTACTCGAATGTTCACAGCAACTTGATTCCCAACAGCTGCAACCAGGAAACAGTTCGAATGTTCATGAGCAGGTGAATGGAGAAACAAATAGATAGAATGCCATTTATAAAGTGGAATAATATTCAGAATTAAAATGAACTACTGATACATGACACAGTGAATCTCAACAAGCACTGTGCTGACAGAAACAAGTATATGCTTCCCTTTGCTTATGGTTGTCTGAGTCCCAAGTTCAGGTGTGGAAATTTAATGGCCAATGTGATGCTATTAAGATGTGGAGCCTTTAAGAGGTGATTAGGCTTGGTGTCCTGCTCCTCAGGAATGGATGAAGGTCCTTATAAAAGGCCTTCTGCAGCCTTCTCTTCTGCTGTGTTGGGACATGCGTTCTCCTCCAAAAATACAGCAAAAAGGAGTCATGGTGGAAGCAGAGAGCAGCCCTCCTCAGACAACTGAACATGCTGGGGCCTTGATCTTCCTATCCTCCAGGAATGTAAGAAAATTAATTTCTGTTCTTTACAGATTACCCAATCTGCAGCATTATTAGAGTCACAAAATGGGCGACGACATGATTTGAAATCTAAAACAGGCAAAACAGGCTTATATTGGTAGGAATCAGATTAGTGGTCACCTGGGGAGGGGAATGTGATAATGTTGACTACAAAGTGGCACAGGAAAATTTTCTGGAGTGAAGGAAATATTCTAACTCATAATAGGGGTGATGATTTCATGTGTGTATGTACATCTGTCAAAACTCATACTGTTCACTTACAGTATGTGCATTTTATTATACACAAATTATAGTTCAGATATTGGGAATAGAGGACAGTGAGCAAACTCTTTGAGGGGATTCAAGGAAAGTGGAAACAAGAAATGTGACGGAAGCAGGAGGGGGAGATGGAGCCAGAATATTTTTTTAAAGGTAGAAATGATAGCCTCTGTGTGTGCTAATTGGGGAGTAGCGGAGGGGAAATTCGAAGATGCAAAGGGGAGACAGAAACACAGAAGCAACATCTTTGAGTAACTGAAGGAGCCCAGGGAGCAGGGCCAGCCTTCACCAGAAGTCCTGAAGTCCTGCAGGTGGAAAGGCAAGATGGGATGCCAAGGTTGCTGGGAGTGTGTGAACCTGTGGACCTTCTCCTGATGGGTTGTTTTCTCAGAGGAAGAGTAACAAGGATTTCAGCTGAAAGAAGGGGGAGGTCCTGGAGGTTTGAAGGTAAAAAATCATCATGAAAGTGCCAGGGAAACATGGGCTGATTTCTGGGCCGTGAATGAACCTCTTGCGATTAGGGAGCATGGATTGGAGGGTGAACCTGTCGGCATGGTTGAGTGTTTTGCTCTAGCCTCATTGAGCTCACAGGTGCCTTCAAGGATTGGGATGAAAGCAGGATTGTGGTTTAACCCGGAGTATAGGAAAGATAAGTCAGGGAGTGTTGGAATTTAAGCTGGGCAAGGACGGAAGTGCACATGAGGAGGTGAGGGGCAGTGAAAATATGTTAAGAACCAAAGGATTTTAGGTTGGTGGAACTCAGGGATAGTAAGAATTGCCACATGAAAGAGAGTGAATTGGAAAGGTAACTATTTAGAATGACAAATTTAAAATTAAACACAAAGGAGTTTGAGTTTGGGGTTATGGCCAATTCTAAAATTGGATGGCTGTAGGAGTGGCCGAGATAGGGTAGGAGGCAAGATCATTTGAGGGGAGTCAATAAACCAAAAGGCCAGAATATGAAGGGTCATCCACAGGAGAAATTGGCTGATAGAACAGGAGCCGCATGGGCAGCACTAGGAACTAACACCTGGGGGAAGGGGGATGTTAATGATAAGGTGAGGTGACTGGGGTTGGTCTCAATGAAGAGATGAAAGATGTTTAAGGAAGTAGAAGAGAAGATTTGAGTCGCACCAAAAGCAAGGAAGTCACCCACCTTGAATCCAGATCTGAGGAAATGAGTGGTGTGTAAGGATATTTGTCATTTAAGAGGGCTGCCAGGGGGAAGCAGAGAAGGGGGAGGTACAGAACTGCATGGGGACTAGAGATGGAGGAAGAACTGGGAGGCCTGGGCTTCTTGGGATGACTGATATGGACAGCAATAAAGGGCAGTGTGAAATTAGTCCTGACAGTCCCAAGGCTAAGGTTCCAAGGTTGGAAGTTCTGGCAGAGGGAGGGTCCTGCTAGAAGTTTGCAGTGTTCTTGGGTTTCCATATTTCATGTAAGCTGGTGGCCTGGTGGGTTCACTTCTAGTACTAACACTTTTCAAAACTGCTTCAGCTATTTGGTTTTATTTTTGAGACCATAATTTAAAAACTTTTTAAAGTTTAATAACATAAAAACTGTGGCTAGTAGAAAAAATCAGTTATCTTTTTTCAATGTTTTAGTATAAGTAGGCTTTTTCATGTAATTAGTATCACCCCAAGGTTCTTGTGTTTTTTTTTTCTTTTTTTATTGTTTTTCCACATTGCTATGAGAACCTGGTATTTTTTATTGGATACATAGTTTTTCATGAAGTGACTATGCCTTTACTTAAATGCCTCCTTCACTGTTAAGACCACTGTTGATTTCTTTCGTTTGAATAATTACAATGAACAGTGACAGGTCACTTTTGTGTATACATAGCTACACTCTGAACATGAACTCTTTACATTAGCAAAGATATTGAGACAACATGTGAAAACTTTAAAGGTCTAATGAATTATAAAGGTTATTTCAAAATATTTGTTTATACATCATTCTGCTTGGAAAAGTTAGGGCAGACTTTAGAGTAAGGAAACACTCAAAACCATGACACGGTTTGACAAACAGATGAACCTCCAAGCCAACAGACCCCCTGATAGGTGGGGGGTAAGGGCTTATTACACATCTCGCCATGGTCCCTAGAACAACAGCAAAGCAGAGAAGGTAATTAAGTTTCAAAAGAGGCTAAAAACTGCTGAGGTAAAAATAAACTCCCCAAATTTCCTAGAGACCCAGAGGTCAATTAGGCTATTGAAAATTCTTTCTTTAAACTCACAAATCAAGCTGGGTGTGGTGGGCTGGGGCAGGAGGACCATAAATTCAAGGCCAACCTCACCTACTTTGTGAGATCTTGTCTCAAAATAAAAGTAGAAAGGAGGGCTAGGGGTGTAGTTCAGTGGTAGAGCAATTCTGAGTTCAATCCCCAGTTTTAAAGAATAAAAAGCTTGTAAGTCAATAGTTATTTTGTAGCCTATGAGTGGAGTTCAATTATCTCTAGCTTTAAAACTTTTTTTTTTTTAAACTAAGAATTGAACCCACGAACACTGAGCAACATCCTCAGCCCTTTCTACATTTTATTTTGAGACAGAGCCTTATCAAGTTGCTTAAGCCCTCACTAAATTGATAAGGCTGGCCTCAAACTTGCTATCTTCCAGCCTCAGCCTCCTAAACTACTGGTATTAGACATATAAAAAGTTCTTTTTGCACATTTCTTTTGGTCCTGTTAGAACTTTGTAAACTTAAGTCAATCAGCTATAACATTTCATTTTGCTAATCTCCTTTACACCGGGCACTAAATATTACAATTCAGACATCAGTTTCATGTATATAAATCTAGTATCAAAAAAAAAATTAGGCTAAGTTTTGGCAGGCCTAGCTTCATAGACAGAGTACCTTCAGTGGCTTAGCTCCACATTAAACAATCTTTTAAAAAACCCCAAACTTTGTAATCCGTGTTCTTTGTATTTACCTCCTCTGCCATGACCACTGAGTCATGAGGAAATACTGTCTCTGTTCCAACTGGTAGCTCTTCTTGGCTATAACTAAAAATAGATGCATTACTTTTCCTAAACAAGTTTCTTATATAGATTACAAATCTCATTTAAATTTGTTGCACTTGGAACTTACTTCCCTCTCATCACCTTGCTCTCAGCTCTAAAAGGAAACATTTACTCTAAATACCATTATTGATTTAACCTGTTGCTCTTACAGGTTTGCAAAGGCCAGTTTCAATGAACTAAACAATAGGCAAGAAGTTGGAAAACTTTAAACGACCAGGTAGGAATACTTTCAGCTTTGTGGGCCATAGAATGTTGCATTGTTCAACTGGGTGGGGCAAAAGCAGCTATAGAAAATGTAAACCAACAAGTGTGGCTGTGTTCCAATTAAATTTATTTACCAAAACAGGCAGCAGGATGGGTCTGGCCCCATCGTTATGGTTTGCCAAACTTTCAGAAAATACTTGACCTTGCCTTTCATCATAAAATTAGTCTTTCTGGAAGAGTGAGATAGCAAGTATAGATTAAATTTATAAACTGTTCATTTTTGCAAATAATTGAAGTGCGTCTGGAATTCTGACAGGGCTGCATACTTGGCATGTTTTTGCTATTCTGGTACACAAACACTTGAATTCCCGGACATTGGGATATATGTTACAGATCAGCAGCTTGTCATAAATTCTGGCATGGCCAGCAGGGATAAGTGGTATGTCAGCTTTTCTCCTGTTGAATGCTCTCAGCAGTACTGTTACTCGACTTCCTCCATCTGAAAGCATGATTGCTGAGTCTTGTGTGGACTACTCTCAAATGGGTAACTTCATGAGACATTTTAATTATTCCACTTTGAGAAGATGCTGAAGGACACAGTTGGACAATACTGGTTAATCTCTGTAGAAGCAAAGTCCTTACTCTTCTCTATCCCCACTTGGGTTGATTTCCAAATTAAACTACTGGACAGCTAGCTACCTGATTCATTTCAGTGTGTCCTGTAGGGCTGGGGATGCAGCTTGGTGGTAGAGGGCTTGCTGACATGCCCAGGGCCTCGGGGTTGATCCCTGGCACAACACAGAGTGTCTTACTGCAGCTCCGGCTACTTAATGAACACCTCTGTGCAGCGCACACACCTGTTGTTGTGAGTTGTTTTCTTGCAACACTTCTTCCAAAGTGCTCTCTTCAGAACACGCTGTTCTGCATACAGATGACGATCATATATCATACTTGGAGGAGCCCCACACATTACAATATAATCATGTTAGTTTTCACAAAGGAAACCAGAGAAAAATGTATTTTCTTAATGGAAACAAATTGATATCTATAAATGCTCATCTGCCCACAGCATGAAAGGACACTGTATTTATCACTGTCAAGGGCTATGAAGTACTTATTTTTCACAGCAGTTTAATGACAGAAATTTCAACTGAAGGGTGACATTTGGATGCTCATGTTCTCATAAAGTGCTTAGGTACATAAATTAGAATGTCCCAGCCTGGGAAGGTGAACCAAAAGAACACATCTACCAACTGTGGCCAGGTTGGGAGAAGAAAATCAAGAATCACTGAGTGAAAATCCCCTGAAAACAAGTTTTAAGGAGAAATAATTTTTGAGAAGTATTTTTTTTAAATAGTAGGAAGTATCTGTTATTCACTTACAAAACTCACAAAATTTGTTTTGGTACTTAAAATATTCATTTTCCGTCTTCATTTATTGGTTCTCTAACCTATTCAAATTTATACAGGATGTCATTCAAGACAAAATCTTTAGTTCTTTAAAAGAGGAGCTGGCCATACTAGTGGGCACCTGTGGCCGCAGCTACTGAGGAGGCAGAGAGTCCAGGAGTTTGAGGCCAGCATGGGCAACATGAGACTCTGGCTCAAAAAGCAAACAAAAAAGCACTTTAAATGATACCAGCACCACACATTTTCAGTAATGGTATGAACACTGATGAAAACAAACTGGCTGCTTTAGCCCAGTGAAACAGAACTCATGCTTATGAAGGAAGATTAAAGACTAGTCTCAACACCATCATTTGAAGGGGTTACTTTTCCCACTATTAAATGTTTAGTTTTCTAGTAAAAACCAAAAGATAATTTCTCTTTAATATAGACTTACCATTTTAAATATCTGTTATCTTCTTATTCATTCATGCACTAGGGTAATATTACTTGAAGCTAATAATTCTCAAACTAATCAAATATGGATGCTATATATTCTTTGGAAGGTGTGTGAATGCACAAGACACCTAGCATTTACTGAGTGTTTTTATGGGCCAGGCACTGTTCTAAACACCTGAAATGTGTAACAAACTCTATGTAGGAGCTAGAGCTGGCTCCGACACTGACTCTAGAGCTTATGGTACTCAACACTGCTATGCTGTCTGAGGACATCTTGTTCTGACAGAGAACCAGATGTTGTTGAATGTAAGAGGCACATGGTCCACCTCTTCTATTAAAATACCTATTTTTTTAGGCTGGGCATGATGTTGCACGCCTGTAATCCCAGTGACTCAAGGGCTGGTGCAAGAGGACTGCTAGTTTGAGGCCCTAAGCAACTTAGCAAGACATTCTCAAAATAAAAAAATAAAAAGGACAGGGGATGTGGCTCAGTGGTAAAGCACCCCTGGGTTACAACCCAGTACTCTGCCCCCCAAAACCCTATTTAAAAAAAAAAAATCATTTTATCTAGAATGCTTCTGATTTTATAAAAGGTCTTAGTATGCTGAAATATTTTTTAATGCTAAGAGTTTTATACATTGTATTGAATATTTTCACTATCCATTTCAAAATGAATCAATTGCAAATGACAATTTTACAGTGATTTAAGTGTATCAGTAGTACATATTAAACTTTTGTACTTCTAGTTTGGAAAAGATAATGTTAGTCAATAGGTGCACCAACATCCGATTTTTAAAAAAAACTTCTATGAAACCTAGGATCAATATATTGAAATTAGATTTCCTGGGTAATGTGAGGAGTCTATAGCTAAAGAATATTCACAAAGAGGGAAGAAACTACAAAATGAGAACTATAGTATGCGAGACGGGATGGTCAACTGCGCTGTCTTCAATTCTCACTTGGAGGTCAATGCTTGCTTTAGTTCCTTACACTTGCTCTTTAACATTATATCTTGATATTCTCAAATAATACAACTAAAATCCATTGCTTCTCAGAAAGAAAACCCGTAATAAAATGTATGCTTCCCTGTGTAAGTAGTTTAATAAACATTATCCAAAAATGAATACATCATTAGTTTAAAATTTATAGTAAGAAACTTACTAAAAGCAACAAAAGACTATCACTGTCCTGAACACAGGTCAATTTGTGGGGGTTGCATTTGGCTAAATGTTATGTGTTAGAGCAGATTCTAAGAATACAGTTATTATGCATCAGCTTTTGGTGATGCATCAACTTCTTCCTTTGCCTCCCTTACTGAGACTCTGGAGGGCAGGATCTGCTTCCTATCCCTACATTACAAATTTCAAGTTGTGCTTCATGACTTTTTCACTGGAGGCCATAAGTTTGAGTTGAATTATTCAAGGTGACTGTCACAATGAGAGAACGCGGATCTTTCTTATTCTTGTGAACTGTGATCTTTCCTTTCAAGACTTCACCTATAAAAGAAAGGCAAAAAAAATTTAAGAATTCAAGGAATACAATCTAGCAGAAAAATTAATGATACCTAGCAATTCCCTTTTTTTGTGTTATGATATTTCCCTCTTGGTGTCTATACTACAAGAATTTCTCTTAGGAAGCAAACTGCTGGATTGTAGGGTGTATACATGCTCAAATTAAGTAAACTTCAGCATCGATTCATAAAACATCTATCATTAACACAGGAATAAAAAGAGTAACTTCCTTAGTCTTTATTAAAACCTGAAAGAAAATATGATAAAAGGCAAATGTAGCAGCACTTAGGTTAAAGTGAGAACACAGCAAAGAAAACACCATTGATACATTACTTATATTTTTGAATGATCTACATAAGCATATGATGAGAACTAGAATAAATTACAGATACAATGTTAGGGACAAAAAGATGAGATTAACTGCAGAAGCTATTTTCAGTGAAGGAGTTGGAGAAATCTAATGTAGAGTTTGGCTAAATAACTGACCTGTGCATTGTAGGGTGAAACTCCATGGTTCTGAGCAAAAAATCAACTCCTAGGGAGCAATAAGCCAAACAATTCCCACAGTTGGGGCTTGTTTGGGAGATGTTTGAAATCCATGCAGCAAGGACAGAAGGAAACTGAATTACTGTTGATGTTTTGATTTCAGAAGAGTTACCAGGTTTTACATTGAAACAAACCACGCTGAGTAAAAGCTACTCTTGTGCTCCCCAAAAAAGCTTCAAAATGATCTTGGTAAAGATGAACTACTTGCCAAAGCAAACTTCAATACTTTTTGTTGCTGTTGTTTTTGTTGTACCACGTATTGAATCCAGGTGCACTAACTTCCCCAGGCTGGTCCTGAACTAGTGATCCTTTTGCCTCAGCCTCTTGAGCAGCTAAGGATTACACCTGCACCACTGTGCCTGGTTCAACACTTTTCAAAGGAAAATAAACAAAACCTGAATATCTGGCAACACAAAATTTGCAGTAGCTGATATTCAATTAAAAACTGCTAGATGTGTGAAAAAGCAACTACAACAGAAGAAAAATCAGCTAATAGACTGGAAGGAAAATTCTGATCATAATTAGAAAAAAAGAAAAAAAAAAGAAGGGGGGAGAGGGAGAGGGAGGGAGGGAGGGAGAGAGAGAGAGAGAGAGAGAGAAAGAATGAGAATATGAATGAATATTGAGATTCAAACAGAACTTCTATAGCTAAAGAATACCCAAAACAAATGACTGGAAAGACTCAACAGAGTTGATATGATAGAAGAAAAATCGATGAATTTGAAGAAATAGCAACAGAAATCACCCAAATTAGAGAAATATGAACTTCCCTCCCTGCAATGAATGAGGTGCAGACTCAGTAACCAATGGAATATATCAAACAGTCCAAACTATGTTTAATTGAAAACTGGGAAGAGACATGAGGGTGACACAAGGACAAAAAATGTTTTTCCAGCAGACCTTTACTATAAGAAATATTAATGAAGGCTGGAAATGGTAAAGTATGTGGTAAATACTAAGGATTTCTTTTCTTTCTTTTTGGTACCAGGAATTGAACCCAGAGGTGCTTAACCAGTGAGTCACACCCCCAGACCTTTTTATTTTGAGACATTATTTTGAGATTGGGTCTTACTAGGTTGCTTAGGGACTCACTAAGTTGCTGAGGCTGACTCTGAACTTGTGATCCTCTTGTCTCATCCTACAGAGCTGCTGGGATTACAGGTGTGCATCAATGCATCTGGCTAAGGATTTCTTTTAAAATTTTCTTTAAAAGACACCTATTTAAAGCAAAACTAGTAAGAGTGTACTAGGTTCAAAATTTAAAAATCTTAATAAAAAAAAAAAAAAAAAAGGGGGGGGGGAGTTTACTTGGGGAAGTAAAATGTATTCCAATAGCACAAAGTGTTTGTTTGAGGTGGGGAATTAACATGTATTTTAAGGGTTCTTTGCTACATATGAAGTAGCATAGTATCATTTGATGGTAGTCCATGATATGCCAAAGATGCATGTTGAAAAAATAATATTCAATTCCCAAAAGGAAGGTAGAAGGAAGAGGAACACACAAGAATGAATAGATAGAAAACAAGTGGCAAATGGTAAAATCAAACCCAAGACTTCTAAATATTCCATAAGTCAAAGAAAAAAAATCACAAGACAAATTAGACATCATTTTGTTCTGAATGATAATAAAGCACAACTTAGAAAACTGCAAAAAAGAGGGAATGTTTCCCAAACTTATCTTTTGAGGGTAGTACTGCCATAATTTCAAAACAAGCTAAATTCCTTAAATCTACAGTTGGATACCCTTCATAAACAGATGCAAAAGTCCTTCAAACAAAAGAGAAACATCATGATTGTCTCATGAAGTGCAGAAAAAGCATGTGACACAAGTCATTCATGGTAGCAGTTCTCAGCAAGCCAGGAACAAAGGCAATCTTCCTCAACCTGATAAAAGGAATCCATGAAAAAGTACAGATACAATACTGTTAATGATGAAAGATGCAATTCCTTCTCCTTAGCCTGCGAGTGAGGCAAGGAGGGGCATTTTCACCATTAGTACTCAGTATCCTATTATGTGTCCTACTCAGAGTATGAAGAGGTGGGCAGGAGACAGGTTGGAAACAATAAGTCTTCATTTGCAGACAATATGGGTCTTATATAGAGAAAATTCTAAAGCAATTTAAAAAAAATAACTAGAATTATAAGATATTTATCATGGTCAAACCATATACAACCAAGAGTATTGCTGTACACTAGCAATAAAGCATTAGAAGGTAAAAAAAAATACACACACACACACTAGTTTCAAAACAGCACAAAATACAGCATGTTATAACGTAGGTCTATGATTTGTTCACATAAAACTGAAAAATCTAAAGATGATACAAGTAAGTGGGGAAATGTTTGTGGATGAAAGAGTTAATATTATGAAGAAGACAATTCTTTCTAGTCTACATATCTAACATAATCCCAATCAAAATCCTACTTTGCAGGCTTTTCTTGCGGAAAGAAATGAAAATATTCATTTAAAACTGTACTTGTAAATATAAAGGTTCTAGGATAGAACAATTTTGAGAATGATCAAGTTGGAGGACTCAAACCATCCTAAAAACAGTTATTCAGATCAGTAGAACAAACAAAAGCTCAGAAATAGATCTACACATATACAGTCCATTAATTTTTCACAAAGAAGTCAAGGTAGTTAAATGGGCAAAGAACAGTTATTTTGAGAAATGATGATGGAACAACTGAATATGCATTTGGGAAAAGATGAATCGTTAACTCTAAAATTAATATGAAATAGATTATAGACCTAACTCTAGAAAGCAAAACTAGAATTTTGCAAAGAAATTAAATCTTTGTGATGTTAGAATAGGCTAAGGTTTTAAAATGAGGACACAAAAGCACAAACTACAAATTATCTGACTTCATCAAAACTCATTAAAAATTTCTATTTAAAAGTCATTAAGAAAATGAAAAGACAAATCAGGAATTGGGATAAAAATATTAGCAAAACATTTATCTGACAAAGAACTTTTAACACTATGTACACAAATGATTCTTACAACTCAATAAGTAGACCAACAATCTCCTTACAAATTAAGTAAAACGAGGCAGGCATGGTGGTGCACGCCTGTAATCCCAGAGGCTCTCGGGAGGCTGAGGTAGGGGTTGTTGAGTTCAAAGCCAGCCTTGGCAAAAGTGAGGCCCTAAGCAACTCAGTGAGATCCTGTCTCTAAATAAAATATAAAATAGGGCTGGAGATGTAGCTCAGTGGTCAAGTGCCCCTGAGTTCAATGACAGGAGTCACCACCCCCGCCCCAAAATTAAGTAAAATGTTTTACAGAAATCTTACAAGATAAACAAATGGTTAATAAATATATGAAAAGATGCTCAACATCATTAGTCATAAGGTAAATGTAAATTAAAAACAGATAAATACATGCCTAATAGAATTGCTTAAACTAAAAATGACCTTCTATATAAGTGTTGCCAAGGATGCTGAGCACATGAACTCACAGTAATGTTGAGAGTGTTAAATAGAACATCATTTTGAAAAAATTTGCCAGTTTCTTATCAAGTGTTAAATACACACCATAAGACTAAGTAATTCCACTTCTAGGCATTAACCCAAGAGAAATGGGAACAGTCTGCACTAAGATTTTTTTTTTTTTTAATTTTCAGTTGTTGATGGACCTTTATTTAATTATTATATGCGGTGCTGGGAATCAAACCCAGTGCCTCACACATGCTATGCAAGTGCTTTACTACATAACTACAACTCCAGCGTCCCTGCACTAAGATTTTTTACATGAAATGTTCCTACAAACTTTGTTCATAATGGCCCCTAACTGAAAACAATCTTAAAGTCTACCAGCAGGTGAATATGTAAGTTGTGCTATGTTCCTACAGCAAAATACTACTTGGTAATAAAAAGGAACAAACTAATGATACACAGACGGATCTCAAAAAATGGTAACCAAAAGAAGCTATAGGCTGGGGTTGTGGCTCAGTGGCAGAGCACTTGCCTAGCATGTGTGAGGCACTGGGTTCAATTCTCAGTACCACATATAAATAAATGAATAAAATAAAAGTCTATCAACATTTAAAAAATATTTTAAAAAAAGAAGCTATAGTACATCTGAATAAATTCATTGATACTGAATTCTAGAAGAGATAATTCTTATATATAGTGATGGTGCATATCAGTGGCTGTCTTAGTCTTCTGGGAACTAGAGTTGGGGACTGATCACACAGGCAACTGAGAAGGAAACTTTCTGCAATGACCGAAATTTGGTGTTGTACACATTTGTCAAAAAACATTTCAGATCACAAAATTAAACTGAATTTTTATCATATACAAACTATAGCATGATAAAATGATTTGAAAAAACATGGTGCCTTAAAAATAAACAAATAAAACCTAGAAGAAAAATCATAAGATCCATTACAGAGATTCAGCATATTAAGTAAGGCATTTTAAATCACCAAGGATCCAATACAATTGTGTAAATGCAGTACAGTATACAATCTTTTTAGTATGAAACCAAAAGAAAAGGTCAACAGGTTTAACTATATCAAAATGAAAAAAAAAATCTATAAAGCAAGATAGTTTAAAGAAAAGCAATTAAGTGTTGCTTTCACTTCTTAGAGGAGTAAACATTAAAAAAATGTTTGAATTTTGAATTCCTTAAGATGGATTACCAGGTGTGCCTCTTCAAAAAGGGCATAAAATAAATTAGTTTTACATTTCTGCCTCCTTCATCAGCACTGCATGTTATAAATCAAATAAACAAAAAGAACAACAAAAACACTGTTACCTAGACAAACAAAAAGCACCCCCAGAATCTGATTTGCTTTTCAGTCATTATTAGAGGTGATGGGCATTATTTAAAAAGTTTAATCACCACCTAAAAAAAAGTTTGGTGCATTTAGTTTAGTGATATTTTTGTTGATGTAGATGAGGTATTACTGCAAATATGCCTTTTAATGCATCTACTCTAATGGTGGCTTTCTCTTTTATTAAGTTGCATTTGAAGTGTTGAAAAAAACTAAGTTACTTGTTTGTTAATGTTTTAGTCAATCCTTATTGTAAGAGCCAAATGGAATGTTCCATGGTGCTTACATAGCAGAGTATCAAATTCTTCCTTTCAGGTTCAAATGATATAAGAGGTCTATGTATTCCTGCATTTAGAAATAGTCCAAGTCAAAATGAATTAGTAATGGATATTTCTGTTTAAATTTTCACAGAAGAAAAAATTTTAAGAATTATTAAATAAGACGTCTGAAAAATTAAAATAACATAACAACATGAATTCTTATATATACAAGTAGATAGAGCTATTTTCATGTCTTAAAATGAGTAAAATATTTTTTACATGATATTAACTTCAGAGATTAGGATGTACACACACAGTTATTTAAGTTAATTAAATGGCATGGAGGGTCACAATAACAAACATATAATTCATACTGCTGAATTCCCTTCAATTGTTCAGGTCTAACTAAAGTGGCTGTAACACCAGGATAGATCAGGGTAATTAATCAGTGTCAAATAGATATAAAATGACTGATGCTGTTGAGAGTGGGTATTGTGGTGAGGGCTGGTAAAGGCATTCTGGAGCTGAGCTGTACTCCCGTGTTTATCATTGGCAGACAGCTATGAGTATATCACACAGTGCTGCAGTTCAGTCAAGAACAAAACTGATTTCAACTGTTAGACTGTGGTTTTTAAAATTAATTCTTCCAGAACAATGGAATTTCGTTTTCCCAGAAGAAAAACACAACAAATCATTCTTCTCACTATTAAAGCTAAGACTTAAAAAATGAATAAAAACCCTGATTCTGCATCTCATAAAAACTTACCATGTGTACATATTTAAAGAAAGAGATATAAATAGCCTGAATTTTTTTATTTTTGGTAGTGGTGACTGAACCCAAGGGTACTACCACTGAGCTACATCCCCTGTCCTTTTTGTATTTTCGAAACAGTGTCTTCCCAAGTTGGTCAGGCTGACCTTGAACTTGTGATCCTCCTGCATCAGCCTTCTGAGTAGCTGAGTAGCTGGCATTACAGGGCGTTCCACTGGGCCCAACCTTATCTTAATTGTATTTTTAAATTGCCATATAAGTTTGCAAAATAAAATTGTACATTGTTTTTAAAGGAAAAAAATACCCTACATTGAAAGTAAGTGTTCTCTAACTACTTTAAATCTATTCATTTTGGGAGACAGGTCCTTTGGTCCCATAATACTAGAAGTGATTCAAATGTTATTGAGCACTTTTATTTGGAACTATTTTTAGCACTAGGTTGTAAATAAAACAACAAAAACAATAAACCAAAACAAGTAGGCTCATTATTTTATAGTTACATTGTGCTTTTAGCCAAGTGCATTTTAGCTGAATTCTAATTATTTTTTTAATGCAAAGTTCTTAGTCTGAGAAATTCTCTATTCATGTTGCCTTTTCCTATTTGCTAAATATAGAGTCTACCTCTAAGGGTAGCTTCATCATTACCAAAAAGACTAAACATTACACACATATACCAACCTAAGCAGAATAACTGCATAGATATGTTTATAATATGTTTATAATACTTTGCTTATTAAAAAGATAATTGTCATCTGAGTGTGATGGTACATGCCTGTAATCCCAGTAGCTTGGGAGGCTGAGGCAGCAGATCACAAGCTGAAAGCCAGTCAAGGTAAATTTAGGAGCCCCCGTCTCAAAATAAAAAACAAGAAGGGCTGTAGCTCAGTGGTAGAGTACCCTGGGTTCAATATCCAGAACTTCGAAGAAAAAAAAATCTTTTATTACCTTTTGGGCACCAAAACTAGCCTCATATAAATAGTAAATTTTCCCAACTAGCTCCTGATTTTATTTAAAAACTTTATAGCACATTGTGCAAAAAACTAGTCTTACTTTAAACCCAACTATAGAGAACTCTTTTCAGCCATACAAAGATCAATCTGAACACTAAGTTAGTCAAGTACAATATGAAATTTCTCAGAATATCAGAGTAGGCAAACTGGACAAAACACATATAGCAGCTAGGCTAAATTCTCTTTGCACAGTGTCACTCAAACTGACAAAAGGAAATTAAATTTCAATGGCCATGCAATTACTGTACTTATTTATTCAGCCTAATGTTTACAATATACCAAATACCACATCAGATCAAAATGAGAGACAAGTAACTCATCTTCCATTAGAACTCTTTATCACAGCATACTGAGATGTTACTTAATATATGTAAGCAAATAAACTGATCTGGGAGAACAAAGAAGGGAGGAATTAACTTTCTGAGGACAGTGAAAGAAAGATATACAGAAATGAGTTGCAAAGGGTGAATTGGAATTTATCAAGTGAAGATGATCAGCTTCCTAGGTAGAAGACACCTGGACATAGGCAGGGAGGAAGAAGACAGGAAAGTTAGCTGAAAAAGGACCAGCTAGAGAACATGGGCTTATCTGGGGTTGAGAAAGCCTAGGGGTAGAAAAGAATAAAAATAATGCCAGACTGTAAAGGGCCACAGTAAGGAGTCTGTGTTTTCTCCTATAGATAATTCCTGTCCAGTGAAGAGTTTAAAATATTAACTTTATTAAGGTGTTATTTACACAAAATAAAGTGTGCATACTTTCACATTATAGTTCAGTGTCTTGCCAATATTCACTCTCATACATTCACCAGTCTAAAGTCTCACAAAGATTATTTTAAGTTACCTTCCACAAATTTTATAGTTTTAAGCTTTTATATTTAGATCTACAATCCACGCAGTTTTTGTGCATGTTAGTTTTTGGGTGTGGTACTAAGAATGCAGATGCATAGTTTTCTTATATGAGTACTTAGTTGTTATAAGCACATTTTGTTGCAAAGACTATCCATTGAAATACACTGCTTTTCATAAAAATTTGATTATGCAGAGTGTTATTTATGGATTCTCTGTGTCAAATTAATCTATATGTCTGTAATATATTACATTATCTGGTAATATAACTTTTTAGTAGTTTAGAAATCACAAGGTAAAAGAAATCCAGTAAGATTCTTTCTCAAAATTGTTTTGGCTATTCTAGGTCTTTTGCATTTCCACATAAATTTTAGGATTAGTCTGGCAATTTCTACAAAACTGGAATTTTGATTTGAGACTGCACTGAATCAACAGAATTTGGGAGAAGTAATACCTTAACAATACCCATGTTCCAACTCTTGAGTATTTCTCTTCATTTAATTAGGTTTTAATTTCTCCCAATTTATTTTTCTAAAGCTTTGAGTGTACAGGTCTTGTACATGTTTATTAAATTTTTATCTCTTAGATTTAAATTTGTCTAATGCAGCTATAAATAATATTGCTTTAAAAATTTAAATTCAACTGTTATTTATTTCTTTCTCAATGTATGGAAATATATCTAACTTCTGTATATAGACCTTACATCATGTACCATGATGAATTTATTTATCAACTCTATAGTTTTGTGAATTCTTTAGGAATTTCTATGTTCATGATTATATCTATAAATAATGATCATTTAATTTATTCCTTTAAATTTTTTTTTTCATTTCTTATTGGGTTGGCTAAGACTTCCATACAAGAGAGAAGTGGCAGGAGAGTCTGCCTTTATCCCAGGTTTAGTGGGAACACATTCAGTCTTTATCATTAAGAATGACACCAGCTACAGATTTTATGTGAATGCTTTTATGAGGCTGAAGAAATTCTTTCTAGTTTTCCGTATTCTTCATGAATAGATGCTAAAATTTTTTAGTGTCTTTTCTGCACTGATGTAATCCTGTGATTTTTCTTATTTCAACTGCTAACATTAGGGAACATTTTGTGTGATTTAAAATATAGAGCCAGTCTTAAATTCCTGGAACAAAGTCCCAACTTGATCAGTCTATTCTTTTTACATATTGCTGGATTTAATTTCCTAATATTTTGATGAGGATTTTTCCATCTATATTCACAAGGAAATATTGGCCCGTAGCTTCATTTTCTTGTTCTATTTTTGCTAAGCTTTGGTATCAAGTTGATAGTGGACTCAGAAAATTAGTTCTTTTCTATATCCTAGAAGAGACTGTGTAGAAATGGTGCTATTTCTTAAATTGTTGGGAGAATTCACAAATAAAGCAATTTGTGTGCAGATTTACTTTTTCAAGGGCTTTTAAGAGACTGACCGCCTGTTTTTGTAAAAAGAACTAACTGGAATATAGGTGGTTGTGTTCCAGTTATTTATTTATCTGTGTACACACTCATTTATCGATTGTGTCAATGTATTCGGTGTTTGTGGGTCCTCACTGCTACCAGTTATTGCTGCTGCCACTGTGGAATTACCTGAAAACTAGGCATGAAGAAATAGAGGACAAAAATATAGAAAAGCGTAATGGGATCCTTTCCCATTCTTTAAGCTAGAATAATAGAGCTCCTGGAGCTTTTCTGTCTGTACTGATGCCTTCTTCCAGATTTCAGGCTAAGGTTCAGCATGGGGGATACCAGAAGAAAACAAAGCACAAATTTACCACTGGTTTGGTACTTTGAATTCTGGTTTTTTTTTTTTTTTTTTCCCCACCATTTTTTCTTCTGGTTTTATAGTTGGCATTCAGTAGAATACACTGGACAGAAAGTGCTTAATTCATCTTACCTGGAACTGCAATTTCAGAGACTTTGTATTTAAAGTGGATTTCCCATACACAGCATTCAGTTAGTCACTGCTTTCACTGAATCTATTTCTGCCTTTTAATTGGCATGCTCAAACCATTCACATTTAATATAGTTATCAATATGTTTAAGTCAGCCATTCAACAATTTGTTTTCTATTTACCCATCTGTTGATGTTTTTTTCCCCTGTCGTCTTCTTTTTTTTTTTTTTTATTTACTTATTGATTCATTGAACACAAACGGAGTACAGCTATTGTTTCACTGGTTGTACACAAACCCTGTCTTCTTTTGAATTGAATACTTTTTAGGATTCCATTTTATTTCAATTAGGTTATTAGTTATACTTTGTGGCTTCATTTTAAATTTGTTAGCTGTTGCTCTGGGATTTACAGTGCATATATTTAATTGACTGCAGTTTGCCTTCAAACATCAAACTTCATGTACAATATAAGAACGTCACAATATATTTTCATTTTCTTATTGATCTTCTATCATTGTTTCATGTTTTACTTCCTCATATTGAAACTCACAATATTTTTTGCTTTAAATAGTCAATTATCTTTTAAGAAATTAAATACATGAGAAAACAGCCTTCTTTATGTATTCACACATTTACCATTTGTGTCATTTTTCTATTCCTTTATTTAGAACCACATTTTTGCTCTGTGAACTTATATTTCCACTTTAAACACTTAGTTTGGCATATCTTGTATTACCAATCTGTAGTGTTTTTTTTTTTTTTTTTTTTTTTTTGCAGTGCTGGGGATTGAACCCAGGGCCTTGTGCTTGCCAGGTAGGCACTCTACCAACTGAGCTATATCCCTAACCCCAATCTGTAGTTTTTTTCCCTCTGAAAAAGTATGTTTCTCCTAGGTACAGAATCTAGAATGGCAATTTCTTTCAGTACCTTGAAAACATCATTTGAATATCATCTGACTTTATAGAGTTTCTGGTAAGTATTCTGAGGTTATTTTTTCTTTGTCCCTCTCTCTATATACTGGTTTACTTTTCTTGAGTTCATGTTAAGGGTTTTTAGTTTGTTAATAATCTTTGCTGATCAACAATTTGTTTATGCTGGATGTTGGTGATTTTTTGTGTGTCTACATGTGTGGTTATCAGAAAGTTTCTTAAATCTGGGTTGGAGTTTTTATCAAATGTAAGAAAATTTGGCCACTTATTTCATCAAATATATTTTCTGTCCCTGTAATCCTCCTTTTCACCCCTTTTCTTCCACGTTCTTTCAGGGACTCCTATTATCACTCTTAGGATAGTGTTTAATATCTTCAAACAGGTTATTGTGAATGCAGTTTTTTTTTATTTACTTATTGAATGAATGCAGTTTTTTAAAAATAAAAATCTTTTCTCTTTTCTGCTTCATTTTGATACATTTTACTGTTACATCTTTAAATTCATTCATCTTTTCTTCTGCTACTAATTCCATCAAATATCATTTTCACTTCAGATATTACAGAAGTTCCATTTGCATTTAAACGATTTCACATTATTCTTGCTATATTCATAAAAATGTAGTTAATATATTTATTTCAACATGCTTACCTGTCAATTCCATCATTTCAGGTTCTGTTTCTACCAAGTGATATTTTCCTACATTCAATGTCTGACTGAATGCTGGACATCAAGAATTTTATGTTGCTGACTGTCTCCTTTGTTGCCACTAACTTAGTTTTAGTTTTTTCCTTTCAATGCTTATTTTTAAACTTTGGTAAAAAGCATCCACATACCCTTTATGTGAATCCAGAATGCAGTCTCTTTGGGCTACATTCAGTAGACTCCAAAAGGACTATGCCCTAGAGGAAAAATTAGTCCTACCTTTAAAAAAAAAAAAAATGAGGTGGACAAAATGGTTACTAAAAAGAAGCAACATTTTCAAGTTTCTAAACATCAGTGCAATGCAAATAACAGCTACAGAAAAACAAAAACAAAAAATAAGGCTTAAAAGAACTTCATTTGTGTTTGCTTTGCTTCAGTTTTGCTGTACTTTAGTATTCTGGAGACAGAAATGACACTAGCAAGGTCTTATTTCCATAGCACTGAAGCTTCAAAGCGAGAAAATGACAAGCTGCAGCTTTTTTCTAGTAGTGTTTATTTGCATCTATTATTTATGCATTAACAGTGAAACGAAAACTATCTTGGAATTTTATGAAACAGAAACAGATTAGAAAAATGACCCCTTAAAGCTCACCAAATTTTAATGTTCTGTCCTAGCTCCTTCAATTTAATTTTTTTGCACACATGTTGTAGGAAAGACTATTCAGAACACATGACTAGGAAAAAAAAAAAGCTGGGTTGTAGGGATGGCACATTTAGATTTAACTTAATGGCATCAAACTGTTCCTTCAATTACACCCACTAAAACTATCAGCAAAAAAGCATGAAAATTTTATTGGGTGACATTATTGCCAGCACTTGGCATTGTTAAATTTTATGTATTTTTTTCCACCAAACTGATGGACGAGAAAGCGTCTCATGGTTCTAGTTATTTAGCCTCTCCCTGAGTTACTAGTGATATGGGGCCTTTTTTCAATGAAACTTGTATAGTCAGCATTTCTGTCCTCCAGAACGCTTTCAGTTAAGGTGGGATAAGTCTTTTATTATATAAAAAGAGATTAAAAGATTTCATAATCAAATTCTAATTTTTGGAGTTAAGTGTGTAGCATATGATAACTACAGGTGCAATAACAACTACAAGTGAATAATCAATGAGGTTAAAACAAAGGAGTGTAGAATTTGACCAGCCCTTGAACTGTGTAAGATGTAAACAGATGGACAGGAGATACTGGAGAGAATTCTAGATAAATACATACTGACTATAGAACTACTGAATGATATTCTCTTTATACATTTATTAGTGATATTTCTCTTTGGTCATTTAGAAATGAAAATATTTTCTTTTAGTTATGTTTGCATCTTATTAAATACTAGTTATTACCTTAAGAAATGCTTGTGGAATTATTTTGTGGTATTTTTGAGGCATATAATAGTCCCTATTAAGCACAAATTAACTTAAAATAAAAAATTTTCTTCAAGTACATCTTTAAATGATATGCTAAAATTTATGTAGATGGTAAGTTCTAAGAACATCTTAGATCTGTTATATTAAGTATAGCAGGCACATAAAGAATGGCTACAAAATGAATATTGTTTACTTTAGAATTAATAAGATACTTTCCCCTTCTTTTCTTTCTCACCTGCTTTAACTGAAAATGGCTTTTCCAGTAGAAATATTGTTTGTTTCCAGTGTGTTCTGGTACTCTGGGGGCCCGTGGAGAACACGACCTGCATTGGTAAAGTTCAAAAGTATCTGATGAAGTACAAGATTTTTAATATCATGGTACATTAATCTACTAAATCAAATACAAGCTCCAATTGCTTACAACAGCAAAATGCTTATGATCAAACACCTTGGGGCACAAAAATAAAATACAATGTACTCTGCATAATTAATTCTTATGAATAACTCATGATACTTACCCTGTTGTGGCAATTTTTCTCAAAATATATGTCAAAGTAGCCAGCAATTGCCTGTTTAAAAAAATATAAATGATTATTAAACCATTTACATGATGTAATTAGTCTCTTAAGACATGGCAAATTAAAAACCACTTCAAAGATCAGATACTTCTTAAACTTATGGCAAGTTATTATCCTAGGAAAGATGTAAAAATGAAGTACTATGACTTCTCTTTTCTCCCACAGAAATACGCTAATAAGGGTAAAAAGGCTAATATATATATTTTATTAGAAAAATGATCAAGTAGACTACCAAAGGTGAGAGACCAGGGAAAGGGTGGGGTTTGGCCAATCCCTGGATGATTGTACTCGTCAAATGAGATGCTGATGTCTGAGTTAAGCCACTGTGGACCCTCCAGCTCTAGTGAGGCCTCCAGAAAATACAGGTGCGGGACAAACCCCAAGACCAACTAGCAGAAGCACAAGTCAGTTAAGTTCTGTCCAGAATGCACAATCATAAACGACTGTGTCTTCAAGCTACTACATCTTGGGATAGGTTAATGCACAGCAATAAACAATGGAAATGTACTCTTATACAAAGCCAGTTCATTTAATTTCTTCTGAACTAGTAAATCCAATTCGAAAGTCAAGTACTAAGAATATTTTCATGATGGAATCAAGAAATAATTTTTAATTGTTACCCATTTTCTGAAAATATAATATAAACAAGTAATAGTACTCACAAAACTTATGTTTAAACAAATACCCAAAGGAAAACCTTCAAAGTTAACTCCAAGGGTTCCAACAGAAATTAATATTCAGATAAATACACACTCTAAAATTTAAATTAATCATTCCTTTTTTTTTTCATTAATGGAACTAGCTTGAAATATTCTGTTTTCAAAAAATTAGCATGAAATTAAGCTTAAAAAGTGTTAAAAACCAGACAATGATTATTGAAAACTCACTACAAACCTAATTTGTATACTCTGCTGCTTTTGCTAAGAATGTGAGGTTTTAATGATTTTGTAGGGTTAATATGGATTAGGTCCAAAGCAAATTCAATATATAATCTTGAAGTTCATTACATTTTAGATACCAAGAGAGAATTGAAATACTGTTTATAATAATGCCAAACAGAGGTATAAAGTGATGTGTTCCTGCGCAACAGATTGTTATCTTAAATTTATTCACATATACCTGTCTGGTTTACTACTGTCTTCTTAGTGCCCAGAGTAGTGCTAGGTCCACAGTACACAATAACTATTTGATGAATGAATGTGCTTATTATACATATTCTATTATAGTACTTATCACATATATTACAGTTCTATCAGAACGCAGTTTATTTAAGAGCAGGATCAAAGTGTAACTCATATGCCCCTCACTTAGCACAATGTTATATAGTTGGTTCTCAAAAAAATTTAATAAAAATTTTTATTCTTTGGTCTCTTAAATATAGGTAGCTTTACTATGTAGTCAGGATAATTTATTAAGTAACTGTCTTTTGCACATTAAGCTACTACAAATGAACATATACACCAACACAAATGAACATAAGATAAAGCAGGAAATTTATAGAAGAATAACCAAATGATTAATAAGCATGTTGAAAAAATGCTTGACCTAAAAAAAAAAAAAAAAAAAAAAACAGATACAATTCTCCTCTATGAAGAGAAAAGGGGTTGAATGTTGAGCTAATAGTTAATGGCCAATGATTTAATAAATCATGATAAAACAACAGAACTTCTGAGGAGATTCAGGGTTGGTGGGTGCATCCATATGCCAGGAGGGTGGCACAGCATAACTCTATGAGGACAGAACTCCTGGTCTGGGATCCTATCATTTCTTTTATAATAAACAAGTAAAAGTAAACAGTTTCCTTGAATTCTGTGAACCATTACAGAAAATGACCGATACAGAGGAGGATGTTGTAGGAACCCTTGATTTGTAGCCAAGTTGCACAGAATTGTGGGTAACCTGGAGACCCACTACGTGTGTGCAATTGGTGTCTGAGGAGGAAGACAGTCTTGTGGGACTGAGCCCTTAACCTGTGAAATCTGTTCTAATCTGGGTAGTGTCAGAACACTTAGCTGGTGTCACAAAGAATTAGAGAAGTGGTTGTTGGTGTGAAGAACCCAACCAAACCATATGGTGTTGGAAGTGTTGCCAGTAGGGAGATGTTTTTTTTCGATATACTATTTGTCCATCAAAAGTAATCTTGAGGTTGCTGGGCTCAGTGGCTCATGCCTGTAATCCCAGTTGATTGAGAGGCTGAGGCAGGGGGATGGTAGGTTCAAAGCCACCCTCAGCAACTTAGTGAGACCCTGCCTCAAAGAATAAAACAAGCAAATGCCAGAATTTCATTCTTCTTTAAAGTTGAGTAATGATAAGTGAAATAAGCCAAACCCAAAGAACCAAAGGCTGAATGTTTTCTCTGATATGCAGATGCTAATTCACACTGCAGGGGGGGGGGCAGGGAAGAATAAAGTTACTTTATATTAGGTAGAGAGGAGTAAAGGAAGGAGAGGAGAATGGGAGAGGGAATGATAGTGGAGTGAAATAGACATTATTACCTTATGTACATATGACTGCATAACCAATGTGATCCTACAATATGTATAATAAAAAAAATGTGAGATTACACTTCATTTATGATCCATCAAAAAGGCATAAATGCATTCTACTGTCATGTACAACTAATGAGAACAACAACAACAACAAAAACAGATGGGGATGTGGCTCAGTATAAGGGCACCCCTGGGCTTAATCACCAAAAAACAAAAAGTAATTAGTGACTGATTTGAAAAAATAGTCATACTATTAGGTGAAAAACATCTTGATATATAGTATGTATGTTATGGGCACATGTATGTTACGCAAATGTGAATACACACGACACTGTTAGATCTGGAGTATGCACATTCCTTGTGCTTACCTATATTTACATTTCCAACAAGAATGAACAGCTTCTATGGAAATGTTATTTTTAATATTTATAATACCACATGGACAGGCATTCCATTTGACTATTACCTTTGTCTCAATTCCCACAGTCCCCTTCTGCCCATCATTCGTCTCTATACCTTCAAGGGCTAACATGTAGTGGGCACTAAATGAATTTTGAAGATAAAAGTTACCCCCAAGTAGCAATTCTACAAAACCAGTATTTTCCAATGAAGAGATTAGCAAAACAGAACTGAGAGAAAGAATAGAGGAGAAAAGATAATGGGATAGTTATAGTAATAAGAATTATCAAACTACATGAAAATATTAAAGACTTTTAGACCCAAGTTTGAAATGCATAGGATACATGAAGAGAAACATATTTTATACTCTGGTAAAAAACAGACAAGCAATACTCTGAATCAATACAGGTCTGAAGAGCTCTGTCACATGAGTTCATAATATTAAAAAATACAGAAGATCTGAGACTATAAAGATAACAGTAATGTCTTTCAACCCCTAAAGAAGAAACTAATCTTCCTCTAGCCCACAAAATAATATAGTGGAAGAAATATTTGCTAGTTTGGGGTCACCAGAAACTAAAGATAGGCCTCCAGAAAAAATGAGAAGAATAAAAATTAAAGATTTAATTACTTTTGGCTATGAGCATTTGGAAGGGATCTTTGACAGAAATAAAACTTAAACTGCACCTAAATTCTAGTATGGTTCCCTTTGATGTGTACCATACGGCTCTGACTCCTCAAGCAGTTTTGCCTTCTTAAGGACGTTTGGTTTAGAGTAATACTAGAAATCAGTTCCTTTAGCACATATTAAGTAGAAAGCAGAAATTTGAGGTAAGTTAGGAAGAGACTCACATGGAACTAAAATTATTCACAGATAATGATACTTCAGATAGTTACTATTCATATGACCCAGAAAGTGCCACATTCCAGCTCTAAAAAAACATTTCTGGTTTTAGAATGGGTATTTATTCTCAAACACAAGAAAGATTAGAAGATCCCTTAAGAGACAGGGCTTTCTTTCCTTTTTGCTTGATAGAAGTTTCCCCTTATCAATGGTTTTGCTTTCTATTTGTTATCCAGGATCAACCACAGGCTAAAAGTGGTAAATAAAAAATTCCAGAAATAATTCATGAGTTTTAAATAACTCGTATTATGGTACAGTTACAACTATTTTGTTTTTATTGTTGTTAATCTCTTACTATACCATATTTTCTACCCCACTACTGGGGATTGGACCCAGGGGTGCTCTACACTGAGCTACATCTCCACTCTTATTTTTTAAGGATCTTGCCAAGTTGCTGAGGCTGGCCTCAGATTTGCAGTTCTCCTGACTTAGCATCCTGGGTAACTGGGATTGTAGACATGAGCTATCATGTGTGGCACTGGGCCTAATTTAAACATTAAACTTCATAATAGGTATGTACATATAGGAAAATGTACAGTACACATAAGGTCTGGTACTATATATGGTTTCAGGAGTTCACCAGGGGTCTTGAAACATCTCTCTCAAAGATAAGGTGGTGAGAGAACTACTGGATAATTATTTATTTATATTTTAAAATTATTTTTTCAGACTGCATTATGATTCATTGTACAGCAATGGGGCACAACTTTTTGTTTCTATGGTTGTACACAATGTAGATTCACACCATTCATGAATCATACATATACATAGGGTAATACCGTCTCAGTCTACTACCTTTCCTTCTTCCACCCCCTCCCACCCCATTTTCCTCTACACCATCCAAAGTTCCTCCATTCTTCTCTTACTCCCCTCCACACCCCCCCATTATGTATCATCATTCACTTATCAGAGAAAACATTCGGCTTTTGGTTTTTTGGGATTGGATTATTTCACTTTGCATGATATTCTCCAACTCCATCCATTTACCAGCAAATGCCATAATTTTATTCTTCTTTATGGCTGAGTAATATTCCATTGCGTATATATACCATAGTTTCTTTATCCAATCATCTATCGAAGGGCATCTAGGTTGGCTCCACAATCTAGCTATTGTGAATTGAGCAGCTATGAATGTTGATGTGGCTGCATCACTGTAGTATGCTGATTTTAAGTCCTTTGGGGATAAACTGAGAAGTGGGATAGCTGGGTCAAATGGTGGGTCCATTCCAGGTTTTTTGAGGAATCTCCATACTGCTTTCTAGAGTGGCTGCATCAATGTGCAACTCCACCAGCAGTGTATGAATGTGCCTTTTTCCCTACATTCACACCAACACTTATTATTGCTTGTGTTCTTGATAATAGCTGTTCTAATTGGGGTGAGATGAAATCTTAGGGTAGTTTTGATTTGCATTTCTCTTATTTCTAGAGATGTTGAACATTTTTTCATGTATCTATTGATTGTTTGTAGATCCTCTTCTGTGAAGTGTCTGCTCATTTCCTTAGCCCATTTATTGATTGGGTTTTTTGTATTCCTGGTGTAAAGTTTTTTGAGTTCTTTATAGATTCTGGAGATTTGTGCTTTATCTGAAGTGTGTGTGGCAAAGTTTTCTCCCACTCTGTAGGCTCTCTCATCACATTGTTGATTGTTTCCTTTGCTAAGAAAAAGTTTCTTAGTTTGAATCTATCCCAATTATTGATTCCTGCTTTTATTTCTATGCTTTGGGAGTCAGGTTAAGGAAGTGTGGTCCTAAGTCAACATGATAAAGACTTGGACCTATTTTTTTTTTAGAGATAAGAGGAAAAAAACCTTTAAACTTGAGATGGAACCACATAAACCAACAGACCTAAGATTATTGTTTTTATTTCTGCAGAGCTATTTGAAAGCAATAATGATATAACCAATCAAATATATCAGCTGATTAGAGAACAAAAATATCTTGGCTTGAGAGTATAACATGTTACTATTTTTTAGCTTATAGTTCTAGGACCTTGTTATCATCATTTTGACAGGTTATCTTTGGTCTATTTAATGTTAATTTCAATGAACTTGTATTCTCCCAGTGGAAGTCACTCAAATTTAAGAATAAATAACCATAAGAAATAGGAAATGATGACTAATAGGTAATATCAATAAATAACTGGAGCTGCAATTCGTCATGTGCTTGGAAAAGATCAGGTAGGTTCAGGCCTAACCACAGAGTAAGTGTCTCTTTTGTCCCACATTAGCATCTTATCAGGGGGGACTGGGAATTGCTGAGGGGAAAAAACAAACAAACCAGCATTTAGATCAAGTATTTATAGGAACTGGGTTAATCTGTAAAGATTGCAATTAAATTAAATTTCACTGAATTATAGTACTGTCAGAAAAGTAAGTCCCCGAGACCAAGAGAAGGGTGACTAGATGGTAAATAATAACAATAAAAATAACAACTACAATGATAGAAGAAAACAGAATGAAAGGAAAATATATTCACATTTCTGGGATAGTTAAGCACTCCTGAAATTTGTGGAGACTCTCCCACAGTTACACTGGCACACATGGGAAAATAATACAAGCTTCTAGTTTTACTGTGTATTCTAAATGTACATAAGCATCAGAACACAGCTGTAGAGTAAGCTATCCATCTTTTTTTGAGGATTTCAAAAAAGAAAATAACTATAGCATTTGTAAAGTGAATCATTTAAAAATGTTTTAAATCACATTTTACATGTTTATTCCACATGTATGAAAGTAAATACAGTTCATTTTATATATGTTCACTTGAAGAACAATAACTTGGAATAAAAACAAAATTACTTGTTTCATGTATTTTCATGTGACGAGTCTTTAAATCATGTGTGTGTAACAGAACGTCAGTCAATGAAATAAGATCAGACTAGACCTAGTGAGGAAGAAGGAAATTAAAAATTATCATTATCACTATCACCTGCAGGGAGTAATTCATCATTTCTGTTCTTCATTGGTATCATGTTCCAACAGCGTGTGGTTACAGCAGATACAATTAGGCAGCTGGCCACAGAAGTAGGAGGATAATGTGCTTTTGATGGAGTTTATTCAAGCATGGAGATAGAGTGCTTGTAACCCACACAGCAGAATCACTTTGACAAAAACACAATTCATTTTTTGTTGGAGTATTTCTTTCAAAATCTAAATATGGAATTTAAAAGCCAACTGATGCTGACTCTGAAGCAAGCAAAGAATAAGCAGATAAAAGGCATAAAATGCTTATTATGGCTTACATCATCATGCATAAAACAAAATCAGATGAAAATACAAACATAAGCCATACATGCAGCTCCATGGGTAAGTGTGAACTACTAGTAATAATTGGTGTCCAAATTGACAAATGTGAAAATTATAATTTCTTTCCAGTATTAACTATACCTTAAATTATACCCTTTCTTCTTCAATTAATTTTCTATTTCATCCCAAGAGAAAATTTGCATCTTTGCTTTTCTTTCATGACTCCTCTAGGGAACAATAGACATTAAGTGCCATATAACTCCCAAGGGATAATGCCAGATTGAGTGGTGTTTAGAAACACACTGAGCAATATGTAAGCAGCAAAACAGACAAAAGGTCTAAAGATACAAAAGACACTTTTACTGAAGTACTCAATACAATTCATTTTTTATTTTCTTAAAATATTCCCAGAATTTATTTGGATTGTTCCCTTCTAATTTCAAAACTGCTTATTAGTGATTTTAGGGGGCAAAATGAATCATACTGTTTTGAGTCTGAAACACAAGTTTAAAAAAAAAAAAAAAAGAAAGAGAGATGGAGGTCTTGCTATATTGCCCAGGCTGATACCAAACTCCTGAGTTAAGTGATTCTCCTGCTTCAGTCTCTCTATTAGCTGGGACAACAAAAGTGTGCCACCATGCCTTGCTAAAACACAAGTTTTTGACATTTTATAAATTGATATGTCACATGTTTTAATTGCCCTACATTTCTTCCCAGTAAACATATAGTCAATATTCAGTGAGTTATCAATATTTCCACTTTTTAAAAACCTCTCAATGTATAATGTACATGTAGAAAAGTTAATTATAAATGCACATCATGGTGAATTTTCAAACTAAATACAGCTGTGAAATTCACTTTCAGATGAAGAAACAACACCTCAGCCTTCTGGTAGACTGTTCACTTAGTCAATCCTAGGCATTTTCAACTCCACAGGGTAACTACTATCCTAATTTCTAAGGGCAGAGGTGATCCATTATCTGTTAGTATACTACAACATATATGTTTTTCCTAATATTGTTTGTGAGACTCACCTGTACTGCTGCACGCTATTGTCATCATTCATTTTCATGGCTATAGATATATGTGAGTATAGTAGTCTCCCTTTATCCACAGGAGATACATACCAGGATGCCAGTGGATGACTGAAACTGGATACTACTGAGCTCTATAAATTCTATTTTTTTCCCACAAATACATACCCATGATGAAGTTTAATTCACAAATAAGGCATGGAAGAGATTAGTAATACAATACAATAATTTACTATAATTTAATTTATGTGAATGTGGTCTCTCAAAATATTTCATTGTACTGTTCTCATCCTTTTTGTTATCTCTGGAAACTAATCTTGGAAGGCAAAACCTGAGATAAGAGGGAACTACTGTATTCAACTTATCCAGGTTACTGCTGACAGATATTTGAAAAGTTCTAAGTTGCAAGTTTTATGAATAGTGCTGTTATGAACTTCTAGTATGTGTCACTGGTGAACTATGAATCATGGTTGCTGGGTATGTACCTACGGTGGAAATATAGATTTTTGCTATTTTTGTTAATCCTATGACCTGCCTTCCATTTGGGACTTCCCTCAGAGACAGCTTTCTGTTTACCTAATGGCCGTTAGTACCTCCCTTCAGCGTTTCCTGGGTCAAATGCTCTCCACTTTTAAATTTTATTTTTGGTATTCTGAAAATATCCTCTATTTAGCTTTAGCTTCATTTTTAAAAGATATTTTAGTAGGGCAGAATTCAGTGTTGGCAGTTATTTTCTTTCAGTGCAATGAAGATGCCATTGTTGAAGTGTCTTCTATCTTTTTGATTCCATAGTTCCTGTGGCAAATTCATCGACTAGTCCACTTATTGGTTTCAGAAGATAATTCCAATGCCTCACCCAAACCCCAGTGACTGCTTTTAAGATTTTCCCTTGGATTATGTAGCTTTACTAGGATGTGTCATTCCTCAACCCACCATAAAAATATACCCATTTACATGGATACACAATTCAATGTTTTTAGTATATTCAGTGTTGTATAACCATCACTACAATCTAATTTTAGAAATTTTCACCTTTCCAAAAAGAAATCCTCTATTTATTCTCCTTTTATCCAATCTATGTTTATAGAATTGTTTATTCTTAATATTTCATACAAATAAAATTATATGGAGCTTTTTGGTTGTTGTTTTTCCCATTTAGCATGTTTACCAGGTTTTAGCATATTTACCAGGTTTTATCCATGTTGTCTCAGCACTTCATTCTTTTTTTTTTTTAAATAGGTGAATAACATTTTTTTGTATGGATATACCACAGTGTGTCTATCCATTCTTCAGGTGATGGACATCTTAATTGCTCTCATTTTTTAGATACAGTGAACAATGCTACTATGAATGTTTGTGTTGATATGTCTTCTTCCCCTCTTAGGTATAAGCCTAGAGCTGAATGAAATTCAAAAATTTACTACTCAGGTTATTTTGTGCTTTTTGAATTGTAGCATGCTATCTTTCAACTGCTTGGAATAATTCTCAGCCATCATCTCAATTATTGTTTGTAATATTTACACCTTCCTTTTGAACTTCCATTTAAACACATATCAACTCTTTCCTGGTATCCACTGTATCTCTTGTACTCTGTCTCATCCTGTGCATCTTTCTGGACATTTTCTTCTGACCTCAAATCCAGTTTACTAACCTTTCTACATTAACATATGATGATCTGCTGCTAAACACATATTTAGTCCAGCTGAAAATTTTTTTTTCTCAAATATGTTACTTTAAAAAACATTTCCAGTTCCCTAAACTTAGCGAGCTTGGTTCTTTCCAAATCCCTGATAAAAAAATTATCTTTGATTATGTTTTGAAAATTTTATTTGGAAAAACTGCTTGGAGAAATAATTTGAGGCCTACAACAATCATCTTCTAGAAAGAATTTTAATTTATTTCTGCAAGGAATTTGGAAACACAAGTAAGCTAGGGCCATCTTAACCCAACACTGGGGTTCCAGAATATCCTGGACCATCCAGATGACTTGAGCTTGGGCTGCAGGTCATTCCAGGGCTCACTCATCTCTGCTTTGCCTTAATTTTGGGTTCACTATTTCAGGATTCCTAATGCACAACCACGGGAAATTACGAGGGCCTGATTTCTGTATTCCTACCCACATAAGGTTAGCAATAGTGCCACACAAATCTTTTTAGTTGCTGCTTCTCAGCTAGCAAATGTCTGTCAGGCAAAAGCAGACTAAAATATCAGTCTTATTTCTTTAGATTTTCTTTACTGCATCTTGGCTGGGTAGTGCTTTTTTTTTTTCATTTTATTTACTTATTGATTCATTGAACACAAATGGAGTACAGTTATTGTTTCACTGGTTGTACACAAAGTAGAGTCACACCATCTGTGCATTCATGCATGTACACAGGGCAATGGTATCTGTCACACATTCTGTTATTATTTTTACCCCCCACCCCGCCCCCACCCCTCCCTTCCCTCTATGCTATCTATCCTTGCTTTACTAACTTATTCTTCTGATACATTCAAAAAGATTGTTTTCACATTTTGTGGTTCTCAGCAAAAGGGCCTTGCACCATTTTATGAACTCTATCATTCTAGAGGACAGATCATTGCCTTGTTTTTTCCCTACGTTAAGTCTATGTAACACTCTCCCCCATTTTCTCAACTCCTCATCTGCTGTCTCAGTTTCTTGGTTACTTCTCTGGGCAGTCTTCCCTAATCTCACACAGCAGATCATAATACATTCACTAAATGTTCTGCACTCCCTCTAACAGCACTCACCATACTCATAATGCTGCTGTTCACTTACAGATCCTAAAAGGCCCTTAAAGGCAGACTCGCCCCTTCTGTGTTCACCTCTGTATCCTTCACTGCCTGAACTCAATGCCTGGGTACTCAATCTAAATGATGAAAGCAACTGTGCAGAGTTACAAAGACATGAGACAGCCTGGAATGCTCAGGAACAAACTAGGAAATTCATAAATATTTATTATTGAGTAAACTATTTGTTTAAATGATAAAGTGGTATATACTCAACTTGCACCAGTCTTTGGGAGAATAAAACCTATTTATGTTTGTTTTTATTCACAACTGATATTAGATATCAACTATTTCAAAGTAACATTCCCTGATATCTGTAACAACAATTAGTCACTCCCCATAGTGAATGTAGTACAAACAGCATTAAGGCTTTCCAGAAGAAGCCATGCTGAAGGCAAAACCTTAAGAACTGGGGGGCGGTGGGCACGCAAGTGCTAGGGACTGAATTGTGGTGGGTTGGGTTCCACGCTTTTGTGATTGTATCAAGGTATACCCTGGTATTGTATAACTAAAAAGAACAAAGAATAAAAAACAGACAAAATCCTTAAACAGGATTATGAAGGAAAAGTGAGTAAGAGTATGCTATACCAAGGGTATCTTTTCTATACCTCTGTTGTTAATAAGTTCTGTGATAAAATACTACCTATTTACATGTGTCCTCTCCTTTAAAGGAATGTCTTTGAGGTCAAAGAAGACATTTTGATTCTTTTTATTGTATTCAGTCTCACCACAGAAGCTGACACATATTATTAGTATTCAGTAAATATTGCTTGAATAAAAAGTGGTCTTCAACTGAAAAGCTTTTTTTTTTTAAACTTGTGCTTGCCTTTTAAAATCTTGCAGTTCACTGCTTCTCTAGATTTCTATCTCCTCTTGCTCCATCACACATCATCAGGTTCTCACTGCTTGATATTAATGCTTTGTTTCCTTATATCCATTTTTCGTGTTGCTTTTCAATGTTTCCTAAAAACTATCCATGTGAAGGCTCCATGTTCCACTTCTAGTTTCTCAAATGGTAGAAGACATTATCAGCGGTAAGTAAACATATTTTCAATCTTAAAAACACACTGAAACAAAATAGTAAATGTGCTGAACTTAGAAGTCAAAGCAAGTTACGCATGGTGGGTTATGTCTGTAGTCCCAACTACTTGGGAGGCTGAGGCAGGGAGATCACGTTAGTCCAGTAGTTTGAGCCCAGCCTGGGCAACATAATGAGACCCTGGCTCAAGAAAAGAAAAGGCAAAACAAAAAAGAAATGTGACTATTGCAGAGGTTTAAAAGTGAAAATTATTAAAATTCATTTTTATGGTTAAATGACCAAGTTCTACCAAATGCTACTGGTTTTTACAAGCCTTTAGAAGTATAACTTTAGAAATGTCAACACTAAAAGAAACTACTTAACAGGCAGAAACAACAAGGAGGATACAAGATGTAATACATTTTACTTTCAAGAAATGAAGAGTTTACCCTCTCTTTTGAAAAGTATGGTAAAAAGATGGCTTAATACATTTCTGCTAGAGCCCTGTGTAGTGTTCAATGTTTAGGGTGGGAACTAAATATTCAGTAGTATTCATTTGTTTTTCATTTAGGAACTGCCGTTTTCCAAAGAAGGTAATTATAATAGCTACTTTAAGTTTTCTGCCTTACAATTTCAAGTTTGTTTCTTCCTTTCTTTTTCATTTTTTTTTCCCATTATGATCTCTGGACACTGTTGGATAGACAGTAACTTCTATTTCTGGGGCCCCAGGATTCAGTCTGACTATCCCACATCCATGGGGTTGGATGCTGGATGAAAGAATAGGAGAAAAATCTCTTTTCTGGTACAGTCTTTAGAGACTTTGCTGGTACAGTCTTTAGAGACAGCCCAGGCACATCATTTGTTAAAGGAAAGGACATTCTGTATGCAATTGTATTAGTGCTATAAAATTAAAAACAGTTCTTAATAAAACTGTAGGCAGAAAGGATATTATTTTGTTCTGAGAAGCAGATGATTTGCACAAATGCAGTATTTTGAAAGAATGGAAAATTTCTCTTAATACACTAGATATTCAGGGGTACAGATAAGGTCTGAGGGTTTTTATTGCATGTATATACCCTTGCTATAAAGAAACTGGCCTTTGATGTGGTACTTAAAGGCAAGTCAGGTAGGCTTATTCAATCCTGCTGGAACAAATAAATCACATTTATAAAACCTCAGTCCTAAATTCTTATAAGCAAATGGATATGTTAAAAATAAAGCAATAAAGCAGAACAACCAACCCTTTCTTTAAGAATGCAACATGAAGTTCTCTCTAAAGGAAGATGCTTTAGTCCTAGGACTTAAGCTATTCTTACAGATTGTTTTAGCTACAATGACTGGCAATTAGTCAAGGGCAACCAGGCATCCAAAGAAAACAGAACACATGAGCACAACTCAGCAGATCAATACACAATGGAAATGGATCCATATGAGTTTATATATCAAAATTATTAAATGCAGACAACAAATGAATCATGCTTACTATGAAAATTTACATAGATGATTTGAAAAGGAAACTCTTGTTTCCATCTCTATAGCCCCCATAACAATTATATTATTTTTACATTAAAAATCACTGAATGAACATTCGTGAATTAAGTTAATAAACCTCTAGATTTTTCTACAATATTAAAAGAGTGAAGAATGAAGCATGACAGGAAAGTGAAAGAAAATATTAATTAGATAATATATTGAGCTGTTTCTGTGTGCCAAGCAGAGTAGTAAATATGCGCATGGATTATCTCATTTAGCACTTGAAATAATACATGATTATTGTTATCTCTGTTTCTGAGATAAAAAATAAACCCTAAAGTTTAGAGAAGTTAAATACATCATCTAAAATCATGTTGGACTCAGGTCCAGACAGTAGTACATCACCACTATAAATTTTCCTCTTCAACTTTATTTTCATTGTTTAAAGGGGAAGAACTTTTAGAAAACTTCCTTTCATTTCAAGATTGGTTCTTTTCTCTTTCAGTCTTCTTGAAAAGACAAAGATGGAGTGACTCATTTTGGCAAATATAAAGTACATTCTGACTTATCTAGTATATATGACAAAAATTTATTTTTCCAATTCTTAATCCATTTTTGTATGAGGACTGATCCTGTCACACATGTATCAGAGGACTGGAAACACCGGGTATTTAGGGATTTTCAGAAGACTTGAATGCCAATATACACAATGGTTTCTGTCAGGACTTGGTCAAAAAGAATCTGACCTGGGAAGATTACTTCCTTATAGATCACTACTCCAGAGATGACTACCTGAAGCAAAGAAGAAAACACCTGGTCAAACTCATTTATCATCACAATCTAATGATGCTAACTGGCAGTCTCTGATAAGTCTAGGGAGAGCTCCCAACATCTCTAATCAAGAGTCCATTATTATTGATTATGTAATAAAAGCCATTCTTATACTTATTTCTCTGCTTGAGTTGGATGTTTAGTCCAGCTTTAGTGTTATTATTTCTTTTAAAACTGAGACGTTGCTGATTTCAAGCATGACCCTATACCTATCTGAAATTAAATAAACATGATGTAAAACTTAAGAATTTCAAGACTATTCTCAAGTTGTTTCAGAACAATTTGATTCAAATCCTGTTAAAATTCAATCTGGAGACTTTAGAGTCATTGTTAGTAAATTTGAAAAAAAAAATGCACCTTCAGAGGCATTATCTATACATGGCTTTCAAAAGAGGACTAGGCATGTGAATATCAACTCTATGGACAAACGTATTTTTCTTGACTTCAAGGGTCCTACTTTTATGAACATTTGCATTCTTGATAAGTAAGAATAATTAGTGATTTAAATCTTGCAGGTGATTCTTTCCATTACTAAATGAACATAGACCTAAAGTTAACATGACATAGAAGCATAATTGACAATTTTATTTTCTTAATGATAGTTTCCAGGAGAGTATAAAAGTTGAGAGGAAACGAAACATGAAGAATGGATTAAAGAAATTCAAATTTTAAAAAGGCTAAAATCCTCTACAACCAGGGTCCAGTTTAGAAGGCTTTAGACTCTCTGAGATTGGAAAAATGAAGGATAAGAGATCAAGTGGAAGTAAATTTTGTCAGAAATGTAGAGGATGCACCTGAACTTCAATCAAGTATAAAGGAAGATAATTATATGGAACCCCTTTGAAATATAAAATAATAAGACAAAATATCCCTTATAATATTCAAGTATCATGCAGAGGATAGTAGCATATGGGAAAAATTGCAAAATTATTCTGGAAAATCCCTTCATAAAATGACTAACATAAACCATTCCTCAGTAAGTTCAACCAGTTCTCCAAGCAGTGGCACAAATTGTCATTTCTTTGGCTGGGCTACAGATAAAGTGGATGGCTTATAATAGTGCCATGTTGTATTAAAAATACAAACTTTAAAAGACCAGAATTACATGTAGTTAAGCATATGATTTCTTTCTTTTAAAAATTTTCGGTACCAGTGGTTGAACCCAAGGTGCTTAACTACTGAGGTTGGCTTTGAACTTGTGATCCTCCTGCTTTAGCCTCTGGAGCCACTGGTGTTACAAGTGTAAGCCGCTGTGCCCAGCAAATATTACTACAGAAATACATGTAAGCTGATGATAACTAAAGAAACAGCAGTTTTCTCATGCTCATTTTGGGGAACATGTTCAATAAACAAAAAGAAAGAATCATCTAATGCTAATGGGGCCATGACTTCTCTCATTGACTTTTTTTTTTTTAACTGAATGCTCAGAGTTGCATAAATAAAATTTGTACACAATACTGCTCTACTGTATTTGCTTTTAAAAACAAGCTTTTAGAATCTGATGATCTCAAGAAGTAACATTGGTTAAAATATAGATCCTGGTTCAAAAGCAGTTTATATAATCTTACAACTGCCTAAAGTGTGTTATTAAGCACTGTCAGCATATTTTGTGGGTATTTTCGAAATATTCTTCCACAAAATGTTCTGGTTTTACTCACACATGTCATAAGTCTGGCTTGACGGTAGGTCACAAAACAATACTCCAATTCCCTACTGGATATGACTACTTGCATGTTTCAAAGGCATTTCGAATTCCACATACCAAAATTGATCTTCTGATCCTCCCCTCTATCCTACTTCCAGTCATCGTAAAGACAGTTCCATAATTCTTCTAATAGTACAAGCAAGAAACCTTGGAGTTATAACTCTTATTTCTTTTCCTCATTCCCCATTATTTAATTCATCTCCAATCCTATTCATTTTACCTCCTAGAGCCTTCATTTACTTATTTTCTCCCTATGGTGCTAGGGATCAAACCCATAGCCTTGTGTATGCCTGGCAAGTGCTCTAGCACTAACTACATCTCCAGACCACCTTCTAGAAAATTCTTGAACATGTCCATTCTTCCTCCATCTTCACTAAAACTACCTTTGTGTAAGTCACTGCCATTTCTTACCTGAGTTACTTCTAATAGCTTATGCATTAGCCTCTTGCATCCACTCTAGTCTACTTGTTCTCCACATTCCAATAGTGATCTTTCCAAAGTGACCTTCTGAGCACATCCATCTCTTCTTAAAAAACATATTTCCCATTCTTCTAAGCACAAGGTAATTCAATGATCTAGACAGTTCTCTGCCTCTTTAAACACTATGGTCCATATGACCCAGCCATATTAGGCTTTAAAAAAATTAACACATATTAACTACACATATTAATGGGGTTTAGGGTGATCTTTCCATACATTCATACAGCATGCACTGATCAAATCCAGTCTCCCTGTTCCCCGGCACCCATCCCAAGCCCTAGTAATCACTAGTCTACATTCAAATCAACTTTTAAAATTTTTTTTTAAAGTTTTCACATGGAACATGAGATTGTCTTTCTGTGTCTGGTTATTTCACTTAACATATGTCCTTCAGGGCTATTTTTCTGCTACAAGTAACAGGATACCATTCTTCTTTATGGCTGAATAATACTTCATTATGTATACATAACACATTTTCTTTATCCATTCATCTGCTGAGGGGTACTTAGGCTGATTTCACCTCACAGCTATTGTGAATGGTGCACAAATAGGTATGCAATACCACAAATGGGTATGCTGATTTCACTTCCTTTAGATACATACCCAGACATGGTGGCTCTATCTTAAATTTTGTGAGGAATCTCCATACCTTTCTTCATAATGACTGTATGAATTTACATTACCATCAACAGTGTATAAGAGTTCTTTTCTCCACATATTGCCAGCATTTATTATTATTATTTTTGTTTGTTTTTGTGGTGCTGGGGATTGAACCCAGGGCCTTGTGCTTGTGAGGCAGGCACGCTACCAACTGAACTATATCCCCAGCCCCATTATCATTATTTTTGATAACAGCCATTCTAATTGCTATGAGAGGGTATTTCATTATAGTCTTGAGTTTCCTGGAAGGCTAAATACATTGAGCATTTTTTCAAGTATTTGTTGGCTATCTGTACTTTTTTCTTTTGAGCAGTATCTGTTCAAATCATTTACCCATTTTTAATTGGACTTTTTAAGGTGTTTCCCCTAGTAGTTTCAGGTCTTACATAGGTTTCTGATCCACTTTGACTTTTTAACAGAGCGATGTGTCAAGTTTCAATCTTCTAAATGAATATACCCAGTTTTCCCAGAATCATTTGTTAAAGAAACAGCCCTTTCTTTCTCCAATGTATGTTTCTGGCAGCTTTGTTGAGTACTGGTTGTAGATGTGTGGGTTTATTCCTAGGATCTTTATTCTGTTCCATGGGTCTATGTGTCTGCTTGTATGCCAACACCATGTTGTTATGGTTACCATGGCTTTGTAGCATGTCTTGAAATAAGGTATTGGGTTGCTTCTTCCATCTTTGTTCTTTTTGTTCAAGATTGCTTGGACTACACAGGGCCTTTTGTGCTTCCATGTGAATTTTAGGATTTTTTTTTCTAGTTCTGTGAAGAATTTCATTGCCTTTTTGATGAGTATTACATTAGTTTTGTAGTTTGCTTTGAGTAGTAGGGAAATTTTAGTAATATTAATTCTTGTAAACTGTGAATATGGGAATATAAATGAAAATATGAATATATTTTTGTGTCTTCAATTTCTTTCATCAGTGTTTTATAATTTTCATTGTAGAGGTCTTTTTCTTTCTTGCACAAGTTAGTTCTTGGGTATCTTTCTTTTTTGTAGCTTTTGGGAATGGGATTGCTTTTATGATTTCTTTCTTAGCAAATTCATTACTGTGTATAGAGAAGCTACTGATTTTTGTATGTTCATTTGTATGCTGTTACTTTACTCAATTCCTTTATCGTTTCTAATAGTCTGGTGGAGTCTTTCGGTTTTTCTCTGTATAGAATCAGGTCATCTACAAACAGCAATAATTTGACTTCTTCCCTTCTATTTGTATGCTTTTTATTTCTTTTCTCTTGTGTGATTGGGCTGAAAACTTCTAGTACTATACTTAACAAAAGCAGTGAGAGTGGACACCCTTGTCTGGTTCCTGAGAGTAGTGGAAATACTTTCACAGGCTAGACTTTTTGAGTTCCTTGTACTCATCAACTACTGGCACTACCACAGGAACTTTTTTTGTGTGTGGAACCAGGGATTGAACTCAGGGACACTCGGCCACTGAGCCACATCCCCAGCCCTATTTTGTATTTTATTTAGAGACAGGGTCTCACTGAGTTGCTTAGGGCCTCGCTAAGTTGCTGAGGCTGGCTTTGAACTCGAGATCCTCCTGACTCAGCCTCCCAAGTCGCTTGGATACAGGTGTGCGCCACCACGCCCGGCACTCCACAGGGACTTTTTTAAAATTCATTTTTGGTGAACTTTTTTGGTCCTGTGGATTGAACCCTAAGGCACTTGACCACTAAGCAACATCCTCAGCACTTTTTATTTTGAGACAGGGTCTTGCTATGTTGCTGAGGCTGGCCTTCAACTCACAATCCTCCTGCCTCAGTTTCCCAAGTTGCTGGGATTACAGGCATGAGCCACCACACACAACTGTGGTAAACTTTTTCATCAAGTACTATAGGCACGCAAAAAAATAGAGAGTTCTTTTGGTCAGTGTAAGAATAATTGTCTCTTTAAATAAATGCATTATTAAAGTGTTTATAAGATACACAAGCAAAGGGCTGGGGAGTAACTCAGAAGCAGAGTACTTGCCTAGCCTTGCACAAAGAAAAACACACACAAAAGTGAACAAATTATTGACAAACAGCTGTGTCTGTTTCAAAGTGAATATCCACACATAACCATTTTCCAATCAAGATATAGATCACTCTTAAAACCCCAGAAACCTCTACCACACTCCCTTTCAATCATTAAATATTCCTATAAATGATAACCACTATTCTAAAGTTGACCATCATATATTAGTTTAGACTTTGTGTGAAATTTAAATTTTAAAACTTATTCTGGCTTTCCCCCTCTTTTTAAATGAACCATGTGCCTGTGAAATTTACCCATGTTGAAGTGTGTAGTCAAACTCATCTTTTTTCCTTGCTGTTTTCTCCATAAATATGCTATAGTTATTTATACTAAATTCTTCTGTTGATGAATGTTTAGATTATTTCCAGTTTAGGGCTATTATAAAGAAAGCTGCAATGATCATTGTTATAATTTCATTTTGGCAAGGATAGGAGTATATTTCTGTTGTATTTGGCCTTTCCCCTATGACTGAAATGGTTAGGATACAGGATCAGCATGTATTCAGTTTCATTAGCTATACTGAGGTGCTGGGTTGAATAGGAATGACTGTAGCTCAGGATAATACCTTTGCTTGCTCACCCTCACAAATTTCTTAGAATACTGTCATAGTGAGATTCTTAAAAAAAATTTCCCACTAACTGTAAATCAGTACAGAAGTTCCTCAAAAGACGGCATGGAACCGCCACATGACCCAACTATACCACTTCTCAGTATTCACCTTGAAGACTTAAAATCATCTTGCTACAGTGATACATGCATATCCATGTTTAAAGCAGCATGATTCACAATAGCCCAACTATGGAATTAGTCTATGTGTCCATCAATGGATGAATGGACAAAGAAAGTGTATGGAGTTTTATTTAGCAATAAGAAAAATTATAGTATTTGCAGGAAATGGATGCAACTAGAGACCATCATGTTAAGTGAAATAAGTCAGACTCAGAAGGTTAAGGGTTGTATGCTTTCTCTCATATGCAGAAAGCTAGAGAGGAAAAAGGAAAAGAAAGGTGGGGGTGGATCTCCTAAATATCAAAGGAAGATGAGAAAAGGGACTAAGAGATGGGAGCAGGGCAGGGAGTATTGGGGAGTGATATTGGTCAAATATACTGTTATATTCTGTGCATGTATAAATATATAACAACACATTCGATTATGTGCAACGATAATGGACCAATAAAAAATGTGGGAAAAAATAAAGTGGAGCTAGTAAAAAAAATTTCCCTACTATGTAAAATTTCAAGCATATACAAAATTATAGAACTTTTGAGTACCTATCACCTATACTCAGCAGTAACTAGTACTTGGCACATTTACTTAATCTATTCTCCCTCTTCCCTTTTTCTGCCCAATTATTTTGAAGCAAATGTATCACATCATGTCATTTGTTTACCACATACTTCAGTTTGCATCTAATAAACATGGACATTTCCTTAGGTAACAACTATGCCCTTACTACAAAAACCAACTTCTCAATAATTCTTTGGTATTATCCAATAGCCATAAGGCGCATTTTATTATCTGCCTCTCCCATTAATGCCTTGTGAACAGAGAAACCCTTTTTGCCTTGTTGCTACATTCCCAATATTTCACAGCTCTTAGCAAGTAATAGTACTCAGAGAACATTTCCTGACAATAAAGGAAGAGATACAAGTGTTCTCACCACCATCTGAGACCAACTATAAAGGTTTGGGTTTCAGAGAGGAGTAGAACTGAGAACCATGCTCTCGGTCATATGGTCATTTGTGCAAGGAAAAACCTAAAACCCACTGTGGAGGTGGAATCACATAATTAGAAATGCTTTCCCTCCGTCATAAAATTTACTTAATGAAGCCTTTTAAAATTTATGCCAGATGTCCCAATAAAATCTATGATGCTAGTTCAAGACAAATCTTACTACTTGTAAGCTGCACAGATGTGTTTTAATAATTAGTTTCTTTAGCTGATTAGCTTTGCAAGGTCAAAGTTAGGTCAATTTGCACCAAAAAGTACGAAGAACTGATTTAACACCCAGGAATGAGTTTGGAATTAGTAGGTTTGTACTATCAAAGAGATTTTTCAAAAGTCTTGAGAGAAGATTTAAAGGACATACTGCAAAAATACAGGTTCATCTGGAAGTTTAAGTCATTAAAAAATTAAAAGCTTAAATAAGGATGAAAATGAAAGGACTATAACTAAGAAACTACAGGTAAACATTTTAAAATTTCTTTTCATAGCAACTGCATTAGTTTTGAAAAACTAACTGAAAGAGCTGTTTTGACTCTATTCCAAGTTAAATACTGGTGTCTTTTAAATCTTTCTACCATTTATCAAGTATGTTATTAAAATAACTGAATTGAGCAGTAACATAACTTATTTTTAGTTCTGACTTTTGTTTATTTTCATTTATTTTTCTTAACTTTAAAAAATTCTAAATAGGCAGGCCCATACTAATTGCTCAGGATGAACTTTAAAAAAGAATTTATTCAGGGACTTGTTTCTAAGTAGGATGTAGAGGGTCAAAAAAGACTTTTACTCTGATGTAACCAAACACCAAACAACAAAACAACAAAAACAAAAAAACCCAACAAAAGCTAGATAAACTAAATAATCATGTTTTTCAGTAAAAAGACAGATCTTTGGATGCTAAGAAGTCTAAATGTACTACTTCCAGAGATGGATTAATTCTTCTTTGTTGTATAGAAACACATAGTGGCTTTCATACCTGAAGACAAATGCTGGGGCCACAGGAGTAGGGGGGGTGGGGTAGTGAGAGAGTAGAGAAGTGGCAGAAATGCCCAGGAACAGGAACTCTGCAGAGATAGATGCCAGCCAACTTTCAATAGACAAGCCTGGGTATCCTGGTGAACTGGAATTTGGAGAAACCCAAAGGCTGACCAAGTCCTCTCTGCGAACCAACTCTCCCTCATGTTACTTAGGAAGAATGGATGGTGCTGTGGTTGTGCTACAAAGCAGGAAGAGAGGGAGGTTTCTGGTGGTTGCATGGATCTCAAGCCCAAACCATCTGTAACCACACAGTTCATTGTCACTATTTCAGAAATTTACTCTTCCTTTGTTATTCCAGAAACTCTTGTCCAGAAAAACAAGGTATTTGTTCCAAGTACCTCAAGAAAACCTATTTATCTGAACAATGGACTTAACTAACCTCAGGAGAGGGAAAACAAAACAAAACAAATAAAAACACTCCTCAAAAAGAGAGGGGCTATCCTGAGCTCAAGACAGAGGAAGTTAGCTGAAATGGTACCCAGCCCCAGCTCAGCTCAACTCCAGATCAGATAAAGGATCAGCCCTCATCCTAACTATCAAGGGGACAATATTAACCACTTTGGTTTACACTGTTCTTTTATATAAGGTATAGCATTAAATATAAACTTGTGAAGAATGAGAATAAACTGGAAAATATGACCCATATCAAAAGGAAAATAAGAACAAAAACAAAACAGAATCACAGATGGCTCAAGGAGTTAGCAAATAGACCTTGAAAATGATTATAAATATGTTAAGGAATTAGATAAAAAGATGGAATAAATAGGCTAGAGAAACAAAAGTTTTAATCATACAAGTAGGAATTCAAGAACTAAAAGCCATGATAACTGAAATGAAAACACTTACTGACTAATGCAGAACAACAGGAAACATAAAGGAAATGATTAATGAATTTAATTACCTACAATTTTTCCTCCAGAAAACACATTCCTGCTTCCTTTCACATAAGTGCCTTTTGTTTCTGTATCTACATTATAGACTTAGCATTTAATGTTTGCTTAATAAATGGCAATATCTGTTAATACATATTAATATGAAGATTTAAAAAAAATACCTCTTATATGCCAACACTCAGATATTAAGTAAATATCTGAAATAAAATGTAAAATAAAGGATCTGAGTTTTAAGATCTTCTTAAGTAAAAATATAAAAGAAGTCTGCTGTTCCTTTTTAAATCCTCTTTAACAACTGTGATAAAAGAAAAATATCTAGGATAAATAACATTCCTGTTAAATGATGTTACAAATCATCAGAAGAAGGGGTGGGGATTTAGCTCAGTGGTCAAGTGCCCTTGGGGTCAATCCCCAGTATTGGAAAACAAAAAACAAAAACATGTTAAGGAAATTTGGTATAAACTAAATTGTTGTCTAGACATTGTTTCAGTACCTGCTAATAGAAAGGTAGGAGAAATGAGAAATATGCTATATGTGCTAAAATTGAGATAAAAAAGATTATTATACATAATAAAACCCTCTACATTTCAAGAACAATACTTGTGTGAGACGTAATATGGTGAAACCATCCTATTTTCATTTAAAAGTAAACAACTTGTTTGTTAAAGGTCTCTTAAAGTGTACCTAGGATTATGAAAGAGGATGCTTTTCTATGCTGGTGAGGAGCTTTATAGACAGATGCCAATATAAACGTGGCTGTACATTATATGATTACACAAATAAAAATAAAAGCAGAATTCACAAGAATAAAACATACTAGTTTTAAATTTTATAGCCTTTACAGTTTGTTAATGAAAAACTTTAAAAATGCTAGAAATTTGTTCTGTGATCTATGTATATGTGTGTGTACAAGTGGTGGGGAGACCACAATGAAAACATGTTTTTCCACAGACAGTTCTAATAACTTGTGAAACCATCTAAAAGCACTATCAGTCGATAGCACACATGCTATTGAGGTTAAATTATAAGGGGGTGTTCTTAGCATCTTGTTACTTTGAAAAATCCAATTTCCTCCAATTTTTTAATTAGGTCACAAATTTAGAATCTCATTAAGAAATAAGTGGTTATGCATATATTTAAAATGGGCTTAACTACTCAGAAATTGTCCATTAATTTGAGGCTAATGCATTTTTCTCAAGAAGAGAAAAAGCAGTTAGTGCATCTGAAGGTTTATACTTAGCAGTACAAATCCAGATACTTCCTTTTACACTCTATTTAAAAAAAAGCCAAATCTCTTCCTCCTATTCCCCAAAGTTACTTCTCCATCCAGGCATATTATTACTAGGCATTATTTTTTTATTTTTCCATATTGTCACTAATTCTTCTGATGACAGAAAAGAGGTGGGGGAGAAACAAAGTTCCAATACGGTACTCATCCTTTTTAATGTTTGTTATAAGATTATTCCCTCCTAAGTAGGGTGACTGATCCATCTATTAAGCAGAAGCCTAAAGACTGCCTGTGTGATAGCTCTGGGCAGTTGGTGTGGGAGCATAAGGAGTTGGCACCACCCCCCAAAACAAGAGAGGTAGAGTAGATATGGGTGGTTAGTTAGAACTCACAAAGAATAAAAGCTTTAGGCGACAAAATCTTGCTCATATCAGAGTAAACATGCTGGGAAGGAAAAGTTTCCAAAAAATGTAGATGCTTAACTCCAAAGAGAAAAGAAAAAAATTTTCAAAGTTCTACTTTTTATCTGCAGCAAAGAAGGTGAGATATGTGACTTATTTCATTGAACCAACCTGTTGTTTTGGCTTTGGGGAAGAGCACATTTTCATTACAGGCTTCCTTTTTCCCTCCCAAGAACTGCTAAACTATTGGCTGAAAATTAGAATTATCAAATCTGTTTCATATGCAACAGGTTTCAGACCTCTTTAAAATGCATTATGTAGCCTGGTTTCTTCTATACCTGGAATATCTTATTTACAAGGTTTCTTTATGTATGATTCCACAAAGGTGGCCTTTTGGGGGTACTCAAAAACCACTGAGTCGTATCAAGCCCAAGCCCGGCCTTTTTTTTTTTTTAAATTTTGAGACAGGGTCTCACTAAGTTGCTGAGGCTGGCTTTGAACTTGCAATCCTCCTGCCTCAGCCTCCAGAGCCACTGGGATTACAGCTGTATGCCACCACACCCAGAAGAACATTATATTTCACAAAACATTATGGCCATTTTTATTCTTCACCAATAAAACAGGAATATTAGTATTTCAAATGGCAATGAGAAATAAATGAAAGAATGCTTTTAAAATGATTAGCACATTAACTGACATTCAATTTTTCAGTGACTATTAAGTATTATTGTCACAGGAAGACAATTTTTATCAGCTAATTATTTTAGAGAATAATCTTGGCAGAGTTAGCATTCAAAGCAACATTCTAATCTCTATCTTTAGTACCTGGCATGCACCCAATAAACATGGTATGTAACAATAAATTGCCTGTTGAGTTGTAGAATTATGTTATTCAGCAATGACCAGACAAAATTCCATTCCAATATATTTCTACCTTCTTTCCAAGTCCCCAAACCTCCCCATTTACAAATAGTTATATAAAAATTATTCAATGTTGAGAATAAAACATATAAATCTAAGGGTATTTGATATAATAGTTTTTTAAAATTCATTTTTCTTATGGAACTCTGTACAAGGACAAATTCAAGTGCCTACGATATATTGTGTTTCAATACTAAAATTATAATATTTGAATTAAATAAACTTTGCCCATTTTTTCCTTGTATTTTACTCAATTAAGTATACAGAATAAAATGAACTGAGAAGGATAGATACAATTAACACTAAGCTTCTTGTACTCTATCTGTAACAGGAAGTAGAAAATAACTTTATAAATGTGCTACGAAACTCTTCTACGCATAAAATTAGCATAGTTAAACTACTTTCCAAAATTTACTCATATGATTTCACATGGCCTAGATTCAGCTAAATAATGAATAAAATTCCTCCTGAATGAAAGGAAGAATTGGGCAAGATTGGCTGGGCAGGGAACAGGATGGTGGAGAAGGGTTTTGTACATCTGGGGTTTTCAGTGGTGGCTAACACTCATGGAGTGAACCAGGGCATTAGGGCTAATGGGGTCTGTAGTGACAGAGCTACCCTTCTCTTCACAACAGAAGCAGCTTTGTGACAGGCCAGTTCTAATGTATGGTCCTATGACTTGTTTCCAGAAGTCCAAAATACTTCTAAAGTTTGTTCCTTTAGCCCTCCCAGTGTGTCTGAAAATTATTTTATTTCCCTATATAAAAACACTTTCAGTTTAAACAAGCTGATTTAGATTCTGTTGTCTGAAACTAAGAACTCTGAACTAATAAATAACATTTCAAAGTTAAGATTCAAATAATCATACAGTGTTCATCAAGATAGAATTATGGCCATTTTTCAAAGTTCAAAAAATGTACAACTAGAAACAATACTATCTTTGATATCTCCACTAAAGTTTTACATCTGTTTTTTTATGTGAAGATCAATGAAAATAGATTTGAAATCTTATGAATACTGGGGTTATGAGAAATAATTTCTAGGAATTCCCTTATAGATGGATCTTCACTGATCATAATGGTCTTTTTTCAAAATTTCAAGGATTACCAATATCAAAACAAAGAGGAAATTTAGGAGTTAAAGCCTGTAGTCTATAATTTCAATTATTAAAAAGCAAAACTTTATTCTCCCCAATGGGTGTCCAAAGTCACAAATCTGGAATTGAGATATTGTACCTATAAACATTATAAAACCAATTTAAGAGATAATTCCTCAAAATGCTGAAGCACCTTTATGTGTTAAGCTTATTTGGATATAAAATAATTGTTGGATCAAAATTAGCTGAAATAAATTTTAAGAAATCATAAAATCTTTTGTATGCTAACCTGAACAAAATGTTTAAAAGAATCAGGTTGAAGAGTCAACATCCGTTTCACATATTATGTTTTTCTCACAATAACATTTTCAATAAAAATTCTAACTTTTGAAGATGAAAGAATTTTAAAAACTATGTAATTATTTTTTAAATAATATAAATATTCAAGGAACTACCACCTATATAAATTCATACTTTAAGGTCCACATTTAATTAACATTCTGGGTCTCCTGGTAAACATTATCTTCAAGTTATTAAACATTTAGATATTAAGTGAGGAAAAATAATAGATTATAAAAATATAATATTTCTGGCTTCACTGATCTCACTAATCTGTATAACTAGTCATCAAGACAAAATTATTGCCAATTTTCTAAAAGCAGTTGATAGTCTGAGGTACAGATTATAGAACAAATGAGTAAGTGGAAGAACCAAATGTGAATCTAGAGCTGCCTAACTTTTCTACAATTCATACTTTTTCTATTATACCTGGCTAATTTTTGAAGAAAGATAAATCAATCCTTTTATTTCATTTGGTAATATAAAATATTCTACTAAATATCTAAATCAAGCACTGTTATTGGGAGGATTAGGATATAAACTTTTATCTTTGAAGATAAAATTGAATGCTCTCAATTAATTATAAGATGGGTAATAATGAAAAACATACGAAGAAAAATCATTATGTAAACCAGGTTTCCTAATACTTTCTCTATTAAACTAAACTAACTTTCTTGAAGTCTACTCACCTATTAAACCAGATCTGTTCAATGGCCCAGCAAAGGCAAAAATCAGCTGTCAAAGGCAATAGTCGTTTTCATTTATCACAAGTCTGGTAATTAATTCATTAGCCTGCCAATCAACTGCACTGCTAGTGAAATCTGTGAAAGGAGAAATGAACAGCTTACCGTGCACATAGATGTCTTTGTGATTTTCAGGGTAAAATCTGAAGAAAACTCCAAATCTGAGATAGATGTTGTATGGCAATCTATATGCTACCCATTAAAAAGAAGAGAAGGGAAGAGATTGGTAAAAATAGTAAAAACAAAAACCCCAGATGAACACTGCCTCTCTTTTTAATGCCAAAAAAGCATTAAAACCAATGCTTTTTTGTAAACCAATGATTCAACACTTGAGTCACTTACACATTATTTTGGGGATTATTTCCAAATGTAAGGGGTGCTAAAAGTATTGTCATTTAGTTAATTTTTCTTTAAATCATGTTAGTATCTTCTTTAGTCTTCTTAGAAGCAATGATATACATAAAATCATGGCTTTGATCTGCTAGTTTTCCTAAGAAATTAAAATAAATACCTGTAGATAAAAAATATTTTTCTGTGCTCCATCTAAAATCATTTTGCATACCACCTGTGGTACATGCCACATTTGCTATAAATTATGTGATAATAGTCCATTTTTAGAGGAAATGGTGACTTGAAATCACATGCTAATGAAAGAAAAAAGTTTCAACATTCATATCTGTCAATGCATTTAAAAATAAGTTTATTAGATATTAAGAAAAAAAACATGATTTCATATCAAACAGCAAAACAATGAAGATTCTACTCAGCTTAATATCTTTATTTTTACATTCTGCCCTGGTTCAAATTCTAACCCATCTCATTTAGGGAATGGGATGCAATCACCTTTTAGCAGTCTGACCACAAGTTCGCTGTAAAGGCTGCCATTAGTTTGTTTACCATGAAGAGTACGTTATGACCCAGTGAATGGAATTCATGTAACTCCATACCTAAGGCATTACTTCATTTAAAATGATTGGAAAAAAAATTTAAATGTTACAATATGGGTTGTTTTCGATTTGTAAAAGGGCTTAGGAACACAGAACAAATGGTATTACTTAAAAGCTTAATGTTTAAAAAGAAGACTTGCATGTTTATTTAAATACCTCTGTTTTTCAATTCTAAATTTTCTAGAGAGAGAAATTAACACTTCTCTCCCCAACTCTTCTCTCTGTTCTATGTAAGGCTGAATTGGCTATAAATGTAGGTTCCTTTTCTGAGCCAAGTCCCAAATAAATCTTTTACTGTCAGTATACCAGAGCACTCTGCAGTCCTATAATCATCAAGCAGGAAATAGATTTTTTTTCCTTAAAAGGTGAATGCAATTTTAATCCGTTTGTTTTTGTTGAGAAATTTCATGTTTGTTATTGTATGCTACTTTTAATATTTATCCTTTTAAGCAATTTAACATTTATTGACTCTCTCTGCAGACAACAATTATTGATGCTATGAAAGTAATAGTGTGACTTAAATGAGGAGACAAAATCCTAAAATTAATGTTGAACAAACCATAAACAGATACATATCTGTTTATCTACTTGAAACAAATTGAGTTTTTAAGAAAATCAGTATAATCTTTCACTGAAAAGTTATTAGTGAACCCAAGTAAAATCAAGACAGAAAAATTCACAATAAACCAGGGATTAACAGGGTTAAAAAAAAAAAAAAAAAAGAAAAGAAAAGAAAAGGAATTAACTGAGAAATTTAAAAATAGTAGGGCTTTAGTTCCAGGACAAATTCACTGTAATTTCTTACTCTAAAAAAGCTGGAAGAAATTAGAATAAGATAATTATGTGGAATATATGGTTAAATCAACTGCTAGATTAAAGCCAGGAGATGGTCTTGAAGCAGAAATGACAACAGAGCAAGACATTTTGCCTTCATTAAGTTAAATAAATGTAAAGCATTCAACCAGTTCAGAGTTAGATTTAAAGAATTATAAAACTGAGTAAAAGGAATTTAAATATATAAAGAGAAGTGATTCCAAAGGTATGATGGAGCCAAGTGGTAAATATTATGACTGCAAGTTTTTAGACTAAGATGGAAGAGCATTCAGGGTCTACGGACAAAATCAAAATATGGTTAATTCTCTGCATATGAGGTCCCACATCTTTGGATTCAACTGTGGACTGAAAGTATCTGGAAAAATTGGCATCTGCATTGAACATGTACAAACATTTTTTTCCCTTCATGTCATTATTTCCTAAATAAGACAATTTGTAAAGTATATGAAAGGATGTGTATAGCTCATATGCAAACACTACACCATTTATACAAGGGACTTAAGCATGCTTAGAGTTTGGTGTCCACAGAGGTTCCTGGAACCAATCCTCCATAGATCCAGAGGGATGACTACGCTGATTTCAAATAATGAGGAAAATGGCAATACTATTATTAAAAAAAATGGTAAAACACTTACCTTAATACCACAAGGATCTGAAATAAGAGTCTTCGGATCTAAAACTTCCACCACAGCTTCTGGAATAACTGCCTTCTTCATGCAGGACATGTTGAAGCCATACACATCATCCCAGAAAGCAATTCTATCAGCATGTTTACTCACATCACTCACTGCTACAAGGCTGATAGTGCAGATGTCAGGGTAGACTGGAAGTGACACAGAATGCCCAACAATGTAGAATCATCTCCTTTTATGAGAAATATAATTCTTAAAAGGCTCAATATAAACACTGACTGCATCAGTACTGATTACTAGCAATGAGAGCTTAAGGAACATACGGGCCAGGGAAAACAACCAAATTCCCTTTTGCAGTCTCTTAAAAAAGATACCTATTATTGTGATAGTAAAATTAAAATAAGGGTTCCAATGACACATTTCTATTGAAATTATTAAAATGGGATGATATAATTCAATGACCCTGAGATAAGTGTATTTATTAATAGAACTTAATTGAAGCCAACATAAAAAATGTACTACAACTTTACTTCATTGATTGCTCAAAAATATGCAGAAAGAGAGAAATAATTTAGAAAGACGTGGCCTGTAAAAATAAATAAAAAATAAGTAATGGAACTCTGGAAAGCAGTACAGAAATTCCTCAGAAAACTTGGAATTGGATCCACCATTTGACCCAGCTATCCCACTCCTTGACCTATACCCAAAGGACTTAAAAAATCAGATTACTACAGTGATGCAGGCACATCAATGTTCATAGCTGCTCAATTCACAATAGCTAGATTGTGGAACCAACCTAGATGCCCTTCAATAGATGAATGGATAAAGAAACTGTGGTATATATACGCAATGGAATATTACTCAGTCATAAAGAATAAAATTATGGATGGCATTTGCAGGTAAATGGATGGAGTTGGAGAATATCATGCTAAGTGAAATAAGCCAATCCCAAAAAACCAAAGGCTGAAAGTTTTCTCTGATAAGTGGATGTCAATACATAACGGGGGTGGGGGTGTGTGTGGTGGCAGGCGGGTAGGGGACATGTAAGGGAAGAATGATGGAATCATTACCCTATGTATATGTATGAACATGAACTGTGTGACTCTACATTGTGTATAACCAGAGAAATGAAAAGTTGTACCCCATTTGTGTATGATGAATCAAAATGCATTCTGCTGTCAAGTATAACTAAATAGAACAAATTAAAAAAAGTAATGGAACTTTACAGTTACATAGACCAGTTTATTTAACATAAAAGGAAACATTTATAAGCATTAAAATATGCGCTAGATAAAAGTGACAGTCTAATTTAAAGACTGAATACAATGCCCTATCTTCAAGAAAAGGCAAAATCAGAATTCTTACTTGCCTGGAGGAGAGGAATAGTTCTTACGTAAGATAAGAACTGAAGCCCAGGTTAGGAATGGGAAGTGAAAGGTGTTGTAGGTCATAGGAGGGTAACAGTTAATAAATGGCTTGGCCTGTATATAGTCCAATTAGAGAGAAACACGGAGGTTCATGGCTAGAAAGGTGCCTGAGTAAACCAACCACATTAGTAAACTGGATTTTATGCTAATAATAGTAATCCAGTGAAATATTTCACACAGGGTAGCAACACGATCAAATTTTGGTTTTAGAAAAACCACAGAGTACACTGTGAATAATAAATGGGAAAAAGATTAAAACAGACACATTAAGAAATGGTTGTGATAATTCAGGTGATCAAAACTAGGGTTATGAGTATGGGACTGGAAAGGAAGAGAAGTCTTCAAGGAAATATCTACTTGGGATTTTGAGACTACTTTGGAGATCAGGAAGAATTAAAGGATGACAATGTTTAGCTTTAAGATGGATAGGCGTTCCTACTACTGTAACGGGGAATAAATGTGGGCAGATTGAAGAAAATTTGTAATTGCTTCTGGAAATATTTTCTGATGCTGCTCTAAAATCTTTGTTGCATAATTTCTGCAGCCCTGGAAATTTTCTTGTTCAATGAGAACAGTATTAAATTATCGTCATGATAGTACCTGCTGGCATCAAAGCAATCGTTTCCAAACCTAATTTGTGAGATACCCAGAATACCTAGTATTATGCCACATGTAAATTTCTCAAGTTATATCCAACAGGGTACGCAGGAAGGGTGTGCTAGGCTGCACTGGGCTGGAGTCTACTTCATGTAAACTGAGTCATTTCCACTCTCCTCTTCCTCATAAACAGGTAAAGCCTATTGACTATGTTTAAATTCCAGATTAATATAAATTCTTCAAAGTAACCGATTTGTTATTAGAAATGTTGACCAGGAAGAAGATTAGCTACAGGGAAATATGTTTCCTGAACCTATTTTCCCTTAGGGGAGAATAAATAAACTTCAGATACTTGGTTAACTTCTCTATACATAGCTTTTGTTGGCCTAAATTACCACAGTCAAAGATGCTTTCTCATATTGTGCCCTGGAATTTCATCCTTAATGGGGTATAGTTAGGGGTCAGCAAACTTTTTTTTAAAGTTACTATTTTAGGTTTTGTGGGTCACGTGGTTTTGTCAGAATTACTGCTTGCTTTCTACTATGTTAATGTGAAAGCAGTAACAGACAATATGTTAACAAATGAACATAGTTGGGTTCATCAAAACTTTTGTTTTGTTCTCCAATAAACTACATCTATCAATCAAACAGGCAGTGGGCCAGATATGGAGAGCCCTGATGTGATGAGGGAGAGATGGATGATGAGGTTGGTACCAGACCTACCATACTGTACTACTTCAGGAAGTGCCGGTCACACTGTAGCTTATGGGAGCTAAATAGCCCACAGTTATACAGTACAGAGATTCAAGTTAACACAGTTCCTAAAATCCTTCTATATTACTAAAAATCATAGCAAAATGTTTTAATGTCATCCATCTTTATCAGATTTGGCAAACTACAGCCCATGGGTGAAAATCAGTGAAGTTTAATTAGAACACCACATTTGCTTACATATTATGTGCAGTTGTGATGTGCTATAGTAGCAGAGATGAATAGCTGGGATAGAGACCATATTGCAAAGAAACTGAAAATATGTACTACCTACCTGGTCTTTTACAGAAAAAGTCTGCCAATCTCTTGCTCACATCAAACAATGTGATGTACTAGTAATATCACTAAGAAATTAAGATCATTTTTCATAAGGAGAATTTACAACTCATGCAAAGTAATAAAACAGTTTTGAAACTATGTTGGTAATAAGAAGAAATAAACTAAAGAGGAATATGATTTTACTTTTTCTAGTATTGATGTATATTCTTCAAGTGATTATATTTCACAAAGTAACAAAATCAGTTTTTGTATTTTAGAACAGAGAAATGAAATTATTTTAGCTCTCAGTAAGATCTATGAATATTCACGAAGGATTTGTAATCAGTGTTATAGGTCAATTTGGTCCTAAATCCACCTCTACACAGCTGCCTAATTTTGGGCCACCTGCCAGAATCTTGACTAACCCTTTACCTTCACATTCTGACACATTTGTCATTTGATTTTTGTTGGATACAAGCTATAATTGAATAATTATTCCTGCTTGTTGGTGAAATTAACAAAGCGCTGATTGGACAAAAGCACCTTCTTAACAGACCATTTATAAATTCATGGCTTTGACATCTGTGTCCTTCTCGATTCACTGCCCAGAATTCATTTGTCACTAGAACAGCTCACACAGTGAATAAACATGGGAAATCCTTTATTCCTTAGAAATGCCCACAAACTTTTGAACACTAAAGGATAAGACTGAGATGCATGAAAACACAATTCCTAGTAAACACTAATATCACTGCTTATACATAAACACCCACAAAGTAAAATGGTTTAGAACAAAAGGAGACAATAATTTAAAATAAACTCTGCTTCTCACAATATATGCGAAAGATACACAGAAAGGTTTTAGGGAAGTAATTATAGCAAAATACTTGATATGCATAAAAGGAAATGTACTATAAAGTCACCAAATTGGCAGATATCTTGGGAGTCAAATTAGCTTAAATAATTTCCAGTTTATATAACAAGGATATCTTAAGTAATACTTATTTGGAAATTGGACACTTATTCATCATTAACTTATAAACAGTGATTAGGCCTGTAAAGTTTAGTAAACTAACATATAGCTGCAATATATTTTGAAAAAATTATGTACTGAAAGAAAGTAGAAAGTGATACTATTTCAGTGTCACTGAAATAAACCTAAAATAATTGATGTGAACATATCTAACAATGAGGAAGTAGATGGTGAATTACCAAACACTAAAGGAAGCTTTTAAGTTCTATAAACTAGTGTCAAAGGCTGCTTATATTTGAGATTTTCCACGTAAAGGTGTAGATCATGTGAAGTGCTTCAGAAAAGTCATGTGTTAATACCACATGCTTATTTTATAACTTGTTTAAGGTATAAACCTAATGCTAACTTCATGTTTACCAGCAGTAATTCAGGAACACAACATTTATTAAGCAACTATTTTTTTGTCAAGCATCACGTTTACACTCTTGAATGATTTTTAAAAGCTGGATTATAATTTCCATTTTTACAGATAAGGAGACTAACATTCAAAGAAGTAAACTAATTTGCCCAAATGACTAGTTTTAATCAGCTGTCATACCGACAACAGATGAAGCAGAGATTCAATTTAAGGTTTATCTACAAAATCCATATACTTTCTGATTCTGTTTTATGCTTTTGAAATGGAAGAGCAGGAAAAAAGGTATTCTTACCCTAAGATAATTGGGCACTTGTTGGAAAAGAAAGAGGAAGGAGAAAATGGATTGAGAGAGATTGGTAATTAATGAAATTGAGGAAAATGGAAATGTCCAGCTTTAGTTACTGGACCCTGAATGAAGGGATAAGATAACAGGGCAAAAAGAAACAGTGAAAAGGAAAGTATCCAAGCAGAAATGAGGAAGAGTAAGGTGTATGGTTTAGTGTTCCATGCAGAGATGGAAATAGCAATGAAAGTAACTTGGCAAGTTTGGAATTTATAATAGAGGCAGTTTCTTATCCTCATAGATAAGATTTTCAAATGCTAATTCCAATGCAAAATCTGAGAAGCATAACTATCAGTTCATGGTATTTATCAGCCACTCTATTTTGCAACCCCTCTCTAAAGAGTTTGTGTAACTCTTTATGCTATGAGGAAGGGCCTGCTTCCTCTGTGGAAGTAGAAAATCATAGAAACTTGATTTTTTTCCACTTCTGCAGAGGTTAGACTACAACCCTTACAGGTGGTGTGATAAGCAGTGTAATCTGTCATTGAGTGCCTAGTATTAAGGTAATGGTATCACTTCTGAAGAAGTCCCATAAGGAAATTTTGAGCTTTGTTCCTGGGCTGCATAACCTTTTAGGCCTGGTTTTCCAGTTCTCATAGATACTTAACCCACTCTTCTCTTTTAATAAATTATTTTTCTGTTAAACAGGGTAGATTTCTATGTTTTGCAATAAGAACTCCAAATGACATAAAGGGAAACAAACATTTAAAATCTTAAGAATAAAACTCTTCTAGATTCTGGTTCAAGAGTGTGGTGTAGGACCTGAACATATGTATTTTTAATAAAAAGCCCTCAGTGACTGCAATGGTCTCTGTCAAGATTAATCAGGGAATGAATTGGAAAATGGCTGCATTAGTGCTTCATTGTACTGGACAAACAGCCCTCGATATCACATCTGGACAATTCTAACTCTAAGAAGATGTTTCTTATGAAAGAGCACATAAGGCATTTGTGTTTAGTTATGTCTATGTGAGGGGGAAAACAACCCCTTTTGGTATGCATGTAATGAAAAACATTCTTTTCCAGTAACATGGACAAAAATGTTGATATTAATAGGTTCCTAATTTTCTTTAGCAAAAATTAAATTTTTACAAACTCTTACTGGTTTTAAGGAAGTTTTAGTGAAATGAATTATTTCTATACTGTTTACAGAGTACTTGAATTTGTTTCATTCCTGAATATGTCTGTCAACTTTGATTGTCTGATTAAGGTGGAGTTAACTAGGCTTCTAAATTGTAATCAACTCTTTTCCCTTTTATAATTTAGTAAACAGTTTGTGAGGAGGTTTCTTTAAAAGCAGGTAAATACCTCATTCTTACTGAAATTTTCAGTCTTCATTTAGTTATTTATATCTGAATGGACTTAATGTTTCCTATGTATTTAGAGTTGTTAATAGGCCAAGAAATACTTAAGAATATAAAAGCATGGAATGGCAGAAGTAGAACCCTATTTGCAAATGATGTGTTTACACAGAAAATCCTAAGGCATTGATATAACTACTAGAAGGAATAAGTTAACTTAGAAAGATCAGCCAAATGGAAAATAAATCTCAAAAACTTCCATTTGTAAGAATAACAAAAATTTTAAATACTTAAAAATAAAGTTAACAAAAGACAGGTAATATCCCTATGCTAACAATTATAAAACAATGCAAGGAAAAATTAAGGACTATTTTTAAAAATGAAAAAATATACTGCATTTGTGGTTTAGATGACTCAAGATCATTCCCAAATTGTTCCATTCTTTCAACCCAATTCCATCTTAATTCTTTTTTAAAAAGCAGAAACCTGCCAGATTCTAATTTTTTTTAAACCATTCCCTCCATGATCAAACTGCCAAAGCCAAACTTATTTCAGGTTTCCTTGCCATTTGTTTCCCTTTTATATAAATTTGCAAATCAGTCTATTAAAATTAAAAAATACCTGTACATAGAAATTGCATTACAATTATAGAAATGTCATCCTATAAAAATTTTAAACATTTAAAAACTAGGAAAAACATCATTAACTCTCATATATTTATCATTATCAACTGTCAATACTTTTAGATTCCCTTATATTTTAAATTAATTTGGGGAGAAGTGACATCTTTATGTCACTGTCTCTCTATTCAAAAATATGGTATCTCTTTCCATTTATTTAAATATTCTTCATTGGCATTCAGTAGTAAAGTTTTCTGCATATAAATCTTGCATATGTTTCAGCCATACTGAGGACCAAACTCAGGGTCTCAAGCTTGTTAGTAGGAAAGTTCCCCACCAATGAATGATGGCCCAAATAGAAATTTTTGTTTTACTTTGAGGAAGGGTCTGATTATGTTGCCCAGGCTGGCCTTGAACTTATAATCTTCTTCCCCTCAACTACTCAAGTAGATGGGATCATAGGCCTGAACCACCATGCCTGGCAATTGCTTATTTTAATTGATGTTATTTGATACATCTATAACATATTAAAATATTTGATTATTTGGAGTCATTTCTGAGTTGTTTCCCTTGAAGTTTCTAGGTTTGTAGAATCTACACATAAAATTTTACTTCTTCCCTGTTTTACTTTAAGATCCGTAGTAAAGTGTTAAATAATGCAGATACACTAGTCATCCACATCTTGTTTCTACTCTGGAGGACATGCTTTGAGTGTATCTGCATTAACCAAGGTACAGGCAGTCGGATGAGGTAAATATACTCTATCATATAATCTAATATTTTTTCAGAAATCAAGAATGCTGATTTGTTGGTAAAAGGATAGAACTAGAGACTATTGTGCTCAGTGAAATAGGTCAATCCCCCAAAACTGAAGGCTGAATGTTCTCTCTGATGTGCGATGCTAACAAACAATTTGAGGTGGGGGACAGATAGGGAATAAAAAACTATTTGGATTAGACAAAGGGGAATGATGGGAATGGGAAAGACAGTAGAATGAACTGGACATTACTTTCCTGTGTTCATATATGAATACATGACCAGTGTAACTCTACATCATGTTCAACCACAAGACTGGGAAGTTATACTCCACATACGTATGATGTATCAAAATACATTCAACTGTCATGTATAACTAAAAAGATGCTAAGTTGTATTTTTCCGAAAAGTTTCTGCATTTTGTTTAGATTTACCTGAATATCTCCATCCATTTAATTTCTCTAAATTATTTTTCAAGCGTGGCTCCAAAAAGTATATAGAACTGGGTGTTCTTTTGTGATTTCAATTTTTTTTTTTTTTTTTTTTTTTTTTTGTGAGTACGAGTGTGCCATTCTTGCATAGGGCCATGCTAATCTCTTTTGTATCACTCTAATTTTAGATTCCTTTTTCTTTTCATAGGTGGGTTCAGCTATTTGGATTTATTTCTTTGTTTATTACTACCATTTTCTATTATCTATTTTTTTTGGCAGTGCTGAGGAACTGAACGCAGTATCACTCATGCTGGGCAAAGTATGTATACTGCTTTACACATGCCCTTTGCCTGTGTATTATTCATTACATATAGGAAGTTATTTCTGTTCTGATAGCGTACTTTCTAATTATAAACTTATATTACATCTTTAGCTCTCTATATCACAATTTACTATTCTCCTTGTACCAGTAATGATAAGATTAGTATGTTTCCTTTTCTTTTTAACACTCAATCACTGTTTTTTTTTTTTTAATTTATGAAGTTGTACTGATTAATACTAACAAACAAACCAATTCCCAAGGTTGGTGGAGAGTCAGTAAAAACTATCAATTGTTTTTTAGGAAAATTAGGAATCAAATGCCATAACTTATTTCACCTGAAGGAGGTAGGAACTACTAATTTATTTTTTTAAAGTCACTTCTTTAAAAACATGCAGTGAAACTTACTCTTTGGCATATATGTGTTCATAAATACATACAGCTTGTATAATTACCATCACAAACCTTGTCACTCAAAATTTAAAAACATCACTTTAACATTAGTTTTGTAGTGATAAATGAACTTATAATTCTGCTTGTCAGCTTTAAATGATATTCCATAAATTCCTGCTATTAAAGATAAAGCACTGGCCTTATAAACACTTCCTCCCACCTGCCTCCTTCATTCCCTTTTTAATTTTTGTGAGATGTGGTATTTGAGGCTGTTAGGGTATTAAATATTGACATTCCATGTTGTCATCCTCAAATACACATTTGTTTTAGTTTCAATTCTGGATGTAAAAGTACTCATTGGTCACAACCATTTTTCCTATGTTTTGTGGTACTTAGGACTGAACCCAGGAGGGCTTTACCACTGACCTACATCTCCAGCAAGCTTCCCCCACAGTGTGGCTCCCCCTAGCCACACCCCTTTTTTAATTTTTTGAGACAGGGTCTTAATAAATTGCTGAAGCTAGCTGGAACTTATGATCTTCCTGCCTCGGCCTCCCGAGTCACTGGGATTACAAGCATGTGCCACTGTGCCTGGCTGACAAATTTTCCTGCTCACCTTTTGGCTGTATTAATGTAAAATACTACAATTCCTGACATACATTTAATGATTAGCAAATTTAAGCCAGAAATAGTAGAAGCAGTCTTTAGTAAATTTGCTATCATTGAGTTTCCACAATTATTAGTAATAGTAGTAAATACTTCCTCCTCTAAAGGGCTGTGAAATTTCTTGCTGATATTAGGGAGGAGGAGCTAAGTATACTTTCTACTTTTGATAAATATATGTCATCATATAAGGTAGCATTCTTATTTTTCCAAAAACCAAGAATATAAGTTGTCTTTTGCCAACTCCCTCACCCCGCCAACAAACAAAAAACTTACTGGTGACTATGTTTTATAAAAAGCCTTTACTCCATGCCATTGTGTGTGTGTATGTGTGTGTGTATGTGTATGTGTATATATAGAGAGAAGATGGGGGAGACAGATATAAATTGAGCCTAAATTCATGTAAAAGTAAATTATGGCCCCATCATGTTTATATAAGCCTTCAATATTCTCCCTCTCTCACAGTGCAATCATTCTTTATAAAAATCTCTCCAATACTAATTTCTTAGTGAATCTTTCCTTTGAAAAAACATAAAGGAAAACTCTGCAAGAAAATAATGAGCATTTAAATGATGGTGATTCATGTACAAAGAGGCTAAACCATTTCATGTTACTAATTTCTGATATCTCTTTTGATTGTTAGCAAATAACATTCAATAATACTTTTTAAGCAGTTAAATGCCAACCTCTTCTCATATAGCTTCAGATTATCTTAACACTAATATTAGAAAATTAGAATGAACTAGACTTAGAAGCCTCCTTTTCATCCCTCTGATAATGGGAAATAGCTCTGCCATGGTTCACATTGCTGTAGGTTCTTAATGAATTTCACCGAGAATTCAATTTAAATGCATAACACCACTGTCACTTCTTCAGTAAGATCAATGAATACCATTTGGGGGGGATGGAAACAGTTATCTAAATTTGGATGGAAACAGTTATCTAAATTTTCCCTAGAACTTAATATCAAGAGTCAGATTAAACATAAACCACTTTAGTAGGAAATAACCAAATTAAGTGAAAAGAACATGGATATTAGAGTCAGGCGGTTCTTTTTATTAAAAGGCTTGGTCATCTAATATGTGTCATCTTGGACACCTTTAGAGATTGTTCCAAAGGGCTGTTTGTGAGATTACATCTAATAACCTAAACAAAGGTAGAGTATATTACTTGATAGCTAGTAAACAATCAACAAATGATAGCTATTTTTTAATGTTCATTTTTAAAAACACTACAATTTTAGAAATTCTAGCCAATTGTTACAGAGTAAGATTATCCAGAAATTCTAGCCAGGTTCATGGCAGAGATCAGGAACCTATCTTGATATGATTGCAGAAAATGTGGTAAAATGGGTACATTTTGGAAATAGTCAATCCATTTAAATTATAAAAAGAACTCTATTGTTTTGGAGAATTTTCTGTTACTTTTGCCAAGAAATGTTTTGACATTACTGATTTTTAACTGTACCATAACTGCCTGAGCAATTTTGTAGACTACTGATGGGCAGGAGGCTATAGTCAAGTGCTTTGTCACTAGTTTAACATGTCCCTTTTTGGTTCCTTTCAAGTAACTGCGTGTGTTACTGAGATGGAACCTAGAGTTTTATGCATGCTAGGCAAGCACCCTAATAGTGATCTACATCTCCAGCCCTATTATTTTGTTTCATTTTGAGACAGGGTCTCACTTAAATTGCCCATGCTGGTGGTGAACTTAGGATCCTCCTGTGTCAGCCTCCTGAGCTGCAGGCATACAGGTGCACACCATCGTGCCCAGCTACTTCCAGGTAACATTTATCAACTGTACTCTGACTGTGAAAATCATTTGTTGATCTTGAATCTATCAGAGAAGGAAGGTACAGGGAGAAGTTAAAGGAGTACAAATGCTACTCAATTCAGTTTTAATGATTTAAATCAATGAATGTGTATGTTGCTTTGTACTCCAGAAGCAGAGAAGAGTGCACAAGTGACAAAGATAAACAATACATAATTCTGCTCTTAAAGACATTTGTTCAAGCAGAGGCCTGCAAAAACACATTCTCCCCGTGTATATGTAGAGTTACCATGATAAAATATTTTCTACAGCCATGGAAAAGAAAGCCTGCCAAGTTTATAGGGATTTATTTACATACTTCTAGGATATGTGGTGCTTTAAAACTCAGTAGAAACCAAACAGTCACTACTTAAAAGTTCTCATTAAATCACAGAGAAGCTGTATAATTTAGTGAAGTCAGAGGCTGTATATTTAGTGAAGTCATGGAATTCTGACATTAAAATGAGTAATTTCCAACTTAGTATGAAATATGCTACTGGAAAAAAGGAACTTAATGACATAAAGATCAAAAAATGTAAAGGCATTTCTACCAGATTTTGATTTGAATATTAAAAAGTTTCCAGAAGCTAGTCCTTATGTTTTTATTTTAAAAACCTTTTATAAAAAGTGTTCTTGAAAATACTATTAACTTGGAGTCCTACATATCTTACATAATGTTCTACTTCAACAATATAGTAAACGAATGTCTTAAAGCTTCTAATGGAAACATCTTTCATCTCTACTGGGAACTTTCTCAGCCATGCATAGTTTATTTGAAATTCAAAGGTTCACTTGGTTCTACCAGACTAAAATTAGATTATTAAACCTGAAATTGTATACTCACCCGATCCTTCTTTTGCCAAGTATTTGTTCTTTGCATAAAGGACAGAATCCAACATAGATTCAAAGAGAAGAAAATAGCCCTGCATGAAATCGGAAATGATGGATTTTAGAAATGGACGGTATCGTCTTTTTTTAAAATCCTTTTTATTTTTAGTTGTAGATGGACACAATGCCTTTATTTATTTATGTGGTGCTGAAGACTGAACCCAGTGCCCGACCCATGGAAAACAAGCACTCTACCACTGAGCCACAACCCCAGCCCTCTTAAATAAATGATTTAAATATCTGGACTATTTTTTTAATCAAAAATATATTTTTGTCTTTCATATAATATTCTACAAAGTCTTAAATTATTTTTTGTTTGTAATTTCTTCACATATTAATTTACTAGAAAATCAGACCAGGTTCTAAGGTGAACCTAGAAATCTTATTATGGTAGATCATACTGAACCTTCTTTATGAGTGGTCCCACTTTTCAAACTACTGTTTATACCTCAATAAAGGAAAATTTCAGATAGAAATTGTTAACAAATCCTGTCACTCCCTGAAATTTTGCAATATTAATCATGAGCATGGTTCTCAACTACATCTCATCCCCTGGGGGGATATCTGGCAAAGCCTGGAGATGTTTTTGACTGTCAGTACTGAGGATCGGGGTTGGGAGAGCTGCTGGGTAGAGCCAGGAGATGCTGATAAACATACCACAATTCATAAGACAGGCCCCCAAAACAAGGAACTACTTTGTCCAAAATGTCAATAACCAAGGTTGAAAAAAATTTTAGTGTAGGGCACAATTTCCCAATGTATTTCCTGTCCAGTTATTTTTTCCTTTGACTAAAAAACAAAGGTGGGGGCGGAATCCCCTTAGTCAAAGATGTTTGAAAAACACCAGATGTCGTATTTCCTCTTAGAGACCCAAAATGCACATCAGCACACTGAAAGTTCTGAATAGTGATGTGATAAACAGAGCTGCAGTACCACTTTTTTTATATCTATCAACATCTTGAAGTATTAGTGTTGCCTGAAATATGATTCATTAAAAATAACTGCCTACACACAAAGACTTAACAATAAAGCTCACTTATTAATGTGTTCACATTAGGAAAATTATGGATCTGGCAGAAATGTCTTCTGGACTGAGTATTTCAGTAATATGCTGAACTCTTTAAAGGTTCCCATATGATGTGAGTACTCAAGGGATTTGTGGAATTCAACTAAAATCTTAACCAATTTGACTTCATTTATGTGGAAGTACACACACAAATGCTTATAAATAGGCACCTACCCTCTGATGAAAGTGAATTCTAATTTATGTCAAAAAATTACTATAAGAGGGAGCATTTATTTAACCTATGGGAGGGGATCAGCTGGCAAAACATGTCGAATGGGTGAAAAAATGGTTCTTATTAGCAAGATTGACAGGTTTTAAAATGTTAAAATAAAATTTATACTTTAATAAAAAGAAAGTATTCATTACGGGCCAATCTTTTTTGAGATGAGGAAAAAACCAGTTTATTATTGGTTTGGAACTGTGTCAAACTATTTTCCAGTATTATGCTTTCAAATAATTAGCAAAGGCAAAGTATTTTGTTTCCATATGCTCAAACTCCATCTTACTTCCATGTATTACAAACAAACCAAAAAAAGTTCTCAATCATGAACAAAACTCCTTCAGGCAACATCTTAAATTGCTGCATAAAAAGGTTTTATTAGCCATTCATCAAAGGTTAAATTACATTGTATTTTAAATTGATAATGTGGTCAAGTAAAGTACCAATCAGAGAGCAGTTAAGAAGACTTCTGGATTTGAATCCCAGATAAGCCCCCCTTTTTATGTGACTTTGACAAGTTAATATCATTGTGCCTCAGTTTCCTCATCTATAAAGCAACAATAACAATCATATTTTACTTCATGGGTGATTATAAGGATTAAAATATTTCAGTATGTGCAAAATGGTTTGGAGTAATCTTAGCAGAATAAATTAAGAGCTTTAAAAAATATGTTTCTGAAGGGCTAATCAGAATTTTAAAATTGTTTAATGAGAGAATAAAGACTTACCAGACTGTCCCAAATTACAAAACATTAATTTTTGTTAACAGTTACATACTACAACCCTTGAGTTAGGACTCGAACTCCTGTTTGGTTTTTTCAGGAGTCTAACAAAATATATGTGGGGTGGGGGGGAATCAGGGATTGAACCCAGGGGCGCTTAACCACTGAGCTATGTCCCCAGCCGATTTTTTATTTTGAAACAGGGTCTCATTAAGTTGTTTAGGGCTTCCCTAAGTTGCTGAGGCTGGCTTTGAACTTGCAATTCTCCTGCTTCAGCCTTCTGAGTTGCTGACATTTTTCTTTATTCACTTATTTTTCCAGACCAGCCTAGATTATGTGTATGTGTGTGCAGAAATGAAAATATAACACCACTCAAAATTTCTTTACAACTAAAAAATATTTTAAAATGCAATAAAAATGATGCAACCAAATTGGTCAAATTAGTGCTAATTCGAAGTCTGAGATTCTTCTCACAAAGATAATCACAGGCATTTTTCCCGCATGGGTAAAAAACATATTATCAATTTTGGTATGTATATTTAAGACTTTTCCATGTCTGCCTTCATTTGAAATAATAACTACCAAGAGGCACCTTTCTGCATACCCCATGATTACCTTTAGCCAAGATTAGAATTCTGATCAGACAATATTAGAGACAGTTACTAAGGTTCTAATTACTTTACCTAATTTTTCTAAGGTTCTAATTACTTAAGTATGATAGAAACCAGTGTTAAGATTAATTTACTTTAAGTCATATAGCTGGATAAACAATATTGCCAAATTCAACAGTGAGAGAGTGTATGTCAAAGCAAGAAGATAACCATGCCTGACTGGAAAAACCATGCCTCCCATAAGGGCCATGTCTTTGCTTTCCATCTTCCAGTCAGTCATTAGTAGGTCAGGGTATTTCTGAAAGCAAATAATCAAATACCTCTGTTGGTACACAATAAAGGACTCAGCACAGCACCTGGTACACAGTTAACACATAAAGCCTATGAAAGATGACAATGTGTATTTAATTTGGTAGAAGTTGCTATATTGGTTCAGTGACTATGGGTTAAATTGGGACTGAAATGCATAGATGGCTAAAGCAAGTACTTTTCACCCTTTTCATTTTTTACCACTCCTTTCTCTCTTTACTGGTGTGTCATCAAAAACAATATCCTCCTTTATTTCTAATACCTTTTTCATTCTAATAGCAAGATGGTGCTTGCAAATGAAGAGGTTTCTATTCTGTTGGAAGCTAGCAAATAAATGGAAAAGCATTCCTTCAAAACAACAATACATGTTTCTTCATATTTAGGAGATATGCTACATTATTTAAAACTCAATGGCCAACAATTTTACTGGTTATTTGTTTCAACTGGTATTCAGGCATGTGTTCAACTGTTAACTCTATCAGAAAGTATTTGTCTGATGATCTTTGTAAAATATTCCCTTCTCCTATTAAGGTCCATTTCTTTGCCAATTTTATCACAGCACTTATGAATAAAAACATTAAAACTTCTATTTTTGTGTTTATTCTGTTTCCTCACTGAAATATAAGCTCCAGGAAGTACAAGGGCTTTGTCCATATAGTTTGAAGCTATATTCCTGAGGGCTGGAAATGTGCCTGGTACATATAGGAACTCAGTAGGTAATTACTGAATGAATAAACGAATAAGATTTAATACTGGCTGGGCACAGTAGTGCATGCCTGTAATCCCAGAGGTTGGGGAGGATGAGGCAGGAGGATTTCAAGTTCAAAGCTAACCTCAGAAAAAGCAAGGTGCTAAACAACTCAGTGAGACCCTGTCTCTAAATAAAATACGAAATAGGGTTGGAGATGTGGCTCAGTAGTTGAGTGCCCCTGAGTTCAATCCCTGATGCCCGCTCCCCCCTGCAACAAAGATTTAATACTGTATATGTTTATAATTATATTCATTATAATGAAACAGTGCTTTCTTTTTAAAAATTTTCTGGTATAAATTAAAATTAGTTATTTTTAAATGATGCTTTGTTGTCTAAAACTAAAGCTCTCAAGTTATTAAAATGGTGATAACTGTTAGGGCTATGTAAGTATTATTGCATTTAATTCTCCCCCAAAGTACATTGTGTTACTTCCATTTCGTTGATGAGGAAACTAAGATTTAGAAATGTTAAATAAATTAAGACCTGGCTGTGTCCAGGGGCTCATGCTTGTAATCGCAGCAGGAAGACTCCAAGTTCGAGGCCAGCCTCAGCAACTTATCAAGGTCTTAAGTAACTTAGGACCTTGTTTTAAAATAAAAAGCAAAGGGCTAGTGATGTAGCTCAGTGGTAAAGCACCCCTGAATTTAATCCCCAGTAGACTCGTTTCCTCAAAAATTAAGACCTAAAAATTAGCTTAGAGTCAAACAAACAGTGAATGAATAAAGCAGAATTTGAACCTTGGCCTTACTACACAGCTCAAGCTCTGGATCACTATTTTATATAGCTTCTTAAATTGATTTGCCTGATCCTAAATAAGATTTAGTGTTTGTATTCGACTACATTTGTAATTTAGGACTCAAGTGTTTCAAAAAGAAAAATTTCCTATAAAACACATTAAGATTAGAATGTACAATGAGTACGTGATTAAGAATCTTACAGAGTGATACCTTAGTTGGCAACTAGCTCTTCTCCATCTTCCATTCACAATGAGAATATTAATTTGGAAAGTCAATGTAAATAGTAGAAAGTGTGAAGAACTAATAAAGGACATTATGAGAAGAATTAATATACCTAGTTAAGACTATCACAGATGAAAAGATTCCTAAATGTATTGCTAATGGTTATTATGCTTACTCTCAACTTTCCAGTTTGCTAAATTTCATTTTACTATAGGCTCCCCATGTGATAGAACAGCCTTTAAGTTCCTGGGAATTGTCCTTGGTTCTGAACCAAGTCATTCATTACTGATATCAGAAAGCCTTTTTCCAAATGCCCTGGTCCTCTGCAGTGTAATTCAGATTGTAATTTCACAGGCTACTGCCTTACCTGTAGGGGTGCCATCTGGAAGGAGAATTATACCTGATATTTTCTCCTATGATGCTCATGGGGCATTCTTCTTTCAAAAATGTCATTTACTTTTAAAAATTAAATATTGCATTTATCCTTCAAAAATTAAGTATCACACAATATGTAATTAAATCAAGGACCAGAATATTAACATTATTCATAGAAATGGTAACCTTATTTTTCTTATTTTTAACGCCTGTTCATGATATCTTCTTGGTAGATTACTAATAATAATTTTAAAAAAACTGATACCTTCAGTATAAAGTGTTTCTCTTCTCTAATATTTTTAGTTCAAATAAATCACTGAAACACGCCCCCCAAGCAATATGTAGGCACTGAAGAAAAAAATGAGTTTAGTTGCAATTAGAATAAAGGGTTACTCTAGAGAAAAACTGATGATATATAGTCAATAATTTGAAATTTTATAAGAGCAAATCATATTATATACATGTACGAATATGTCACAATGAACCTCACTATTATGTATAATTTATAATGTATGAGTAAAAACATTTTCAAAAGATATGAAAAGAACCAAAAGGTCAGCTGGAGCTTAAAAAGATACTGGCTGGTCACATACATGGACATGTATATTTCTATCTCCAACAAAAAATAGTGTTAAAAAAAAAAAAAAACTAGGCAAAAGAAAAATGAGCAAAAGCATTCGTTTTGATCCAAATTCAGTGGAAACCACTTCAGGACTACTACTAGATTAATGGTCATATAATAACCATTGTTGGCAAGTCTACAGAGGCCTGAAGTAAACATTTTATTACTTTGGAAAAGGTGGGCATTATCTAGTAATGGGGAAGAGCAGACCACCCTAGCAACTCTAATCTTAATTACACATTAAGGAAATGCATGTTTGAATGTAATTGCATGTATGTAAAAGTATACCACAGCATCATTACTTGCCATGGTAAAAAACCAGATATGAGTGCACATCATCAGAAGGAAAAAAACACATTGTGGCACATTTATACAAAAGTATCACAAAAAAAAAAATTATCCTTTTGCATGCAATATTACTGAGCGTTATAAATATTAGTGAATGAAGAAAGCAAAAAAACTTATTCTTTTTTTATACCAGAAGATACTTATATTGTGGTACTACTTATATAAATGTCAAGAACTGACAAATATAAACTAGCCTGTTCAAGGATGTAAATGTAAGTGGTAAAATCCCAAAGAAAAGCCAGGAAATGATCAGCACAAATGTCAAAAGAGTGGTTAACTGGGGGATAGGAAAGGAGCTGTAAATGAGAAATATTTGGATGACTTTGTTCTGTTTTAATCTGAATAATGGCTTGACAGGTGTTCACTATGTAAGGACTGGTTACACCATACCTGTAGGTTCATATAATTTTCTGTATATAGTTTACAATTTAAAAGGATATCAGGGGAATATTTTTATGACTAGTTTACATAGATGAAAGAAGAAACAAGAAACATCCAGGGAGATTGAAGATGGCTGGCTAAAGAAGACTGCATTCTTAGCTTCTTTGTAACTCAGGATTTAAGCAGCAGAAGTACTGCTTCTCTGAGAGCTGGGTGAAAGAGAGATTTCACAAAAACTCAATATTGGACAATCAGAGTGTCTTACCAATGCAGAAATTTGGGTACATTAAGCAAAACAGAAAGACTGCATTGAGCTAAATCACTTGTGGCAGCTGTGCTGGTTCAGCATAGAGGAAGGGGGAACACAGAAACAAAACGGACAAATTTAGAATGGAAAAACCTGAGATCAGAAAAGTAGGTTGCTCTTAGCCGATCCAGAGACTGCATTGTGCACTGGTGCTTCAAAAGTGCCCCACGTTTCCCAAGTGGCCAGGAGAGCTGAGGCAGAGCCATCTTGAGGCAGCCATGCTGCAGTTCCTGCTGCGGAGCAAGGGGATTAGAACAAAAATGGCCACACAGTCCTGGTAAGCACCTTCACTGCAGCCTAGGGTGTACCTAGCAGAATGTAAGTAACACAGGCATAGAGAATATTTTACCTAGGAGGATTCAAGTTGGAAAAGTGAAGGGGAGCCCAACTCGCTTCCTACTTTGAGTCTGGTGGCTCAGGTGACCAGCTGAAGCGATCTGGAATTTGAACAGGTGAGTGTTAATACACTGAGGAACTAAGCCTGGGAAGCGAGGAAAGGCTGTGAGGGGGTGAAGGATTGGCTCCCTTATCCCATGAGTAGAATCCTTGGGAGGATCCAAATTCCCAGCAGAGATCGGCAACTGCCAGGCCCAATAGTGTGTTAATCTAATCTCTCCATGGTAGAAACCACCCAGCAAAGCCTCTGAGGCCTGATTAGACCCAAGTTCTACTTGTTGGAACTCCACTCATAAAACTCTGCAGCAGCTCTACATTGGGAGTACATCAATCTGGTCTGTGAAGACAAAACTCTAACTGATAACACTTCCCATCCCATCCTACCTCATACTGGAGAGAACAAAAGCTGATAATTATTTGATCCAGCTTCGGTCTTAGGCCACTCCAACTGGCAGGTTGGTAAGTAACACAAAAAGAGGAAGGGATCAGCCCTTACTCTTACTCTCAATATATAGTTCAAGAAGAAACAGAAAGAGAGACAACCAGGCATAGACGGTGTCCATCTATTCTTGTGGACTATTTTGACCAACTTAATTTTGGAAGTGATTTCTTAATTTTTTGTAAATAATCTTTTTCTTTCTTTTTTTTTTTGTGTGTGTCTGATTGATTCATGGACATAAATATATATTTTTTTTGTTTTTTGTTTTCTCATTTTACCATTTTAAAAATGTAGCTATTTTTCTTTGCCTTGTCTTTTGAGGGTTAGGGTTTTTGAGTAGTACATTTTGGTTTTGTTTTTATTGTTTTACATTTGTCTGTTTCTCTTCTTCTCTTTTCTTTTCCTAACAGTCAAATTCCATTTTTCTCTTTCACTTTCCCTTTTTCTCCCCCTTCCTTATAACCATCACATGCTGCATCTCTTCTGCATTCTGTTCACTTTTTGAAATTATGAGCTCTTTTCTATGTTCCAATCACATTTTCTTTTCTCTGTATTCTTATCATCTTTTAGCACTAATTAGTTGATGTAACTCACATGCTCCCATCATTAATGCTACTGCAATTATTACTGCTGTGGACAATGTAGTTGATACCTGTTGTTTGCTTTAATGCCAGATGTAGGTAATGGTTACTTATTGTTTTTGCTGTTGGCAATTACTGTTCTATCATTTCTATTCTTTGTGGCAACTAACATTGTAGATGTGATAGTAGGAACCAAGTATTTAGTTTAATGGTATACATTCTTTGCAATGCTTGTTGCTACTGTTTGCTTCTCCCTATTCTGTGAGGTGCTAGGAACCTATAGAACACTCCCAAGTTCACAGGGTAGAAATTCTGCTGCTGAACTAAACTCAACCAAAGACATCACACACTGCTCCACACACATACTAATGACACTTAATATTCAGCTATACTTTGTATTTAAGAATAGAAGAGACACAAAACCCCAAACTAGGCCCCAAGTAGAAACCGTTAGGGATGGGCCCCCAGGTCTCACCTATGGACATCCATTACTACAGCAAAAACAGATTAACACAAAGGTTGTGGACACGACACCTACAAGGGGGTCTTAATTCACATCACTCTAGCACACATTGGCAAGTGAAGAATGTGCTCTACAAAGGCCCACACGTAAGAGTGGAAGAGAAACACCTCCCAACAGATGCATAAAACAAACACGTGAATATCAGAAATACGAAAAAGCAAGCTAGCACACACCTCTCAAAGTTCATAATTCACGAGTAAATAACTTCCCCCAAATTGAAGTAGATGAAATATCAGATAAGGAATTCAAAGGCATCATTATAAAAGTGATCAATGAGTTCCAAGAGAACACAAACAACTGAATGAATTAAGGAAGTCAGTACAGAATATGAATGGGAAATTCAAGAAGGAGATAGAAAAAGAACCAAACAGAAATCTTGAAAATGAAAGACATACTAAATCAAATAAAATGGTTATTTGAAAGTCTAATAAAGTAGACCATGTGGAAGACAGAATCTCAGAGCTGGAAGACAAAAGTGGTCAGCTTTGGACACTTAGATAGTATGAAACCAAAAAAAAGTAACCATGATCAGAATATGTAAGAATTCTGGGACAACATAGATACAAAATTTAAGAACCATTCAAATTGAGGTGGGCTGTGAGATGTGGGCTACTGGAATTAATAAACTCTTCAGGAAAATAATAACAGAAAAATTTCTTAACTTTCAAAATAGACACTGGAGGTATTCAGAACTCCAAGTAGACAAAATCAGAAAAGAACATGTCCATGAACATTATAATTAAAATGCCTAACATACAGAACAAGGATAGAATTTTAAAAGCCTCAAGCCTCAAGAGAAAAATATCAGGTCACATTTAGAGGCAAGCCAATCAGAATCACTTCTGATTTCTTAGTACAAATTCTACACACCAAGAATGTTTAGAACAATGTGTTCCAAGTCCTGAAAAAAAATAACTGTCAACCAAAACTGCTCTATTTAGCAAAGATAACATTCAAAATTAATGATAAATAAAAACCTAAGATAAGCAGGAAAAAAAGAATTCATGATTATTAAACCAGCATAAAGAAATACTGCATAAAGAACTTAAAGAAATACTGCATAAAGAAGAAATAAAAACAAACCTCAGAGTTCACAAAAGAAAAAAATCTCTGAAGATTAGCTAAGCAAATGAAAAACAGTATCAAATTAAACATGATAAAATAAATCAAAATAGCAATAATTAATAAACATCTTCTCTAAATGGTCTCAACTCTTTAATTTAAAGACACAGGCTGGCAGAATGGATTAAAAAAACAAGACCCATCTATATGTTGTTTTTAAGAGATACACCTTCCAGGCAAAGACAGTCACAGGCTGAAAGTGGAAGAATGATATACCATGTGAAGGGAGACCGAAAATGAGCAGCAGTAGCTATTCTTTTATCTGACAAAGCAGATTTCACATCAAAATTAATCAGAAGAGACAAAGAAGGTCACTTCAAATTGGTAAAGGGAACAGTTCAACAAGATATAACAATAACATATTTATGTTCCAAACATAGGTACAACTAATTATATAAAAGAGACACTACTCAAATTGAAGCCCCAGAGAGACCCCAGTACAATAATACTGAGTGATTTCAACGATCCTCTCTCACCATTAGGTAGATCATCGAAACATAATAATCTCAGTAAAGAATCTTTGGGCATGAAAAATATTATAAATCAAATGGGCCTAACAGACATCTATGCAATATTTCATCCAATAACAGCTGAATATACTTTCTTTTTGGCAGCTCATGGAATCTTCTCCAAAATAGACCATATTTTAGGCCACAAAGCAACACTTAGCAAAAACACAAAAAAGACACAATTCCTTGCATCTTATCAGATCATAATGGAATGAAATTAGGAAAACCCTACAGAAACTATATAAACACATGGAAACTGAATAATACTCTTTGAATGATGAATGGGTGATAGAAGAAATCGAGGGAGAAATCAAACAATTCTTAGACTCAAACAAGAGTAGTGAAAGAACATCCTAGAACCTCCGTATCACCATGATGACAGTTATAAGAGGAAAGTTTAAGTGCCCACAAAAAAAAATTAGAAAGATTCCAAATAAACAACCTAAATGATGCATCTCAAGGCCCTTGAAAAAGAAGAAACCAATTCCAAAATCAGTAGAAGGAAGTAAATAATTAAAATCAGAGCTGAAATAAATGAACTTGGGAATAAAAATGATCCATGAAACAAAGAGTTGTTTCTTTCAAATGGTAAACAAGATTGATATGCCCATAGACAAACTAATCAAAAGAAAAAGAGGGAATAACTAAATTGATACAATTAGAGATGAAAAGCAGAAATCACCACAGATATCTCAGAAATCTAGCAGATCATTAGAGATTATTTTGAAAACTTGAGTCTCCAATAAGTTGGCAAACCTAGAAGAAATGAATACATTTTTAGACATCTGCCAAAACTGAATAAAGAGGACACAGGAAACCTAAACAGACCAATAATCTGTAATGAGATACAAGCAGTGATAAAAAGACTTCCAACAAAGAAAAGCTTAGGACCAGACAGGGTTCAGTTGAATTCTATCAAACCTTTAAAGAAGAACTAATGTCAATACTCCTTAAATGTTATTTCATGACATAGAAAGGGATCAAACACTTCCAAATTCATTCTATGAAGCCAGTATGCTTATAAAAACCAGATAAGGACATATCAAGGAAAGAAAACTACAGATTAATATCCCTGATGAACTTAGCCACAAAAATACTTAAATTAAAATTAGCAAATTGTGTCCAAAAATGTATTAAGAAGATTGTGTACCACAAACAAGGTGGTTTTTTTTCCCAAGATGCACGGATAAAAATACGCAAATCAATAAATGTAATCTGTCACACGAACAGAATTAAGGACAAAAATCACTTAGTAATCTCAACAGATGCAGAGAAGGCCTTCAACAAAATTTGATACCCATTCATGATAAAAACACTGAAGAAACTAGGGATAGAAAAAACCTACCTCAACATCAAAGTCTATTTATGAAAAGCCCAAAGTCAACCTCACAGTAAACAGGGAAAAAGTGAAGCATTTCCTTTAAAATCTGGGATAAGACAGGGTGCCCACTCTTAGTACTCCTATTTAATATAATGCTACAAATTCTAGCCAGAGCAATTAGGCAAGAGAAAGAAACAAAAGTGATAAAAATAGGAAAGGAAGAAGTCAAATTATCACTATTTGCAGAGGATATGATTCTATACCTAAAAGACCCAAAAAACTCCACCAAAAGACTGTTAGAGATAATAAAAAAAAATTGGGCAAATTGGCATGTTGCAAAATTTAAAAAATCAATAGCTTTCCTATAGACCAACAATGACTCTGCTGAGAAAGAAATTAGGAAAGCAATTCCATTCAATAGCCTCAAATAAATAAGCAAATAACCTAGGAATAAATCTAACCAAGGAGGTAAAAGACCCCTACAACGAAAAATATAGAACATCAAAGAAAGAAATTGAAGACAATCTTGGAAGAAGGAAAGACCTCCCATGTTCACGGATAGGCAGAATACTGCTAAAATAGCCATACTACCAAATGCAATATACATATTCAATACAATCCCCATCAAAATACCAATGACATTCTTCATAGAACTAGAAAAAAAGTCCTAAGTATCATTTGGAAGAATAAAAGATCCAGCATAGACAAGGCAATTTTAAGCCAAAAAAGCAATGCTTGGGCTGGGGATATAGCTCAGTTGGTAGAGTGCTTGCCTTGCAAGCACAAGGCCCTGAGTTCAATCCCCAGTACGGCAAAAAAAAAAAAAAAAGCAATGCTTAAAGGCATCATAATACTTGACTCCAAATTATACTACAGAGCTATAGTAACAAAAACTTCATGGGATGGGCATAAAAATAGACACATAGACTAATGGTACAGAATAGAAGACACAGAGACAAACCCACACAGAGTCATCTGATCCTTGACAAAGGTGCCAAAAACACACATTTGAAAAAAGACAACCTTTTTAACAAATGGTGCTGGGACAACTGGTTATCTATATGGTGAAGAATGAAACTGGACCTTTATCTTGCCCTGCACAAAAATCGACTCAAAATGGATCAAAGATCTCAGAATTAAATCAGAAATCATACAACTCCGAGAAGAAAACACAGGGTCAACATGCTAGCTTTTAGGTACAGGCAATGACTTTCTCAACAGGATACCTAAAGTTCAGGAAATAATGCCAAGAGTTAATAAATGGGACAGCATCAAATTAAAAAGCTTCTGTACAGCAAAGGAAACAATTAGGAACATAAAGAGAGAGCCCACGGAATTGGAGAAAATCTTGCTAGCTACTCTTGTGACAGGATTCTATCTAGAGTATATAAAAGAGCTCAAGAAACTTTATAAAAAAATCAAATGACACAATTAATAAATGGGCAAATGAATTAAACAGATACTTCTTTTTTTTCTTTTTTGGAGTGCTGGGGATTGAACCCAGGGTCTTGTGCTTGCCAGGCAAGCACTCTACCAACTGAGCTACATCCCCAGCCCTAAACAGATACTTCTTAAAAGAAGAAATGCAAATGGCCAACAAATACATGAGAAAATGTTCAACATCATTAGCAATTAGGGAAATGCAAATCAAATGTGTATACGTACACTGAGATTTCATCTCATGCCCGTCAGAATGGAAGTCATCAAGGACAAAAATAGTAATGCTGGAGAGGATATGGAGAAAAAAAGAACACTTTTACACTGCTAGTGGGACTGTAAATTAGTACAACTACTATGAAAATCAGTATGGAAGCTCCTCAAAAGAGTAGGCTTGGAACCACCATATGACCCAGCTATATCACTTTTTGGTATTTATCTTGAAGAATTAAAGCCATCTTACTACAGTGATACATTCATACCCATGTTTATTTTATTTCTGGTACTAGGAATTGATCCCAGGGGCACTTAACTACCGAGACACATCACTGGCTTTTTTAAAATATTGAGACAGGACCTTGCTAAGTTACTGAGGCTGGCTTTGAATGTGAAATCCTACTGATTTCACATTCTGAGCTCCTGGGATTATAGGCATGAGCTATCATGCCTAACTTTACCACTGTGCCTGGTCACACCCATGTTTACAGCAGCACAATTCACAATTGCCAAACTATGGATCCAACCTAGGTGTCCATCAACAGATGAATGGATAAAGAAAATGTGGTATATATACACAATGGAGTTTCATTCAGCCATAGAGAAAAATCAAATTATGGCATTTGCAGGAAAATAGATGGAACTACAGACAATCATCTTAAGAGAAATAAGTCAAATGCAGAAGGTCAAGGGTTGTATGTTTTCTCTCATATGCAGAAGCTAGAGAGAAAAAAGGAAAAGAAAGGTGGGGTGGATCTCCTAAAAATGAGAGAGAGATCATTATAGGAAGGGGCCAAGGGGTGGGAGGTAGGGAAGGAGGCATTAGTGCTAGGGACTGATATTGGTCAAATTATGTTGTTATATTGTGTGCATGTACAAATATGTGACAACAAATTCCATCAATGTGTACAACAATAATGCAACAATAAAAAATGTACAAAACAAAAAACACAGATCCATATTTTTATAACTGCTTAAAACATATACAGAACAGTACACTATTAAAGAGAAAAATGACTGTCATGTAGAAGGGAGTACAACCGCAGGGTATTGATAAGGGAAGGAGACCAATTTTTTACTATAAACTCATCTTTTGAATTTTGTATCATGGTTATATATAATTAGTTCATAAAATTAAGAAAAGGGCAAATAATAACAATCTAAAAAGACCTAGTAGTCTTTCACTCTTTATTCTGGAAAAAAAAGTAGGACTGATTTGTAAAAAGAAACATTTAGATTACAGGCATTATTAATGCATAAATAATTACAGGATCAATGAGTGGCTTATAGAAATAAATTACAGGTGCTCCTTGACTCAAGATGGATGCTCCAGTAAGCCCATCACAAATTGAAAATATTATAAATAAAAAATTAATACTCTCAACCTACCCAACATCACAGTACCAGCTGAATTATCAGTCATTGACCCTGGCAATTAGGGTCAATGGAAGCTACAGGTTCTTCGTGGTGCTGCTGCTGCTCAGCATTGCAAGAGTTTCTTACCACACTGCTAGCTTTGGAACAGATCATATTTCAAAATCTGAGGTATAATTTCTACTGAGTATGTATTGCTTTCTCACCTGATTGTAAAGCAAAAAACAAAACAAAACAAAACTTATAATCTAGAGTCTATAACAAGAGTATTCAATGTAAATGAACCAAAAATATTAGCAGGCTCAAAGAACACCACTTCATAAATACAAAGGAGCCAAACTAGAAAGAATACACAATAATCCTATTGTGCATATATCTAACAACCACAAAATCACTTGAAGGAAAAACTGACACAAGTGAAAAGAGAAACAATTGGTAGAAATTTCATTATTTTTCTTTCAGAAATTCATAAAAAAAAGACAAAATGAATAAGAATTTGAGACTTAACTGATACAATCAACCAATTTGATTTAAAAGACAATTATGTGAGAGTTCATCCAACTATAACAGAACATATGCATTTGACATCAACATGGAACATTGACAAAGACCATATGCTGGGCCATAAAACAATTCTGAACAAATTTAAAGGAATGAGAGCATACAGGTTCTCTAATCTAAGGAAATGAAATTAAAAATCAACTGACATCTAAAACAAATTCTGACACTTGGAAATTAAACTGCACACTTCTAAATAATCCATGGATCAAAGGATAAATCACAGGTAGGTAGTATTTTGAATAGAAAAAGTTTGGGGGATGCAGCTATAGCAGCCATTAGAGGGGAATTTATAGATTTAAAAGTAATGAAAATACCAAGGTACAGAGCAGGATGTAGACTATGTCTACCCCACAGTAAATATAAATACAGGGATTATATCCTACTTTGCATACTGTTTTATATTGCCTCCAACAGTGCCTGCACACAGAAGCCACAGTGTTTGTTAAAGGACTGAGTAGGCCAAGTGAAGAGACATACATGTGTTTATAATAGATTACAATATTACAGGAGAAGATGTATTAAAAACTGTAACATTTTGTTGAAGAATTAGGGATGGCAAAAATAAAGACAATAGAAGGATAAAATTGTTAACATTTCTGTATCAATATATAATTAGAAGATGATAAAATTTAACATGCATATCACAACTATTTGAGCATCACCTACTTATTACTATACTTGACTGCCACCTCGTGAGAAAGTGGAAGAATCATGGTGATAACTACCACTGCTCAGGCACCTGTTGTATGTTTACTATTGCCTTACAGGACGACTTCCTTCCTCTTCTCTCACCTTACAATTTTCAAGATTGGATATTGCTGACTTCTCAAAGGCTTAGGATAAGAGATCGTTTTGTCTAAGTGATCTTCCAAAAGTCTGAAAACTTCTATTAGCTTAACAGTCTTTCTCCCACTAGATGGCACTCTGACTTAAGAGTCAAATTGGCCCCTTACCTCAAACTGTGGGCAACTGTTCAATAAACAGATCTATCCAAGGGATAACGAAATCATCCAAAGATTTTTCTAAAAGCATGGGTAGAACTTATTATAGACTTACAGAATCACTTTCCACGGTTGAGGGTAGAGGATGCCTGTGTATTTCTAAACCAAGATTCTAAATTCCCAAAACTAGCTGAGAAAAATGTTTAATTATAACTGCGCATTCTTCTCTTTAATAAAAGTGTAAGCTAATACTTTCATTGTACTTTTAAGAGTGGAATTTTAAGAGAATCTTATTAAAGAAATACATTATATAAACATATTAAAGAAGTGTATAATAACAGAGTGTGTTAATTTCTGAATGTGTCTCCCAAAATTCACATGCTGAAACTTCATTGCCAACAAAGGTGTATTAAAAAGTGGGATCTTTAGGAGGTGACTAAATTAAAAGGGTAAAGCCTTCATAAGATTAGGACCATTATAATAGGGCTTGAAGGACAGGGTTCATTCCCATCTGCCATGTGAGGATACAATGTCTCCTCCAGAGCACTGAGTAACAAGGTGCCATCTTATAAGCAGAGACCAGGGTCTCATTGGACACAAAACCTGCTAGGGCCTTGGTCTTGGACCTCCAGCTGCCAAAACTGAGAATTTTTCATTATCTAATTATCCATTCTCAGATATTTTGTCAAAGCAGCACAAATGGACTAAGAGTGATTCTGTAACAGTTATAAATTACATATTATAAGGTTATAGAAATATATTTACTAGTGGTATGATTCATGATCTAGAAGAATATGACCTACTTCAGTTTCCAGCAAAAATGCATTCTAGGGAGCTACTGATCCCCCAGATGATGATGATGATAAGGAGCAGGAATGAACAAGCATCTTATTAGATGCATCAGTAAGCTGGGTTTTATACTGAGACCATTTGCTAATCCTAGTGAATGAATGTGAGGAAAAGGAGACAAAGTTCACAGTCCAGTCAAGATGAAGACTATAGGAGGAAATTGCCCTAAATAAAGCAGAACAACCAGATATAAGAATTGAAATATTTATCAGGGAAAAAGAAAATATGCTAGCATGAGAATTCCCCCAAAGAACAATGGAAAGGTTCTGTAGGAAAAAAGAATATCTCAAGAAACTGTTCAGGAGCTGAAGACAAGAAGCAGGCACTCAAAATTATCAAATTAGGGAACACAGTTCTCAAAATCACATGAAAAAAACCTTGGTAATATAATCCATTTTATTTAGGGATGATGTAAAGTAAAACGTGGAGAAGCCACAGTAAAAGAATAGTTGACACCCAAATGTTTTAAAACATAGAATCACTAATAAATGATGAATAATTATTACTTTATTTCACTGCATAATCATTGCAGATTTCATGCCAATAATTTTTTTTTTTTTTGCAAAAAGTGGGATGCAACTTTATGTGAAGTTTAAAAAAAAACTTGTGTGCTGATATTACTTAAAAATTACATATTATTAAACTATCCAAGATCAAGATGCTTAGAATACTTGTGAATATGTGTTAATGTGGTGGTGATGATTATGTGGTAAAAAAGGGAAGCATACAAAGTATTAGTAATAAGATTAAACTCAGCAATGTAAGACCATAACAACCGGTAAGAAGAGAAACACTGTGAAGGTGACATTGTCCTCATCTTCTGGAGCAGAGAATCAGAGTCAACACAAAAATAGAACAACTCAATGACATTTAAAATCTCTTTCCAAATCTTAGGATGTCTTTTAGAAAGATGGAAAAGCATGATGGATGTGAACATAGGCTCTATAAGGAAGAATGGGTTCAACTCTACTCAACAGTAAAGTGATCTGGTCAAATTACTTAACCTTTCTGTAGCACTGTTGCTAGGATTCAGAGTGAATACATGTGGCACTTAGAATGGTGTTTGGAACACAGTAAGTGTACAATTAGTGCTAACCATTTTGGGTGCCAACTATTTCAAACTTTTTCTCTGTATAATTCAAGAAAATTAGCATGTTTTAATGTATAATATTGTACTAACCATTTTGATAAATACCTATTTATCCTATTCATGCATAAAAGATGTTCAGAAAGATCAGAGATAAGCATTTGACTCTCCTTAAACGTGTCTTTAATGAACAGAACCTCTTAATTTTAACATAGCCCAAAGACATATTTTCCTTTAACTTAAGAATTTGGAGAATCTTAAGAAATTGTTCCGTAATTAAAGTCATGAATATTATCACTTCATATGCTGTTTCTAAAGTTCATTTCACATTCTGAACTTTAATATATCTGAAACTGATCTCTGTTTCCTATGAGGTAGGAGTCCTACTTCCCTTCTTCCCCAGTAAAAATATATAGTTATTCCTCACTAATTTGCAGTGCTACCTTTACCACAAATCAAGTGTCTCTGTGTGTGTTTCAAAAATCTGTTTGCTATTCTTGGCATTAGTACAACACTACCTCAATTACTGTATTTTAATTTATAGGTTAATATCTGGTACACTTATCCCACCTTGTTCTCTTAAACTATATGCTAGTTGCTCTTCAGTTCCTTTCATTTCCGTGTAGAGTTGATTTTTCAAACTTCACCCAAACACTGTTGGAATGTTCATTGAGAATGTATTAAATCTTTAGATTAATAAGAGAACTAACTTCTTTATAAAGTCTTTCAACAACAAACCTGGTAATATCTTTCCACTTATCTACAGTTATTACATCAATTCTAAAAGGGTAATTTTCTCCCCATCAAATAGTTTCTGAAATTGAAATGAGTATATCAGTACTTCAATTTCTGAGATTAAATAAATATTTCAAATTAGTGATCTATTACTTGGAAGACCAAGACAGGAGGATCACATGAACTCACAAACTCAGGACCAGCCTAGGCAACATAGAGAGACCATGTCTTTAAAAATGGGAAAAAAAAAAAAAAAAAATAATTGTTATTTGAATTTTTTTTTTTTTTCCTTTAAAAAATTTTTTTTAATCAAATAGCATTTTTTTTTAGATCAACTTGATTTTAGGAGAAAGGGAATGAAAACAGATACTCCTTTTCTGAAAGAGAAACTAACTGTTGTGCTATATAAGAAAGTTAAAGTTCAGCTGGGTGTGGTGGTGCATGCATGTAATCCCAGCTACTGGGGAGGCTGAAGCCAGAGTTCCAGGCCAGCCTTTGCAGCTTAGTGAGACCCATCTCCAAATAAAATAAAAAAGGGCTGGGGTGTCATTAAGTGATAGAGCACTGGCCTACTAGCTTGAGTCTTTGGGTTCATCCCTAACACTCCTTTCCCTGAAAGTGAAAGTTAAAACTCTGACTGTACACTTGTCTCACAATTTAAAGTGATCTAGATTCTAACTGAAACAAACATTAATATTAAATAAAGGAGACACTGACAAGTAGTTAAGCTCACAAACAAGAGCAAAAGTAAAGATTATAAAGCATAAATAATTACACATAAAGGGACCTAATTATTCTGTTTGCTCTTTTTATTCCCTTTTTCAACTCTCTTTATACTCCGTGCTTTCATTTGATTCTTGATTCATATTGACAGTATATCCATGAAAAAATACTCCCGTGTTAACATTCACAATATTCAAAAATATTACTGTGAACCAATATTTTATACTTCACCTAAAATCATTAGATATTGTCAATATTACCTAAAAAATTTAGAGAGCAGCAGACAAAATTTTGCTTACTATACATAAATACATTTTAATTCAGCCAATGTTAAAAAATACTAATAATATCCCAACCCTAATAATAATCCATATCCACCACCTAATCTTCATACTTCTTTTTACAAATTATAGGTAGGGTAAATGCCAGACATGGAAATTGAGAGTCTTCGGCTTTTACAAAGGGCTGTAAGAAAGGGAGAAACCCTAAATATATCCTTCCTTCAAGAGTTCATACTCTTCTCTTCATGTATATTACCATTTCAACTCCCATTTATTGAATAACCTAATCTAGCAACTCATTTACTGTACAATTTAAATTTAAACGCCTGTACAACTTTCAAAAAATGAACAGCTGATTATTGCGATATTGCCATTTGCCAGAAACTGCCCTAAGAAATTCACATGTATTAACTCATTTAATCCTCACAAAAGTCCCATGAGGTACCTTCATTTTATAGAGAAACAAACTGAGGAACTGAGAAGTAACAAGCCCAATGTAATACACGTAGCGAGTAGCAAATAGGGCCAAGAATACAGGTGGTCTGACTTCAAAGCAATATTTAAAAAAAAAATCATAAACTACACCTGCATGCTTTCATATTTTGGTAAAAAATTATAAAAGCATGTCTATAGCCAATGAGTTAATGGATAAAAGACAGCCTACTTGATAAATGATGCTGGGAAAACTGGATAGCCACATGCAGAAGACTAAAACCTTGTACAAAAATCAACTCAAAATGGATGAAAAGCCTTAATGTAAGACCTGAGACTTTGAAAACTATTAGAAGTACAGGGAAAACACTTCAAGATACTGACACAGGCAATAATTTCCTGAATAGTACTCCAATAGCCCAGGAAACAAAAGCAAAAATTGACAAATGAAGTTACTTCAAATTAAAAAGCTTCTGCACAGCAAAGGAAACAATCAACAGTATGAAGAGATAATCTACAGAATGGAAGAAAATCTTTGTCAGCTATTCATCTGACAGAGGATTAGCAACCAGAATACATATTTAAAAAACACAAAACTTAAAAGAACAGGTTATAATCCAATTAAAAAGTGGGCAAATGATTTAAACATACTTCTCAAAAAAGTACAAAAAGTCAATAAAAATATTAACAAAAATGGCTCAATATCTTTAGCCATCAGAGAAATTCAAAATCAAAACTAGTCTAGTAACTCATCCACTATTTACACAACTTAAACATCTGAATAGCTACTTACTGAGATATTATGTGATTCTATATTACCCCAGTCAAATGTCTATAATCAAAAGAAAAAAATAACAAATGCTGGTGAGAATGTGGAGAAAAGGAAACTTTTATATGCTATTGGTGGGAATGTAAATTGGCAAAATCAGTAAGGAAAACTGTATGGAGGTTCCACGGAAAACTAAAAATAGAACCTTCATATGATCCAGCTACTACTCCTGGGTATTTATTCAAAGGAAATGAAGTTGGCATACAAAAGAGATACCTGCATACCCCTGCTTATTGCAACACTATTCAAAATAGCAAAGATAAGGAATCAACCCAGAAGCCTGTGAACAGATGGACGGGTAAAGAAAGTGTGATATATAAGCACAAAGGAGTATTATTCAGCGACAAAGAATGAAATTGTCATTTACAGAAACACAAATGAAAATGGAAGACACAAAATAAGTCAGACAGAGAAAGGTAGAAAGACAAAGGTCAATGGTTTTCTCTCATATGTGGAAATTGGAAAAAAAAAAAAAAAAAAAAGATGACCTGAAAGTAGAAGAGGGATTATTAATGAAAGAGGAAGGGGACCTGAGGTAGAGGAAAACGGGGGACACAAGACAAGGTAAAAGGGAGAGTGGACATGAGAAAAGCATGATATATGCATGTATGGAAATTCATTCCCATTAAGTTGTGCAATTAATATGCATGAATTATAATATTTTTAAAAATTATAAAAATTATGTTAATATGTTGAATAAAAAGAAATTCCCTTTAAAATATAATGAACACAATATTTTAAATAAATAAAAAGAAAAATGTAAAATTAAAGGTAAGCCTAAATCTGGAAATTCATCTATCTAAAAGGCAAGTAATGACTTATTAAATAACATGCTAACAGCAATGATTTAACTTTTAAAATTACAATCTTATCCAGGAAAGTCTTCCAAAATCAAGAAAAATTCATGAACAGCTGAAGACAAAGCTATCTACATTAAGCCATGGAATAGTTAGTGGACCATAGTAGAAGAAAACAGATGTATATCTCAGCAATATATGATGTCTACATTGCAATACAAGTCCATTAAACATCTGTGTCCAATTTTGGAGGGTAAGTTCCTTTATTGTCCTTCCTTATTGAAATACTTTAAAAAGAGAACCAAAAAGAAAAAAAAAAGTATGCTATAGCTTAAAGATGGCTCACTCTAAATTTCTGTATCTTTACTGAATTGTATACACAAAACCAAACAAAACACCTTTCAAAGACATAGGATTTTATATCCCACATTTTTAAACTAAAAAGCAGGTCTGTGAAAATGTAGCTAGAGATTGAAAATAATCAGTTATCATCCAACTGCTCATTGTTTCGGCCAAGAAGGATTATCTGAAAAAGGTTGGATAAATTTCAGAAAGTATACTTGCCCCTTGTTTAATTATGTAGTTAGTATTTTTCAGCTTCTCACCTCAGAAATCTTAATGGAATACCAAAGTTAGGAGGGGACTTAAAGAATTTAGAAGATACCATAAATAACATTTACGTCCACTAAGATGTTTCACAATATTCTAGTACAAGTTTTCTTAAAATCTTAAATGCAAATGTCACTAGAGAACTAAGGATACCCAGAAATGACTGCCATAAAACAACTGCTGTAAATTACAGTGTCTCATTTAATAGAATGGCTAGATTTTCACTTAACTCATGCTTACACAGAAAGGTAGAGAAGATAATGCCAACAGTTAAGTTACCCCTTTATGGCCAGGAAGAACAAAAGTTCTTAGGTATCCCTTCTTCAATACACTGATCTGATTCCCTTACTGAAGAGCTTTCACAAAAGCCTTAGCTTCCAAACCACTAGCTCCTTTCATCTCACGCTGTGGTGATTCGGTACTCTACGTTACCGTGACTTTCTGATAAAGACGGATATCATAACTCACTGACCCTCCAAAGTGAAGGGTGCCCTTTAACATCAGAATCTAACTAGTAGAACAGAAATTACAGGCTATTTTAAACAGAGGAAAATTAATGCTGGAAGCTGATTACCAAGGGGATAAAAGAAATGTCACTGAGAGAGACAGGAGTGCAGAACCAAGATCATACAGTGGATATCGTAATTATGACAGAACTGACCAGTGGGAACTGAAGTCACAAAAGAAAGAACAACAAAGATGAGGGATGCCTGAGTTCCTAAAACGCAGTGTGAAGTCCGCTCTTACTAGAGCCTAGGAAGGCCGTGAGTATTCCTTAAGTATAGAAGAAAGCAAGAAAAGGGTACGAAATGGATCTGAGGGCAAACAAGTCCAAGACCACTGTGACTTTCAACAAAGTTCCCATCACAAAGCTATTCTCATAAATATACTCCATCCAGCTAATCTCTTACTTCAGTTGTTAAACGAAATGACTCTAAGACTTCAATTGCACATGGATACTTCTTGATCATCTTTCAGATTTTCAAAGAAAATTCCAAGAAAATCAATACCAGACTTCTATAGAGCAATAGTAACAAAAACGACATGGTATTGGCACCAAAATACAGGTAGATCAATGGTACAGAATAGAGGACACAGAGACGAACTTACATAAGTACAGTTATCTCATACTAGACAAGGGTGCCAAAAACATACAATGGAGAAAAGAAAGCCTCTTCAGCAAATTGTGTGGGAAAACTGGAAATCCATATGCAGTAAAATGAAATTAAACCTCTATGTCTTACCCTGCACAAAATTCAACTCAAAATGGACTGAGGATCTAGGACTTAGACCTGACACCCTTCACCAAATAGAAGATAAAGTAGGCCCGAATATTCATCATGTTGGCTTAGGGTCAGACTTCCTTAGTAGACCCCTAGAGCATAAGAAATAAAAGCAAGAATCAATAAATGGGATGGATTCAAAGTAAAAAGCTTTTTCTCAGAAAAGGAAGCAATCAATAATGTGAAAAGAGAGCCCACAGAGTGAGAGAAAATCTTTTCCATACACACTTCAGCAGAGCACTAATCTCCAAAGTTTATAAAGAACTTAAAAAAATTTACACCAAAAAATACAAAGAACCCAATCAATAAATGAGTTAAAGAACTGGGCAGACACTTCACAGAAGATATTCAGGTGATCAACAAATATATGAAAAAAATGCTCATCATCTCTAGTAATTAGAGGAATGCAAATTAAAACTACCCTAAGGTTTTATCTAACTCTAATTAGAATGGCTATTATCAAGAACACAAGCAATAATAAATGTTGGTGTGGACATGGCAAAAAAGGTACACTCATACATTGCTGGTGGAGTTGCAAACTGATGCAGCCACTCTGGAAAGCAGTACGCAGATTCCTCAAACTTGGAATGAACCCACCATTTGACCCAGCAATCCTACTCCTCAGTCTATATCGAAAGGACTTAAAATCAGCATACTACAGTGATGGAGTCACATCAATGGTCAGAGCCGCTCAATCACAATAGCCAAATTGTGGAACCAACCTAGATGCCCTTCAATTGATGAATGGATAAAGAAACTGTGGTATATATATACACAATGGAATATTAGCCATAAAGAAGAGTAAAATTATGGCCCTTGCTGGTAAATGGATGGAGTTGGAGAATATCATGCTATGTGAAATAAGCCAAGTACCAAAAACCAAAGGCCGAATGTTTTCTCTGATAAGTGAATGATAATACATAACAGGGGGTGGGGGTCAAGAGAAGAATGGAGGAACTTTGTGGATGATGTAGAGGGAAATGGATGGGAAAGGGTGGGGGAAGGAAAAATAGCAGACTGAAACAGACAGTATTACCCTACATATATGTATGATTACATGAATGGTATGAATCTACATTGTGTAGAGCCATAGAAATGAAAAGTTGTACCGCATTTGTGTATAATGAATCAAAATGCAGTCTAAAAAACAAAATTAAAAATAATTTAAAAAAAAATTTAAAAAAATCAATATCCCAGAAGTATAATTCTGCCAGGAAGGATAAGAATAACCCAACAGGTTAGATTTGTAAAAATGTTCAACTGAGGTAACAGTAAATTTGTTCTAATCTGTCTCTTTTGCCTATAAAGTCTAATAACACTAACATAAAAGATGCATTTTGCAAAAAAATAAAATAGTCCCTACAGAAATTATGTCAGACAACATTCAGCATAAATTATTTGAAATTATTGCCAAGTAAATGTTTCAACTGTGCTTTCTCCAAAGCATCTGTTTGGCCTAGACTTTAAAGAGATGTTGAACTTGTAACTACTGATGATTAACTTTGTAACTTCTCATTCAACTCAAAAGAGAAATCAAAGTGCTCATTTAAAATCTTTGGGTATGATCATGAAGAATAAAAATATTGTTACTAAGAACTGTAAAAAGCCAACCCTAGCATTTAAAAACAAAAAATCATAGAGAAAGGGACTCTTATACTCTTTTTTTGTGTGTGGTGCTAGGGATTGAACCCAGGGCCTAGTGCTTTCAAGGCAGGCATTCTACCAACTGACTATATTCCCAACCCTCTTATACATTTTTAGTGTAAGTATAGTCACTGTGGAAGAGTATGGAGGTTTCTCAAAAACTTAAAAATAGAACTACCACATGATCCAGTTATCCCATTACTGGGCATATATCCAAAGGAAACAAAAATAGGACATCCAAGAGATGCCTGTACTACTCCATGTTTACTTGCTGACTATTCACAATAGCTATGCATGGGTAAGGAAGATGTATGTACCCACAATGGAATGCTAGTCAGTCATAAAAAAGAATGAAATCCTGTCATTTGTGGCAACATAGATGGAACTGGAGGACTTATGTTAAGTGAATAAGCCAGGTGCAAAAAGACAAATACCATATCTTCTCACTCATGTGGAAGCTAAAAAATTTCATTTAATATAAGCAAAGACTAGAACAGTGGTCACTAGAAGCAAGAAAGGGTAGGCGGATGAGGAGTATGGCAGGTTGGTACCAAATAGTTAAATAGGGAGAATAAGTACTAGTGTTCTACATTCAGTAATTATAGCTTACAATAATTCATTATAGATCAACACAAAGAAATTATGTATGTTTGCAGAGAAGGAAATGTTCCTGATTTGACCATCACATACTGTATACATGTGTCAAATTACCACATTGAGTCCTACAAAGACATACAATTAAAAAAAAAATAAACGGGAAAAAATTTAGTGCACTATTTCATATATAAAAGAGTACCTGCCAAGAACAGGGACTATACTTGGCTCTAAATTGTAATGCACTACTATATTAAATTAAAACATTTCAAGAACACCCTAAAACTTCTTCTGCTAAGATTTTTACCATGCACATAGAAAATTGGAAATATATTTATAGAAAACTGCAAAGTAAATCTTGTTTATAAGTTTCTTAATAAATTCATTCCATGAAAACATATCTATCAAACAGAACTTTAAAAAAAAAAAACACCAGAAACAAAAACTTAGCTGGGTGTGGTAGCACACGCCTGTAATCCCAAGGGCTCAGGAGGCTGAAGCAGGAGGATCACGAGTTCAAAGCCAGCCTCAGCAACTTAGCAAGGCCCTAAGCAACTCAGTGAGATCCTGTCTCTAAATAAAATAGAAAATAGGGCTGGGGATGTGGCTCAGTGGTCAAGTGTCCCTGAGTTCAATCCCTGGTACCCCAAAACAACAACAACAACAAAAAAAAACAACTTAAACTCTCCAAATGGTTAAGAAATCTTTGCTTATTGGAAATCCTCTTCTCTTCATCAAGCTGGCATAACAGATAGTCAAATTTATTGGTAAATACCATGAATTTTAATTTATATGAATTTCAAAATAAATATTCTGCTGTGACTCATGATTTCAACAGTAATCTATAAAGCTATGTAACATACTTAAAATTTATGATTTGAAAATAAAGGACACTGATTACATAGGCTAATGGATCACGAAGATAGAACATTTGGCATGAGAGTAATACTGAAAACATCATGTGAATTTTGATGCAATAGTCTAGTATGTTCTTATTAGTCCTTATAAACTTTCAGGCAAATATTTAGGTCTCTAAAAATTTAAACAGTAGAAAAATAGTAATTTTTAAATTATGATTTTGAAGATAAAAAAGGTAACAATCTTTTATAAAACAATGAATAGAGAATAATTAACTGCTACTTTAGAATAAACTACCATATTGTTGCTATTTTTAAAATACTGTCATCTTTCTGTCATTTATCAAATATAATTTAATGCAGAAAAACTGCAACCTTATTTATTTCTTCTCTATTTTACCAATGAAAGTAGCTTTTTCTGTGAACACTCACCATCCACTCAGATATAATAACATCCACTTTTTCTACAGGAAGATGAACTTCTTCAATTCTTCCTTTAATTAGTATAATAGTATCTTCGAGTTTATTCAGTCTGAAAATTATCATAATGGATTGGATTAGTATGTGAAAAGATTCTGAAAATTAGTTCAATTATATAAAATTTTCACTGACTATTCACATTTTGAGGGGAAAAAAAAAAAAAACAACTATGTTCAGAATTTATTTATCCCCTAGGTATTATAATGATTGTTTGGTCATTCCAGGAATGCCCAAAATTGCTTCTGGTTAATTTGGCAATACACTGAACTCATAAGGAAATCTTCAGCCTGAGAAAATTCTGAATTTCATTAATAATACATGCATTTATATAGATTTTCGCAGACAGCATCCAATATTTTTCTGTGAAACTTTTCCCCCAGGGAAAGTCAGACATATTGAATATCCTTCCACCACTGAACTTGGGTGATCCTAGGGAAAAATAGGGAGAGAATTTTAATCCTGACGATTGTGTGAAAAGGGAATGGGGTGCAGATACACCAACACAGACATCAAAAGTTGGTATAGAAGGAAGCAGTCTGTCATAGAGGTGAGAGAATGAGAATACAGATGCCTTTACATTAAGGTCCAGGTCCTCTCACACTTGTCAGCTAAGTGACCTTCACTAAGCATTTTAACAGTTTCACTGGGCCAGTGTGTTCACAGTAAAAGAGAATAACATACCTGCCCTATTTACTTCACAGGCTACTAGGGGATCAGATATTTGTGAATGCTGTGTATACAGCTCAAGCACTAATATAATACCATGAATAACAAAATATATGTTGTATAAAACTTGAAATCCTATCCCAAATTATCTGACCTTGCCCAATGGCATTCATTAAATGTTTTTATATGCTTAATCATAAGGTTAGCACATATTTTCCAACATCTCTTCTGCAATTTGAAACAAATAACAGATAACTTTAGGAAACTAAAGAAAAGCTACAAATTAAGCTTATATCTAAATTTTTAAGTTCTCAATCCTCAAAGAACGCACGTTCTACTCATAAAGGATTTTTTTCTTTTTTCTGTTTTTGCCAAGGAGATACCCATCCCCAACTTGATCATGGTATTATTTATACACAATTAAAAGCATTCATTTTAAGGATATATTATATTGAATTTTGAAAAACACTGACATGTGCATGCCTGCCACCACCACTATCAACACAGAAATTTCCATCTCCCCCAAAAGACCCCTTCTCAGAAAATCCTCTCATCCACAACCACTGATTTTCTTTCACTACCTATTAGATTCATATTTGCACACTACTATAGTTACAGGATCATATTGAATGTACTCTTTTGTACCTGGTATCTTTTAATATGCAAGATATTTTTTAGATTCTTATATTTTTTGTGTATATTAGTAGTTTGCTTCCTGTTATTACTGAGTATTCTATTGCATGGATAAACTACAACTTTGATTTCCCACTCACCTATGGATAGAATTCTGAATTGTTGCTAACTTTTGGCTCTAACTGAATAAAGCTTTATACACACCAGGGTATAAAAAGAATCACTACACCAAATGGTAGTATATATCTAACTTCTTAAGAAAACATTAATTTGTTTTACAGAGCTCATATAAAATTTTACATTCCTAATAATCACATGCCTGTAACACTTAATTCATCTTTTAAATTTTAACTGTGCAGCAAGATCCCAAAGACAAGATAAATTGTATCTTCTTAATGACCAATTATTGTTTTATGTGCTTACTGGCCATATTCCTGCATTTTCTTTTCTTCTTCTTTTTTCCATACCAGTATCTACTGATACAGTACTGAAAAATTTGTTGGAAAGATTATCAGTAATGAATGGAATTGGTTTGGCATCTTTGTCAAAAACCAACCATGTATGTGTGGATTTATTTCTGGACATTGAATTCTGTACCAAGGCTAACTGCTGGGGTGGGGCGAAAGGATTCATAGACTCTGTTTAGCAGGATTTGTCTTTTCTTCAGCAGAAAGCTTCAGCTTAAAAACAGCTTAATGATGCCAAGATGAACATCCAGACTAACACGAAGGTGATATTCTAATCTGTGCTCTTCTGGCTTCAACAGGCCAAGGTATGGGGAGAACAGGATTTCCTGTCTCTAATTTAGCTTCTCTGGAGGCCCTGCTTATCTATAGTTTAATTCAGACTATAAATTCAGTCTGTTTCAGAAAAAAGGAATTAATGGGAGGAAAGAAAACATAGGGGGATAAAATAATAACCAACCCATTTAGAGGCACTATTTAGATGGTTTTTGAAAAACCATGTGAAAGAGAGGAATTATGTGAGGTTTCTATGAAGGAATTATTAACAAGTTTTGCAGTGAGTATTTCAAATCCTAGTGGTCATTAGGGGTTACACAGGCATATTGTTTGCCTAAATGATTAAGAAAAAACAATAACATGAACAATATCTCAGAAATACATAGCAGGAACATACTGACCAAGGTCAGAAGGTAGACTGTGGAGAAAGAAATTAAAATAGCTGATCGTGGGGGGCTGGGAGCTGGGGGGCATTCATCTCCCAGATGAATTTCCTATTTAAAGTGACAATAATATCCTAGCAGCATCTGGGAGAAGGTTGAAAATATTACCAATAAACTTTGATATATTTTAATTTTCAGTGTTTGTGGTCTTTACAGAAATAAAACTGATTTTTAAAAATTTATATATAGTTTTATCCTAAAGTCTACAGTCATAAACATAGCATTTTAAGTAAGAAAAGCTTTGTTTCATTTCCATAAATTTTCCTTTTTATCATCGTGCTGAACGAGCTAGGATTTAAAGTGCTGGATGGGAGGTGATGGCTGGTATCCCCATCTTATTCTTGAACTTAAGAGAATGCTTTCAGTACTTTATCAAGATGTTGTAGGTTCTATTTTCACAGATACTATGTATCATTTTAAGGCATTACTTTATAGCTCTAGTTTGCTAAGATTTTAAATACAGAGCAGATATGTTGAATGGATAATGAATTTTATCTGCAAATATTGAGATTATCTCAACAGATTTTTCTGGTTGATATTCTCATATTTAATCAACTTTGAACTACCTGCCAATATATTGGCTTCATAGCTTGTTTTCTTTCTCTCTCTTCAATTTTTTTTTTTTTTTTAATGTTAGAGTTGAACCTGGGACTTCCTGCACACTAAGCACTGACTCTACCAACGACTACATTCTTAGCCCATATTTTGATTAGGATTCTTGTACATATCTTCATGAATGAATGACCTGTGATTTTTCTGTTCTAATGCCTTAGTATGGCTTTGTTATCAGGGACCCCATATATTGATAATTTATTCTTGACAACGATGATGTGCAAGTACAGAGGAAAGAAGATCAGGACAAGTAGTTCATTTACACAGAATACAAAAGTGAAAAAAAGAGAACAAACCTGAACCACTACTTCCTAAAGAAAAGCTAGTACTAGTGGATTACAGATGTTGGTGTAAAAGGCACAATTACAAATCATTTACAAAAGAATACACCCTCTAGAACCTCAGAGGAGTAAATATTTCTTACAGGAATCACAAATGATGACAACCATAAATAAGAATATTGCTAAATAAGAACTGAGAATTTTAGTTCACCAAAAGACATTACAAAAACAGTGAAGATAAGCAAGAATAAGACCAGACATTTACATTACATAAAATCCATAAACAGCTCAAATCCAAAATGTACACAGATTGTCTATAGATAAAGAAGAAAAAGACACAACCCAAAAGAAATCTAAGCACAAGGAAATCCAAATGGCCAATAATCACATGAAAAGGTGATCAGTCTCATTAGCAATTACAGAAATAAAAACTAAAATTACAATTTGTTACTACTACATAACCAATTAGAAAATGTTTAAAAGGTGGATGAAAACAACCAGAACTGTTATAAACTACTGGCATAAGTATATATTGGTATGACCACTTTAAAAAATAGCCTGGCAACATACAGGAAATCTGAAGACATGGATAACCTAAAGACTATACTTGTACTTCTAAGAATATACCCTGTAGATGTTTGCATCAGGACCCATGGACAAAATGTGAATAACAGAATTGTTTATAGTAACCCATCTGACAGAGAAAGAGAAGTGGATGTGGGTAGGATTCTGAAGCAGTGGCATTGTTCTATCTCTTGCCTTAGACGATGGTTGTCCCGTATTTAATTACTTTTATTACTTATAAACACTTATATATACTAATGCCCATTATGTTTTTATTTATATATATTAAAATATAATGTATATTTCATAGATTAAAAGAAAAAATGCTTATATTTGAGTTTTCAAAAGGGTATTTATAATATTCTGGTGAAATTACTACAGCTGCTTGTTATTTACTGAAATATTTTTAAAGGCTTTAACAATTATAAACATTTCAAAGAAAAACAAAAAGCACAGTTCTTCAAAGAGCAAAATATTCCATTGCCTAGAAATACCTTCTGAATGGTTTTGCTGCAACAAGCTCTGTGTTGTGTAAAAGGCCATCTGCTCAGGCTGTTTATTGTCTACTACAAGTCATAATCCTATTTGCATCAGTAATTACTTGTTCAAATATAAATAACAAGAAAGATTATGTTTTCAGAGAATACACAGGAAAAAAAGACAAAGTCCAACAATTCCCAGTAATATGGATTACAATAGCTCAACACAAACATCGTCCACATAGATAACTTCTTTCATGAGACTGTTAATCTTTATTATCATGTGATTTTTCCATTCATGGAAATACCACAGATTTTACTGAGTATTCTCATGTGGCTAGTCATGAAACCATACTCCAGTATAAAAGCATCCTAAATAAATACTGTCTTTGGAAATACCTGCTGAAAAACAAGCATAGCTTTTAATCTATAGAAATATGACGCTGCAATAAAGAGGTTATTTTAAATAATGCTCCTGAGATCCAAGATGGCGGACTAGAGGGAGGCTGCATTCCTTAAATAATGCTCCTAACCAATCAACAATGAATTATCAACTTTTCTGAGTGTAAATTTTGCTAGAACAACACACACTTTCCTATCTTATTTCTCCTCCTAAAAGTAGCAATTTAACTTTTACTTAATGATACAAGGAACATTATCATGACTGTCTTGTACTGCACATACAGAGATAAAAGACACTCTCCATGTACTTAATAATATGGCCTAAGGAAGAAGGAACCATAAATGGCATAGGACACTAAAGAAGCTCATATGGCAAAGCCTTAACCAAGTACATGATGACATCTGACTTTAGCCAGGAAAAGATAGCATCACAAAGAAATAGGGAGGTCTGGAAGTGGGGCATGGTCATGTGCATGTACACTACTTCCTTATGTGTGTATGGGAAAGGAACAGCTAATTTAAAGAACTATAAATAATTAGTATGACGAGAGCCAGGAGAGTGTAGGAACAAAGTTGGGAGGTATTCTGAAGGATGCTAACAAGTCTAGATTTCACTTAGACAATGGAATTCAATTCAGTATCTTCAGAATAAAAAATACAAGATCAAATTTATAACCTACTTTTGTCCAAAGAGATTTAAGATGAAAGATCTGGTCAATGTTCTAAGGAACACAGGAAAATAGACAAGCAAACAATAAGAAGTATCATGGAGTTTGTACAATGAATACCTAATCAAGTAAGTGGCATTTAAAGTTAGTCAGAGGTGGGCACGGTAGTGCTCACCTGTAATTCCAGCAACCTGGGAGGCTGAGGCAGGATGATCCCAAGTTTGAAGCCAGCCTCAGCAACTTAGTGAGACCCTGTTTCAAAATAAAAAGTAAAAAGGGTTGGGATGTAGCCAAGTGGTAGAGTACCCCTGAATTCAATCCCTACCATCCAATAAATAAATAGATAAAGGGTCATAAAACAATTCTAAAGTTAACCTAGAAGAATAAGTAGATGACAATGACTTTTCTTTAAAAAAAAAAAAAAGAGCACAAGACAAGGAGGAAAGGAATACCTTAACAGATAAAAAAAAATATACAAGTTTACTATTACTTGGCTTTCAGTTAAACGTATCATCAAAGTTCATGGATTTCTCTTTTGATGCCCAAGCACAATGAAATGACAGAAAAACACAAATTATAATAATTTAATACATGCACAAATTTTGGAAGATACTAACAAAGATCCTGAGATTCTGATAATTTGATAGGAAAATAAAAGAATGAAATCATCTGACAAACCTGTGAAGAACCTTACTCAGTGCCCAGAGAACACATCAGAAAAGATTATTGTGGAGATGGGAGCCAATGAGTGACAAAGGAACTAAAAACTTATTGGAAGAATTATGCCCTAATCAAGTCTCCCTTTTCTCTTCTCAGAAAAAACAAACCCATACTAGCTATCTTTACTAAAAAATTTAGTTCTCCATTCATAAATAGAAACAAAATCAAGGACCTTTAACCACATAAAGCAGAGGACAAATGTATGCTTTCTCATGGAAAACAGGCAGACAGAAACATAGATCCTAGACCTGGACCCAGAACAAGGCTATGGCATGAGCTGCTCCCTCCCAAATATATATTACTGGTATGTATGGTTTTTTGTTTGTTTGTTTGTTTGTTTTTTTTGTACCAGTTATTGAATTCAGGGCCACTTAACCACTGAGCCACATCCCCAGTCCTTTCATACTTTTTTCTTTTGAGACAGGGTCTTGCTAAATTGCTTAGGGCCTCACTGAATTGCTGTGGCAGGCTTTGAATTTGTGATCCTCCTACCTCACCCTCCCAGTTGCTGGGACTACAGGCATGTGCCACTGCAGCCAGGCTGCTATTTAAATGTGTGTAGCTGTGGAATTACTGAGACATTTATAGTTTGAAATGAGTAATAACTCAGCTTTTAATGTAGTGAAAATGTTACTGGAGTCCTATGTCAGCCCAACTTTTGGGGTCCCAACAAATCAAGTCCAAAACCAAAAGGAAAAAGTGAAGGTGAAAAGCAGCAAAGGAACTTTAACCAACAGGAACTTTAACCAATGCCAGGAAGATAAAGGAGACCAAGCATTTCCAGTCCTGTCTTTAGGGTACTAACATGAGCTACAGATTATATAAGAGGACCAGAAGTAAGCACAGTCAAGCATTCCTGGTCAAAAGGGGGTCCAACTGATCATTACCTCAGGATTGGTCAGGTGGTGCCTTGTCAGGGGTGATAAGAAAGTTGCTGTTGCCTGGAGATTAGTTTCTACTCAACACAAAAAGCTTGTGTATCAGACCTGTTGTTCCTGGAATCCAATATTACCAACTTAGAGCAAAGAAGTCAGATGCAAAATGGAGGTAGAAGTGCCAAATTTTTATACATTTATAGGTCCAAGTGAAGAGGCAGTGTTTTGAGCAAAAGCAGCCTCTAAGTCCTTGTTACAGAAATAGTAATGAAGAGGATCATTTTGGATTCAAGTAGAGAAAATGGGTTTTCAGGCTTTGGTGATGGTGGTTTACCTGTCTTTGAATATGTGATGTGGTAGGTGTCAGAAATTCATTAATTTACTCACTCACCAGAATAAGTATTTACACTGAATGCCCTACCATGTGCCAGATGGTTGGGGCATATCAAAGAAAAGAGAAAATTTCCTGCAGAACCTTGAGGAGCTGACATTTTAGTACAACTAATTTTTGTATGATTTAATTTCCTGTGACCTAAAGCTCTTAAGACTGTCAGGATATATACCAAAATGTCAATAATAATCTCTGACAGCAGGATCATAGTCATTTTTAGTTTCTTTTTATCTTCTCTTATACATACATCTTGTACATCTCAAAACATCCTTCTTTTCCTTTCTTACTTTTTTTTATTTAAAGGGGAGGAGAACTGGGTAGGAACATAGTATGGCTATACCACAGGGAGCAGTGGGAGGCGAAGACAAAGTACAAACAACTCAGGAAATTAGTAAGAGCTAATACATTCATTCAGGTAAGAGATGCAGAAATATTAATGAAGGTATGGATTTGTGAAACATCAAGGATAGAACGTGGCAGATTTGAGAAACATTAAGGATACTCAATTGGAAGGACTTTGTCTCCAACAGATATATTGAGTAAAGGAGAAAGAAAGGTCAAGTAAGAATTCCAGGTTTTCAATTTGGACCTGTTAGAAGAGTTAACAAAAGAGGTCTGTTCTATTCAGTTATTGCTTATCTCCACAGACATGGCAATGATTCTTGATCAAACTAAGAACAGAGCTCTTAGAAAATTCAACATAGTTACTGGGTAATAATGTTATTAACCCAAAGCAGTGGGTCAAGATAAACCAAGATGACAACATGTTCAAAGTAAACAAAATTAATGATGTATACCTGGTATCTGATTCAGATCTGTACTCTAGCTGGTTACATAGCAGATTAATACCTACATGACTGGCACTTCTTGAGAACTATACACTCTAAGACTCAGCAAACTTCTCTGGGTAGTAAGATCTCATGTGTCTAAGATTTGAAGCGGGGGTGTAAAGAGGTATGTCTTAAAGTATATCTGTGACCTCTTAATCTATGGGTACCTTTTTCTTTCTGTTCCTACACTGTAAACTTCACTGTAATAAATCAGCCCTCATCAGAGTTCTGTGAAAAGCAAGCCTTTTTGTTTTGGATATGCCAACATTGTACTGTTTCTTCAGAAATGTTGTGCTTTGCCATTTTTATGATGTGAAAATAACTATTTTCATAGTCACCTCTACTTTTCCTTACATTTGAAATGATAAAATGCACATTGTGGGGCAAAATGACTTCTCTTTATCTGTTTGTGAACAGACTTTCAAAAGAGTATGCAGGAAACAATTTTATTAAGACCTCCAATTATTAATTATCATTTCACCAGTGAAGAGGCAGTATAGCATACTCGTATCAGTATTTGGAATCACATGACTTGAATTCTAATTTTGGCTCTTTCATTAATTAGCTTTGTAAAAATGGGTAAATTACTTCTTTAAGCTCTGGTTTCTTCACTTATAAAATAAGGTGGATAGTATTTCTCCTAAGATTGTTATAAGAATTTAATTCCATTATGGTGCTCTGCAAAGTGGCTGCCATGTAATTGCTTAATATTAGCAGTAATTAATTCTCATCAATGAGAACCCTGTAATAGTTGTATGCTAGGCTTGACATCAATGCCTCAAATAATATTTTACATTTCAGTGATTCTTTCTTTCTTTTCTTTTTTTTTTTTTTTTTTGGTACTGGGGATTGAACCCAGGGGCACTCAACCACTGAGCCACATCCCCAGCCCTATGTTGTATTTTATCAGAGACAGGGTCTCACTGAGTTGCTTAGGGCCTTACTAAGCTGCTGAGGCTGGCTTTGAACTCGTGATCCTCCTGCCTCAGCCTCCCAAGTGCTGGGATTATAGTTGTGTACCACCATGCCCGGCTAGTGGTTCTTTTTTTAAAACAATCATTTTTTAAAACAATCACTTATTGTAACTATCCTGTCTAGATATGACTTTTCTGTATTCTACTTTATAATTTCTATTCTTTTGTGATATAAAAGGTCAAGCTTTAGTTTTATTTTGTCCTCACTCTACTCTCTTGAATTCTTTTATTCACATTCAATGTGTTCTTGCACATTGGGCCTTTCTGTAACTATCATTATTAAAACAACTCTTCTGATTAGTATGTTGTGATTTGTCTTTCTTATGAGGATATAAGCCAATTGTAAAATCAATTATGACTGATTAACCTAACTCCTAAAATTAAATTTTAGGGGACAAGCTAAACCCACTCTGCCTTAGTAGTAAGCCACTGTGGAATTTATGTAAGAAAAAGAAGTATTGTCATAAAAGAAAAGATACCCCTTAGTCTTTAGTTGAACTGGTATTTGCTAAAGAAAATATGATATAAATATTCAGTTTCATATAGAGTCCTCTGTCAATATCACTATAAATATCAGCAATTTCTAATTTTACTTTTGAGGGTAGTGGAGTTTGAACCCAGAGGAGCTTTACCACTGAGCTACATACTCAGTCCTTTTTATTTTGAGACAAGGTCTTGGAAAGATGCTGAGGGTCTTGGTAAGTTGCTGAGGCTGGCCTTGAACTTGCAATCTGTCTGCCTTTGCCTCAAGGTTTGCCAGGATTACACACATGCGCCATCATACCCAGAGGTAATTTCTAATTTTCTATTAGAATTAGCCTATCTATGGCCATAAGTGAAAAGCAAGAAAAATATATAAAAATAATTCTCAGACTGGGGATATAGCTCAGTTGGTAGAGTGACTGACTTGCATACACAAGGCCCTGGGTTCAATCCCAAGCACTAATAATAATAATAATAATAATAATAATAATAATAAAAATAATAATAAAATAATTCTCATCAATGAGAACCCTGAAAACATTTCCCAGCACCACAATTCAAACATGACTAGCACAATCCAATTTAAAATCTTATTATTCTAGACAAGAGTTTTACTAAAAGAGTGTATATTTGAGAGGTACTAGAGACAAGAAAATCTGTTAAATAACCATCCAATTTTAAAATAATTTTGCAAGCTTTAAATATATATCTACCTTATGATATCCATTGCCTGGTAAAGTATTTCAGATTGATCAACTCCAAGAACTTTCCTTGCTCCAGCTTTAGCAGCAAACAGAGAGAGAATTCCAGTTCCACATCCAACATCCAATACTACCTAGGGTATAAAAATAAAGACATTATTGAAAAGGTCTTGAAGTTCAAACTCCATACATGTATATGGTGTTTCTGGGTAGAAACAGATTATGATAAAAATTTTAAGTTCACTGTTCTAATGTGGTATTTTCTCCTTAAGGAAACTGAAGATATTATCACTATAGGTTGTTTTAAATTAATAACAGTGTAACAGCCATGGTCTATTGCAATTAGGCCCAACAATGCTAAATTTAAGGGATACTTTATATGAAACAATTTCTACAGACTTCTTAATAGAAAATTATTGTTTTTAATTTCTTTTTTGTCCATATGCTAAGTTAGGCTTGGTAATTCTAAATTTAAAAAAATAAAACTTTTTCAAGTTTGGAAACAATTAAGCAAAATAGTCTGATCCAATACAATTTAAGAATCATTATAAAGCAATCAAGAATGTAGAAAATGACCATTTCTCCTCCATCCCCCAAACTGAATATCTTATTTTAACAGAAAAGTGCAACAACAAAGCCTATAGAATTCAGTAACTTGAGGATTTAGGTTATAAAAATGACACTCCATTATTAGTGAAAGAAGAGTATTTAGAAGATCCAAAATTTAAGATCATTTGAAAGCAGGTGGGAAGCAATTATTTGAGAATTTTATGTTTTTCCTAGATTGATATTTAGTGAAACCTCCTCAGGTCACAGTGAAAATAAAAATAAGTCACCAAGAAAACACATTAAGCAAAACAACACTCGGAATATTCTGTGAAATTACTGAAAACTGTAGTGCTTTAAATCTTTCATTATCAAAGATTTAAGAAAATCCTATATGCTTGTTCTAAATAAAGTTATTAGAGTGCCCTTCTACTGTAAATATAGAGTAAGCACTACTAAGTGCATCAACTAATAAGACCAAGTCTGTCTTAATGGTGCATGCAATCTTGTTGGAGAAATAGACAATGAATAAAAGGAAGAATATAAAATAATGTTAGAGGTGTTACAAAGAAAAATTGAGTAGAGTGAAGGTTTGAGCAGGGGAGAGGGCATATACCTCTTTCAATTTTTAGATAGGCCTGGGAATACTTTTCTGATACATGTAAGCAGAAAACTGAAAGACTATGTCATGCAAAGATCTGCAGAAATATATTCCAGCCAAGGAAAGAATGATATTTAATACAAGGCATAAGATCCCAAGCGAAGCAAGATGGCCATTGTGGATGAGCTTAGTGGGGAACAGGTCACTTCAAGGTGAGGTCAGGGTTATGTACGGGCCAAACTGCATGGAGCTCTGGATTTTTTTTAAATTTTGACTAATAGGAAGTTACTATAAGAAAACCAAATCTGTAATTAAGAACCTATTATACTGCTGACCAAGTATTTCATTTTATCACTAGGTAATATATTCATACAGATTTAAAAATACATTTCTTATGTATCCTTCAAGAGATTTTTATGCATTAAGAATCTACTACATATCTTTCTTTGCAGTTTGAGACAAATGGTAGCATATTATACCCATTGACTATATACTGCTATTTTTAAATTAGCAATATAAGTTAGAAATCTTTCCATGTCAGCTTATAGAGCTCCTTTCTTTTATGGAGCTTCACAGGATTCCATATTATGGCTAACTATAATCTACAGATCCAGTTTTCTACTGATTAGCATTCAGGTAGTTTCTGACATTTTACTATTGAAATAAATAACCTCATATCTTACCTTATTCACACATAAGTGAATAAACCTACAGAATATATTCTTAGATGTTAAAACACTGGATCAAAAAAAAATACATATTCATAGTTATGCTAGACATATAAGCTCAATGATCTCCACAGGCAATGCTACTCATGAAGAATCCAAAGGGCAACATGCAAGTGCCCCTTTCCTCCTATGTGAGATTAGTATATGGAACAAAAGATCAAGGCGTGGGATGTCTGCCAAGTTGACAATCAAAACCTAATAATACTGGTCTAGTTTTAATATATATTTCTCTTATCATGAGGTTTAGATCATTCTATATGTTGAAGAGCCATCTGTATTTTTATCTACTTATATCCTTTGTATATTTTATCTACTTATATCCTTCCCCATTTTTCCACTGGGTTGCTAGTTCTTCTATCAGTGTAATCAAATCTTATGAAATAGGAGCTCTTGGGGGTTGGTGGTGTAGCTCAGTGGTAGAGGCATGTGCTCAGCACACACAATACTCTTGGTTCAATCCCCCGCACCAAAAAAAGAAAGAAAAAAATTAAAGAGATGAACTCTTTACAATATGACTTCACAATAATATCAGCATATTTTTTGTCTTTTGATCCTGTTTACAGTGATTTTTGCTATGCAGGAATTCTCTATTTACAGTTTACATCTTTTTTTCTTTTTATGGCTTCTTAATTTTGATTATAATTGAATAGGCATTCCTTGAAGTCTAATTCAGCCTTACACATTTCCTTCTAATACAGTTATAGTTTCATCAATACAGTTTGTTTTTTCATCATGGTACATACTTTTTTTTTTTGTACTGGGGATTGACTCAGCGGCATTTGACCACCAAGCCACATCCCCAGCTGCATTCTGTTTTTTTTTTAATTTAGAGACAAGGTCTCAATTGAGCTGCTAAGCACCTTGCTATTGCTGAGGCTGGCTGTGAACTCTCAATCTTCCTGCCTCAGTCTCCCTAGCTGCTGGGATTACAGGTGTGTACCACCACGCCCTGCTCATGGTACATACTAAAATGTATGATTTCAACTTACTTTTGTGCACATCTCACCAATTGTCCCAGTATCAGACACTAAACAGTATAATCCCCCCACCAATTTGCTATATGCCCTTAATACTCACTAAAATTTGTGTGTATATTTGGGTCTATTTCTGGATTTTAATTCTGCTCTGCTAATCTATATGCTCTTGTGTTGGTAATTATTTTAGTTATAGAAACTTTATAGAATGTTTTCATATCTAGGCTGGTTGACCTTCAGTGTGAATTTTTCCCCACAGTATTTCTGGATAACTGTGCTTGTTTTCCATATCAACAAGTGAATCAGCTTGTCTAGGTTTAAAAAACATCTTAGCCATGTTCTTAGGAATTGAGTTAAAATTACAACTAATTTAGAGAAAAAGAAAAAATTTTAAGTTTTCTTATTCAAGAACATAATATGACTTTCAATTTATTTAATTTGTAAAATCACTTGTTACATGCTTTATGGTTTTTAAAAATAAATCCTTTTCAAATGTCCTGCACATTAGTTGTTGCTCCTGTGTATTTTCTTGTCTATATTATTTACTATTAGAACTGGGGGTTTTTCTTCCACTATATTCTGAAAATATAACTTATTAGAATTGACTCAAGAACAGAGAAATCTAAACAGCCTGATTTCCACCAAAGAAATAAATTATAAGAAGACTACTGCACTGTGCCTCCTTATCCTCTACCCAGATGGTCTCCTACTGGGAATATGTGCTGCACACGTGGTCCATCTGGTGAACCAGGACATTTTAACATAATTACTTTTACATGCATTATGAAGTTGCTTTTAAGATGTAACCACTGCAAACAAAATAATTTTAAAGTATCAAACATACAGTCAAAACAGTAAGCAAACAATAACATACATACACATATATATGTACATATTATACACAAACAACAGTGTGATTGTAGTATATCAACCCAAATTATTATATGGCACAAAATGATAGTAAAATGGACAAATACATACAACATAATAGTATGTCTTAAGTTCCTGGAAACTCTCTGAGTGAAATTTTTTTTTTTTTTTTTTTTTTTTGGTGCTAGAGACTGAGCCCAGGGCCTCACACAGGACACCAGTTGAAATAAAATACTTACAAAAATAAAAATGAAAGGTCACTAGGCAATTAGGAAATTTGATAAAATGGTGCTTTGGCAATGGTGTATAGGAAGATCATATTCACATGCAGTTTATGAAAAACCAAGATAGCAGCACCAACACCATGAAGGGTATATACCCTTTTTGACTCTGGGAGTCCTCTGCCATGAATAATTTTAAATTGTACTCACATACATAAAATATTTTTATTACATGCAATATTATTTCTAAAATAAAAACTGCAATAATGTACGGACATTCTTTTTTTTTTTTTTTTGGCAGTGCTGGGGATTGAACCCAGGGTCTTGTGCTTGTGAGGCAGGCACTCTACCAACTGAGCTATATCCCTAGCCCTGTATGGACATTCTTACATGGGATATATGAATCATTAAAAATGTTAGTAAAAAGATACTCAACATCGCCCATCATCAGGGAAATTAAAATTAAAATTATCATAAGATGCCTCTTCACATCCAATAGAATAGCTACAATCAAAAAAAAATTAAGGGGAAAAAATAAAGGTTCATAACAAATGATCTCCATGAAAAAATTGCTGAGTAAGAAAAGCACAGAAGGGTGGGTGTGTTTAATACCTCAATTAAATGTGCTTTCTGTAAAACTACACTTATATACACATATATATATAATGTACACATATACATATGCATGCACACATGTACGATCTTTATTCAATCCTCATTTTGCAAATGAGGACAGTGAGCTTCCGAGAGGGAAAGAAACCAGTTCAGGGTCATATAGCCGGTAAATCTGAGAGGTGGTACTAAATATAGGTTGATATGCTTCCAAAGCCTATATTTTAATTATATTTTAAATTGTACATTATTACATCTAGCCCCAAGTTCAACAGATACACTAAAACTTGACAGAATCAAAAAGATGGAAATAACAAAATAATGTTATTTTATGAAATAATCAATGTTGATTTACCTTCAAAAAAAAAGAAAAAAATGAACTAATTATAACTGTAGATAATAACCAGAAGCATAAAAAGGCACCTAACTGGGAGCTTCCTCAATGGACTACAAATAGAAATTAATTACGAGTGGGTAAAAACAAGATTAAAAGCTACCCAAAGTTAAATTAATTTGAGAAACCATATGGTCCCCACAGGAGCTTGTGAAATGAAACAATATTAAGAAAGGAAGGAAGCAAAGGAGACAGGGAGAGATGAATGAAATAAGAAAAGAAGAAAAATATTTTTCATTTCAAGTACTTTTTTGAAAAATAAACTTCTCCTATGTGATATAGAAGCTGGAGCTTTGATACCAAGTTTGTTTAGCTAATGGTGCTAAAAGCAAGGAGAAAAATAGCAGTAAATTCAGGAAAAATTATAATTTCATGAATTTATAAAAAAATTACATTTAAATAATTTCATGATCATACCCTGTTACAGCAAATTGTCACGATTTGTTTTTATATATATATATAAATCATGACAATTTGTTTATATATATTTATATATATATTTTAAATATATATTTATAAATATATATATATATATGAGAGAAATAGTGTGAATTGATAGGTAGCTAATTCCTAACTCATTCTATATTAATATACTGGTATTCAAAGTGTGATAACAGGAAAGGACACTAAACTAGCGTAAAAAAGTCTCAGGGTTTTCAGTTATGTGTTTTGAAGAAGTCAATCTACTGGTTTAAAATAAAGTCATACTACATGTAAAATGGAGACAAGCACTGCCTAGACATATTACATACACAATGACAAAGAAAAAACATGTTTGAAATTTATAAATTATCAAAAGCTATTTAAATGTATGATATATTTTCTAAATCTACTCATAGTGTAATAAATGTATTCTGAATCATTTAAATACACAAAATTCACCAAGCATAGAGAAGATGAGTGTTCTATATCATATAGAAGGCAAGGATTATTCAAAATACTTCTGATAAGCTTTCTACACAGAAATAAAACACTTCAATTGTTTCTAATGTTTAAAATTACAGTGTAATGAATATATATTATTTTTACTAATTTTTCAAAGAAAATAAAACAAAAGCTCTAGATTGTTAATTTGGAAAGTCTTTTCTTAAATGTGCTTTAAGAAAGGAAAAAATTGAGCTGGGCAGGTTGACACAAGCCTATAATGCCAGTGACTTGGGAGACAGAGGCATGAGGATCACAAGTTCAAGGCCAGCCTCAGCATAATTAGTGAGGCCCTAAGCAACTTAGTAAGACCCTGTCTCAAAAAATAAATAAATAAATAAATAAATAAATAAATAAATAAATAAAAAGGTCTGGGGATATAACTCAGTAGTAAAGTACTCTGGGTTCAATCCCTAGTACTAAAAAAAAATAAAAAGTAAAAAATCTATAATATTTTACATTACAGTATACTTTTGGCAAACAAAACTCATCACAGACTGATAAAAACAAACAAACAAACAAACAAACAAACAAACAAAAAAACCCAAAACCACAAGCATTTTAGGCAAAGTACAAAAGAAAAACACTCTAAACTCATTAGCAATCCCATTTTCTATTCTGGCATATTCTCTCAATAAAAAGTATAGATAGAAAAAATAAAGTAATTAAATGTTTAGTATGTTTCATGGTACTTTGAAAATATGTAACATATACAATACTGTTATAACTAAAAACTAGAAGCAAAAAAGTGACTGCTCAGTTCTGTGAAAATTAAATATTTAGTTTTCAAATAATTCAATCTTATGATTACTAATACTTGAGCCCTTTCAGTACTATCTTACCTATTATAAGACAGAAGTCTACCCAGAAGCATTCTGAAGGAAAACCTCTAACTTACTTTCTTAAATTCCTTATTGTACTCAGAATATTAAGTATTAGGAGAAGAGGGTTCAAAGACAAGGAGGCTGCTTTTACAATAAGAAAAGTCATAGCATTTTAGAACCAAAAGGGATTTAAAAAAATTTTACAGATAAGGCCCAAAAAGACCCTCACCACTGTCCAATATCATCCATCTGGTTCCTGATTAGCCACGATTAGCAATTCCCAGACCACTATATACTTCATTTCTACACAATTTATTAAGATAAGAAAAAAATAAAAACCTGGGTGCAATCCAACTGGAAATAAAAAATATTTAATACTAATTAAATCTGCATCACTGAAACTGAAGTTTTTTTTTTTACAGAAATACGTACTAAATTGTTTCCAGCATGAGTACAAATATAAAAACTGAAAAAATGATTAGTCTCCACTACAACATAAGACAAACAAAAGAGCTAAGCACAAAAACTGAGAGTAAGTACAATTTTAAAAATAAAAATAATTTACTTGTCCATGTTAGAAATCAGCAACACACACACACACAACACACACACACACACACACAGCATTATAAATCTTTCACACTGGGTAATTCTTTGCACAAAAGACACCAGAGCACAATATAAATTTTAGGACATTCCTCTCTAAACTAAGGCACAAGTAAAACACTGCTTTTTAGGAGACATATAAAAAATGAGAAGGCAATCCAGATTATATCACAAATATTATAATTAACAAAAATTGTTCTCAAAAACATAGGGTTTTATACACTGTTGTAATATTATGTAAAGCCCATGAAATAATGTTAGAGAAGAACATTTTAAAATGGAAATGAGAGCGGAATTATAAAATCCTGATATATTCTCAAAATACACATTCTTGAAATGAAAAGAGTAGGGGCAAATTCCCAAGCAAAAGTATGCAAATAGCAGAAATCACAATATTTTACTAAATTAGTGGACTTATTTCTAATGAGGAGGAAAAAACAGAAAACCTGAATTTTTAAGTAACCACACCAATGTAGACAGGGACAAAAAGAGGGATAGAGGAAAGGAGAATGAGACGAAAAAGTGAAAAAATTTCAGAAGGCAGGAAAAACAAATGATATAAACTTCAAACATATACATATACGCTGTCACATTTGAAATAAATGAATTATTAAAACTATAAAATATAAAGTGTCTTACACAGGGGTAAGGTTATTAAAAGAAAGCATAAAATAAATTCTGCCTTATAATATTTAACTCTGCTTACTAATACATTCTTAAGATTATTAATTTTTAACTACTTAACACAAGCTAGAATAGTGATATGGACTTATCTGATTGCAGCTTGATATGGGGCTTATCTGATACATTTGAAATGCACAGGAATTATTATAAATTATCTAGATAAACAAAGTTTACCAAAGCTGACACAATAATTAATGACTTTCAATTTTAAGAAAGACTATATTGAATGACAGCACCAATCAGCATTTTCGTTATCAGAATCCTACACCATAGAGCAACGTCGTAAAAGTCTTCCATGAAATAAAAGCTTGGGTATGTTAAATCAACTGCTATCACAATGATGACTGCAAAGGGGATTTCTACTGCCTAAGAACAATGTGAAATGTACAATTCTATAACCCAGGCTACTCACCTTGTCTTTGAAGATATGTGGATTTTGGTATATAAAATCTCTGTAGCTTTCAGTTCGTACTTTGTCCTGCAGGAGAGAGGGAAACATCATGTTTACAGGGCAGTGTGAATAAATAAAAAATTTTTGGAAGATTTTTGCTATTTTATGACTCATTACTAGTTTCTATAGCTACATTCTACCTAGAAAATCAAGTTTTTCTTTTTCCTAAAAGGAAACAATAAAGAATAAGCATAGCAACCACACACAAAGAAAGCATTGATTTTAAAAACACTGAAAGTCAAATAAGATCTAACCACTTTCTTTTAAAGATGTATACATTTTTCTTTTTACGTGCATTATCACTATGGGACTTCAAGTGATAATTAAAGCCAAGAGATGCTTTTCTCATTTAAGTAGGGCTTGGAATGTGAAGACTGACTCCCTACTCTACAGCTCTATTAAATAAGAAGAAAAGAAACAAAACAGATAAATGTAAAAGTTGCAGGTGCACATGAAAAATGAAGCTAAGCTGATCATGTTTTTCTAAGAAAATCATTATCAGTACCTATCTGATTTATAATCCTATTTTGTTTCTAGAGATTTCTGTAGAAGGAAATGATGCTTAAAAGCCTGAAACCTGAAAGTAAATCATTTGAACCCTGCAGCTCACATTATGAGATCCTATACTCCCAAGTCCCATGTGAACTGTGACCAAGGTAGGCATTCAACATTCTAACATTTACAATGGCTCATGAGCAGAGCTCATTCCCTAAGTTGAGACACACAGAGTCTACAAATAAGGCATTTAAGAGTTTTGCTACCAAGGAAATAAAATATGAGGATAAAATTAAATATCACAAAATGAGAATTCTAATTGTGGGTTTCACACTGGGTTAAAAAAAAGTAGTTAACCCTCTGTATCTATGGGTTCACATTCAAGGATTTAATCAACAACAGACAGAAAATATTTAAAACTAATAACAACTCTGGGCACCGTGGCATGCATTTATAATCCAAGAACTCAGGAGGCTCTGGCACGAGGATCAAGAGTTCAAGGCCAGCCAGCCCCAGCAATTGAGCAGGACCCTGTCTCAAAATTTAAAAAAGACTGGAGGATATAGCTTAGTGGTAGAGCACCCCTGGGTTAAATGCCAGAATCATTAAAAAAAAAAAAGAGAGAGAGAGAGAGAGAGAGAGAAAAAGAGAAAGAAAAGAACTGCATCTATGCTGAACATGTACAAGACTTTTCTTCTCATGCTTCCCTTAACAATACAGTATAACAACTCTTTACATAGCATTTACATTGTATTAGGCATAAGTAAAATATATGGTTTAAAGTATAGAGCAAGATATGTGTAGACTATATGTGAACACTACATCATTTTATATAAAAGGAGATCTGCAGATTGCTATGGTCTGTAGATTTTGGTACCAATCCCCCAAGTATACCAACTAACAACTGTACTTACAATAAATAACAATAATATCAAAATGTTATACAAATCAACCCCACAAAAAAACATTTTTATGTCAATATTCAGACTTTAAGTTTTTACGTTCCTTTTAGAATTGCTAAGAGAATCTAATGTTTAAATAAATATGTTAAATGTTTAAAAAAATTTAAATATATTAACTTATCATCTAAGTTTATTCCAAATGGTCCTTTTTAAAACCATACCATTTTACATATATTTTATCTTTTTTATACTATTCTCATCCAATAACCAGTGATCCTTGCTGAAATAAGAAAACTACAAGGGGGGTGAACATCGGTCATGATTGCATTCACTTGGAAAGCTCTCACCAATCACCCTGCCTCACCACCACTCCAATTTAATCAATAGAATCCCACTACTGTCCTAACTCCATGCACTGCTGCTCGACTGAACTGCAATCCTTCATTCTGGCTCTCTTTCTATATATATTCATATGATTTTGCTCAGATGCTCACCCCAATGCAATGAAATCCAAAGTATACCAAACACAGTACCCTGCATCTAACAGAGCTTCAATTTAATAACTGAATTTTTGGAAGAAAAATGTAGAAGTGAAATGTAAACAAATAAAAATCCAAATAAAAATGTAAACATCACAATCCTTCTAAAATAACCATCACAATCCTTCTAAAAATTTATTCTAACAAAAGATAAACACATCAATACAAAACAAAGTAATAAAAATATTTTCAATTATTTTTTGCATCAACACATTAAAACTAAGAACAGAACAAAATAAGGGTTCAAATACTTAGGAGCATGATAATAACTTAAGATGAGTAAAGTGCCATAGAATTATTAATATAAATACAAAAAAATTAAGAATGGGGCTAAAGGTAACAAAGTTTACATACTATGAACTGTGCATATACAAATAACAGTATGCTTTTAAATTCATACGTTTGTGAAAGTGGACAGTGAGCATGAGTTAGGTACAGATAAAATGAGGAGACTAATAAAGAAAAACTACTAAAATTTCAAATTATTAAAAAGGACTATGATCTGTGATAAATATATACCCAGAGTGAACAAAGCTTCCCTTGAAAATAACAGGCATTTCAAATTTATATTAGTCAGCAACAACTCTTTTTCAGAAAAGTAAAGTGGCAAGGGATTTTCAACTATATCTCTGGAATTCAAAAAAGACGTCTTCATCCTAAATTAAGAAATAAGGGGTAGGGTAGGGCACAGTGGCACACACCTGCAATCCCAGTAGCTCGGGAGGCTGAGGCAGGAGGATCAAGAGTTCACGGCCAGCCTCAGCAATTTAGCAAGACCCTGTCTCAAAATAAAAAGAAAAAGGGAAGAAATAGCAAGTAGGGATCTCATGAAAATCAAAGGGAGATCAGTAGAGCAAAGGGAATAGAGGGTGGGAGCTAAAGAGGGAGAGGTTAAGTGCTAGGGAGTGATATTGGCCAAATTATATTGTTATATTGTGTGCATATACAAATCTCATCATTATGTATAACTGTAATGCACCAATAAAAAATGTAGAAAGAAAAAAAACAAGATCACAAACTACTTTTATTTAAAGTAATAATCAAAACACATGCCAAAATGGTGGCAACAACAGATAATCCAAATCATATTCTATTAAAGCAAGGCCAATTTAAGCATAAAAGTAAGTTCTATATATACAGAGTTTCTCAATTTAAAATTACTTATAAAAATTAGGTAAGATTCTAGTGGTAGGTAAGCTTGAACAGTTTATTTGTGCAAAGAATTGTTCTAGTAAGAAATAGAAGAAAAACAGCTTAATAAAGGCATACATCACATTTATCCACAATTTATAACTTAGCAAAATATACAATGGTGAAATACTTCTTTGAATCTAATACATCCATATTGCCTAAAAACATTTAATCAAATCATCTCCAAGAAACAATTACATTGCACAACAGCTAAGGGAGACTAAGGTACAGAGAATAATAAGGATCCTTAAGTGATTCTCTGAAAGGTTACAGATGGCACTGGAATCTTCAAGTTGGAATTACTCTTTATTTTCTTTCCTTTTTTGAAACTTCTTAAATCTATATGTATACTAAAAGGACTTAAAGATAAATGGTCAGGTGTGAAGATTCTTTAGTTATTGACAGAGCTACAAGTGTTCAGGATAGAGATCTGTCAATGCTTAAAATGGATTTCCTAGATAATTATACTGACAACACTTTCATCTACTGAAGTCTCAGTGACCTTTAATGTCTGAAAAAGTCACGAAGAGTGCTGTACCAAAGGTATTAAAGGTTTATGTCATTTAAATTGATGGGGGCCTATACCCAAAGGACTTAAAATCAGCATACTACAACAATGCAGCCACATCAATGTTCATAGCTGCTCAATTCACAATAGCTAGATTGTGGAACCAACCTAAATGCCCTTCAATAGATGAATGAATAAAGAAACTGTGGTATATATACACAATGGAATATTACTCAGCCATAAAGAAGAATAAAATTATGGCATTTGCAGGTAAATGGATGAAGTTGGAGACTGTCATGCTAAGTGAGATTAGCCAATCCCAAAAAAACAAAGGCCGAATGATCTGATAAGTGGATAATGATGCATAATGCGGGGTAGGAAGGAGGCAAGAATGGAGGAAGGATGGATTGCATAGAGGGAAAAGGGGTGGGATAGAGGTGGGGGGATAAGAATAATAACAATGAGACAAACATCATTACCCTACATACATGTATGATTATACAAATGGTGTGATTCTACTTTGTGTACCAGAGAAACAACAGCTATACTCCATTTGTGTACAATGAATCAAAATAAATTAATTTTAAAAATAAACAAATAAAATTGATGGGGTGATTTAAAATGACAAACATAGGCCTAGACTAATTTCTTTAAAGAAAATATTCTATCACACACCTGCAGTACCAGGTATTTAAAAGGCTGAGGCAGCCTGGTTAGACTTAACAAAAAGCACTCCTGGGTTCAATCCATAGTACCAAAAAAAGAAAAAGAAGATATTCTAGACATAATAAAATTTACTTGAACAAAGAAAATGGAATTAGGTCAACTTTTTAAAATAAATTTACTGGACTTAAAATCATTTATTACTTATAAGATATGTGTTATTTGTAATTTTATACCACTACCTAAATGACAAGAAAAAGCACAACCATGACATGTAATTAGTAATGACATGACATTGCGTCAAAAGCCCCTACATAATTATAATTACTATGAATCAACAAACTTCCACTTTCATTCGGCAAAACTGACTCAACAAAACACAAACATGTTATTAAATATCCCTGGTTACTTAAAAATACCTGTTTCACGAAAACCTAGTTTTAGGACTTCCATTAAATAAAACAATCTTTGAAGAAAGAATTTAAGATGGGACTTTTGTTGACTGGTTTTAAAACAAAAAAGGTAATGGTGACATCTAAAATTCCCAGAGATAAATATCTGAAAATTTACATGGTTTTTACAATCAAAAACAATTGTTTTATCCTAGCTAGATATTTTCAGGTTGTTTTGTTTTTGTTTTTGAAATAGGATCTCATTATGCTGCCCAGGCTAGTCTTGGAATTCAGGAATTCAAGAAATCCTTCCGCTTCAGTCTCACAAGTGCTGGGACTATAGGTGTGTGACACCATGCCTGCCAGTATTTTCAGTTTTCCCAAATTAAAAATCTTGGTGTTTTAATTAATAATACTTGATAAAATATAAAACTACCAGGGATAGCTAGAACCTGATTATATCAAATTTTACATGGACAATACCATTAGAAAAATTAAAACCAACCAGATTTAAATGTCTGATTTGACCAATTTAGGAAATATTCCTATGTATCAATGATATCAAGTGTATAAGTCCTGCCATAACAATTTTGAGAATTATTATTAAACTTTATATCAAAAATTTGCTCCAACTCAGCATTGTAATTTAACACATTAAAATTAATCATTTTCTTCACAGATTAAAAACAAAAGTATACTGTAATTATTCCTATGTAATAGGTGCTCCTAAGATCAAAATCCTCAAGTAGTTTTTTTCAATGTTCTACATATGCTAATTGATTTTAAAATAAGATTAATAATGATCTTAAGTATAATTTAAAATGATTTTGAGGCTCTATAATCCTTCTACCACAAGATGAGCTATTAAGCACCAAAGAGATTTAATAAGCTGTTCTCATAAGGGAAAAAAACTTGTTCTCATGTATTAAGGAAACACCTGTTCTATTTTTCCTTTAGTATGGAAGTGGCATATTTGTGCTCTTTTCTAACCTTTAGCATTTCTTCATGTATCCCATAATGCCCGTATGAGCTGAAATAAACACCGTCCTCATCCTCCTGGAGGTCTGCAATCGCAGTAGATGACGAGCAGGTTCTGACATCTGCGTTCATCACAAAATCCTGAGCAAATTGTCTGTAATCAATTTGAAATACACCCTTGAGACAGGTTTATTGGACCATGAAAAAAGGAAAGGCAAGAGGTTGAGGAGAAGGGGGAGGAGTGGAATGGAGAGGGTGATGAACCTCTTAAATCACATTCTCTCTTAAGCAACCCAAAGCTCCCCCTGCTGGATCTTAAGTGGTGGCATACTAAAGCCCAGCATTCCTTGTGCAAACCACAAAAGCAGTGCCACCTGCAGATTATGGTTCTTTTTATCTTTCAAATGAGCAAAACAAGCACATTTTCTTCATTCAAATTTATCATTTCTGTTGTTCTAAAATCACCTTTTTTAGCAGCTGAATCACTTAGTATATTTTAACTCTGAATAATTTTTAAAACCATGTGTTAAACCAGCAGGAAGCAGACCCAAAACAGATTATTTATATACCCAAAACTACCTACTCCAGCTCTAAAACTCAGCTCCTTTACTGATTATGACAAATTAATAATCCATACACTATTCAAGGGAGAAAAATACAAAGGAGTGGCAAGTAGAGATGGTGCTGGTTACGAGGTTCCAAAGCAAAAAAAAAAAAAAAAATTATAAACAAGGAAGAGGAACCAAAACTGACTCTGCTCTTTCATGCAGGACATTTCTAGCAAGCCATCAAACAGGTACTCAGGCAATGGCAACTGACTCATAAATCCACCAGGTAAAGCTCCAAGGTACACATGCAAAAAACACAGAATCAAGCCAGCCACAGTAGCATGCGCCTATAATCCCAGCAACTCAGGAGGCTGAGGCAAGAGGATACCAAGTTCAAGGCCAGACTTAGCAATTTAGGCCCCAAGCAACTCAGTGAGACTCTGTCTTAAAAAACAAAACAAACAAACAAACAAACAAAAAAACCCCAGAATCTCAGGCTCTATTCCCAGATCTCATGAATTAGAATCTACATTAACAAGAATCCCAAGTGATTCATATGCACTTAACTTTAAGAAGTGCTAAACCAGTAGAATATTAACTTACTCACTGTAAAATAGTCCCCACTTACCTGGTTTTCTAGTAAATACTACATTATACTTTTTTATTCCTTAATAACAAAAAGTTCAGCACTATAATTTCCCCCAAACATAAACTATACTAATGCCTCCATTTTCAGAAACTTATGATAGGAAAAGTAAAATGAAGAAATCAATAGGAAGTAGGAAAATTAAAAGAAAGGCATTAACAAAAATATTCAAAGGGTAACAAGTCAGAACAATCACCATTAATATAAAAATAATTATGAAATATACAATAGATAAATCTATAAAATTTTATAATAATCAACTATATCCAAACTCTATAAAAATGCTGTATATCTTTAATGCTACTATAATTCAATTTCCTCATTGTGCTTTCTCGTATATGAAGTGTTCTATATTCTACCTTGCTATTAGCTGTGTGATTTGAAGGATCTAAACAATAAATTTTCTACAAGACTGATAAATTACTTCATTCTTTGCAGATCCTCACGTGCTCTAGCTAATGCAGCTTCAGCCGACAGTGCCCTGGCTTCCATATGTTTCAATTTTTCGACGACAGATGTATTTTCATTGAGTCCATTGGGGTATGAGAAAGGGACTGATGCTGGTTCATAAAGGTCTTCCACATCTAAGGAAAGAAATGGACATTTTCATCAGGCCATCTTATAGGAATGAAACGAGCATAAATGTTAGAAATACATATATGTAGTCTAAATGCCTGTTACGTGGCCAATTGAGGAAAAAAATAAAAGTACTTCTAATTAAATATTTCACATTCAAACTATTTCAATTTGAATTCAGAAGAATATGCTGTTAGTCTGTTTTCAATTAGTTAGCTAAATTGAACACATGAAGGTATCAATTATTTTGAATCAAATACAGGAAAAGGTAGGGGAAAAAACCCTAATATGTATTGATTACCAGGTAGCTCTCAAGTGCACATGCATTACACCTCATTTCATCTTCAAAACAAACCTAAGATGTAAACATTTATCTCTATTTTAAACACAGGAAAAATAAATTTTAGAAAAACTAAGTGACTAGCTCAAAGTTACTATTAGGGTGTTGATGAGATGCCCCTCAAAAAATCTCATGTGGCAACATTGGAAAGTCCAGAGGTAAAATGATTAGATAGCGGGTTCCTCCACATAAGGGATTAACAATTTGAATGAATTATTGTGTAGGAATGTAGGCAGGTAAGGCATAGTTGGAAGAAGTAGGTCACTGGGGGTATGTCCTTAGGAATCTTGTCTATGGTTCCTGGCTCCCATGAGCAGAGCATTCCTTTGCCATACCTTTCTGCCATGATGTTCTTCTTCACCTCAGGGCCAGATCAATGGAGTTGGCCAACCACAAATGGAACCTCTGAAACCATGAGTCCAGAACTTTTCCTCCTCCAAGTTGTTTTTTTCAGGTATTTTGGTCACAGCAATGAAAAGCTGACTAACAAGGTCATACAGCCATTTAATGGAAGAGCTAACATTCACCCCACACCTCTCTTCCTAGCATTACATATACCTCTCAGTCTGTGTCCTTATCTGTAGAACAGCATTTAGATACTCCCTAAAGGAAATCCTGGCATTTGTGACAATATGGGTGAACCTGTAGGACATTATTAAAAGTGAAATAATCCAGACACAGAAAGATAAATACTGCATGATCTCATTTACATGTAGAATCTAAAAAAATCTCATGTAGGTAGCTAGTATAATTGTGACTATCAGGGGCTGAGGGTTGGAGAAATGGATAGATGTTAGTAAAATGGTACAAACTTTCAGTTATGAATATAATTTTCATTTATCAATTATATCTTAATACACATGGAGAAAAAATGATATTCCTAAAAGAGAATTAAGTAGATAAAGAATTCCATATATTCAATAATTTTTTCATCCTGGCAAGGTAAGAGTGGAATCTATAAACTAACACTTTATTACTGATATTAAATATTGGAATTCTAATTTTAATTTCACCATATATACAACACTAACTTCTATTGAAGAAATAATAACTCCACAAAAATGTTAAATAAGGAGCTTGTGAATTTTACAGAATTTCAATGTCCACTTAGTTAGGTTAGAAACCTAACTAGCTTTGGGATCAACTTGAAACGATAATAAACAATGCAAATATTACATTTTCTCCTAGGTATAGCACTGGAGGAAATGACTTTTTTTTTTTTTTTTAACTCTGTTCAGTTTCTAGTTGTGAAAACTTTATGAAGACATCTCTTCACATTTGGACAAAATAAGCTGAACATGGTGGTGCAAGCCTATAATCCCAGTGACTTAGGAGGTTCAGGCAGGAGGATTGCAAGTTTGAGGCCAGTCTCAACAACTTAGGCCCTAAGCAACTTTTTGAGATCCTGCCTGAAAATACAAAAATAAAAAGCACGGGGATGTCATTCAGTGGTTAAGCACTGTGGGTTCAATCCCTGGTACCTAAAAATAATAATAAAAGTAGTTAAGACAAAATATTTAAGCTTAACAAACTCACAATATAACTAAAAGATGAATTAGTATTACAAAAGCAGAATAGTATGTCACATACCTCTAGCCTCTCTCATAGACTACTGAGTCATGTTTAAAAATTAATTTCCTTCACTGTTTATTTCACTTAAAGAGTACAACAAAATATTTCCAAACTACTTAACTTTAGTGTACTTCTTACTACAATCCTCACTTTCCATTTTGTTTCTGAAATTATTCAAACTCTATGGCAAATTTCTGTTTTGCTTTCTGCTTCAATAAAAATTAGTCATAATAATTTTTTAACATTAATCATTTCAGTAATCAGTATATTCTTTTGAGCTTTGCCTTTGTTTAATGTTATATTCTGGATATCACTCTACATCTGTTCACAGACACACCAGTTTTTAAGAGGTACATAGTACTTCAGTGTGGATATACACTGTATATTCAACTACTCTCCATTGTATGGACATTTAGGTTATTCCCAATATTTTGAAATTATAAGGCTGCAATGAATAACTTTGTGTATATGAGAAGGTATATCTTCCACATAACTTTTTTTTTTTTTTTTTTTTTTACTGGACACCCCTCCCCATTTTTTTTTTCCCCCACATAGATTCTTCTGAGTGAGCTTGTTAAGAAGCAAGCACAAGTTGGGTGTGGTGTTGCACACCTGAAATCCCAGCGACCAGAGAAACTAAGGCAGCAGGATCAGGAATGCAAGGGCAGCCGGGGCACCTGAAAGACAAGTGTCTCAAAAAAATGAAAAAAGGACTATATCCGTGGTTTTAGAGGGGCTAGGCAAAGGCTGTAGCACAGTAGAACACTTGCCTAGCACCAATGAGGCTCTGTATTCAATCCCTAGCACTACCAAAAAGAAAAAATAAAACATAAAAAGAAAAAAACATAGTTTTGCTAAGTACTATCAAATGTCCATTCTACAAACAACAAGAGTGCTTATCTATCCACAGCCTCGCCAATAGAATGTGTTATTTTTTGTCTGACAAGTAGAAAATGACAGCGTTGTTTTAATCTGCATGTCTCTGAGTAATTCTGAACATTTCCTCATGAATTTCACACTATTTTTATATTCTTTTTGGTGAATTATCTGGTCATTTTCCCCCCAATATTCTATCAAATATTTGGTCCTTTGTCCCTGGATTTTTAAGAGTTCTTTAAGGATATTAATCCCAAATGGACTATGTTCCAAACACTATACAAACTTTAAAAAATTTTTTTTAACTAAACCTTTTTATTCCTTAGACTTCCTAATTTTTTCCCTCATGTTCCTTTTCTGTTCCAGGATCCCATTCAGATTTCACAATACATTTAGTTATCATGTTTACTTAAATCCTTTTGTGCTATAGCAGTTTCTCAGGCTTTCCTCATGTTTGCTAACTTGACTGTTTTAAGGAATCCTGGTTAGGTAGTGTACAGAACGAACTCAATTTGTGACTTTCTGATTTCTTAGTTAGACTTGGGTTTTGGCTTTTGTGAGGAAGACACAGAAGTAAATTGCTGTACCCATTACATCAAGGATATATGCTACCAATATGGCACCGCTAAAGATGTTAACCTTGATTCCTTGGCTAAGGCAGTGTTTGCCAGGCTTCAGCACTGTAAAGTTGGCTTTTACCCCTTTAGCCACAGAGTCATTGCCAATTTTCTTAATTGTCTCCTTTACTAATTTAGTCATCTTCATAGTCTCAAAGTCAAATACCAGATGTTTCATAACTATTTATTGAAAGCAAGCTGTGTTAGCTTTTCATCTGTAACCAAAATATCTGATAAGAACAACTTGGAAAAAAATTCATTTTGGGTTCATGGTTTCAGAGATTCTATCCATGGAAAGCTGCTCAGAACACCATTGTGGAGGGGCAAGGCAGAAGAAAGCTGTTCTCCTCACAGTATCAGGAAAGAAGAGAGACAGTGGGAGGAGCCAGAGAAAAAAATAAAAAACCCAAAAGCCCACCCCCAGTGACCTACTTCCTCTAGACACACCCCACCTGCCTATAGTTACCACTCCCATAAATCCATTCAAATGAAAATGGACTGCTGGGTTCACCTCTGAACATTTCTGACTAAACAGAGGGGCTTTTGGAGGGTAACACTGCATATCCAAACCATAACAGAAATGGAGGTAAAATGGTCAGTAATCATGCCTGTAGCAAGAATGATGACAAATATCTCTTCCAACTCTCTCACCAATGGCTAGAAGCAGAAATTATTAGAAGACCATACCTATTTGAAGTTCTACTCCCTTTAACAGACCTCTTTAAATATTTTGGATTATCCAAATATCCAGATTTTGGTGATGACATCATGCTTAAAATATCCAGATTTTGGTGATGACATCGTGCAAACTCATGTGGAACTTATTCATTTACTAATGACAGTAAAGTTTCCTTTATTAAACACTTACTGCTCTGGCAAGTATCATTATCACCTTCTTACAAATAAGGCTAAAAAAAACTAAACTAATGTATCTTTGGATAGTCAAGAGTTCTAGACTGATCTGTATTCATAGTAATCAACGCACAACATTCAATATCTGTCACTGATCTGAATAACTTCTTCCTTTTCTGATTTGTAATATCTTTTTTGCTTTTCATGCAACTTATCACAGTTTATCTTATGTTAAAATACAGGATAATCACTGAAAAAAATAGAAAACATGCCAATCATCAGACTGGAGCTCCCAAAGAAAGGCCCATGATTTTCATTGCTTTGCACTGATTGGGCATTTAATACACTACTTTGATACTGGGAGTGTCCAACAGATGATTATGAACTTAGGAAGTCATAAAGAACACCACTGGGCATTTGTGTCATTTAACAAAGAGATCACTTTGGTCACTCTGACAAATGAAATTTTTAAAAAGTTGCTAAAGGAGGGGAGAATGAAGTCAGGAACCACCAGATTTTAGAACTACAAAGAATCTCAAAAATCTAGACTTAATTCCTCATTTTACAGACTTCCTCATCTTAAAACGGAAAGCTTACGTGCTTTGTTCAAGGTCACATAGTTCCTAGAATCATATTAAACATCTTACAACCACATCACAATGGCACACAACTCAACGAGGGTACTTCTCAAGGAAATGAAAAGTAACAGCCAAATAACTGCTCAAACACACACTGTCAAAACTATTATCTGTTCAGGTATGTCTGTTTCGAACAGTCTTGTTGATTTGAAGAAAGCATAGTTTCCATCTCTCCTGACTGGCATAAGGAACATGAAATAAAGTACAAATGCAAAAAGATTACTGAATTTCACTCCTATAGATTAGATCTATAAAGTGTAAGGGACTAAAAAAATTTTCAGATGACTCCTGTGCAATAAAGTGTAAATAAAAACACAGAGCAACTAATTAAATCTCAATAAACTGAATGTTTTTAAGTCAATTATGTGATCTGAGTATGAAACAAAAGTAGAAAATATTACTAAATCTACTTTAAAGATTGTTTAAAATCATTACTTAACAACTAAAAATTATTCTCTCAAGTATCCCTACACTTTAAAACATCCTATACAAAATGTTCAAATGAACACTTACTTCTAAATTCCTCCCTGGTAACTGTTAGTATGACTATCAGTTTTTAAGTGATTTAACTTTTCTGTTAAAACCAACTACCTGATGAGATCTTCAGAGATTTAAAAAAAGAGTCCAGTGGAAAGCCATCCTTACTTAGCAGAATCAGACTACACTGAGCCATGGAATGGAGAGGCCTGGCTTCCAGGAACTAACAGCCATGGAGGTCTGTCCCAGATTGCCAGGAAGCATGTGGTGCTCTGTGGGAGTGGTTCCCAGTCTCCTTTTGGAAAATTCCCCCTAAGAGAATGGCTCCCCTAACTCCCCCCTGTCCTGTCCATCACAGAAGAAGCTCCTCCCAGTCTTGCCCCCTTTACTTGTAGGTCTGTAAATAAAAGAGAGTTGGGCTACTCCATGTTGTTGTAAGAGGCCAGAGCTGGTATGGCCAGACCCATCATGCCTTCTCTCATTTAAAGAGTGTTGGCTCTTGTGTGTTTATTGAGTAGATAAGTTTATGGGTAATTGAGTGATATACAGCCAACATCCTCCTCCAGCAGTTAGCTCTTTCCTCTTCCATGTGGGACATGGCAGAGAGGTACCCCCGAGAGTCCCTTGCTTATCCATGCAGAGTATGTTTCAAGGCCCTAGTGGATGACTGATACTGAAAGTAGTACCAAATCCTATATGCTGTTTTTCCGATATATGCACATTTATTATAAAGTTTAATTTGTAAATCAGAAACAGTAAGAGATTAATAAAATAAAAAATACTGTAATAAAGTCACATGAAAATGGTCTCTCTCTCTCTCTCTCAGAGTTTACATGAATACAAGCATTGCAATAATCCAATAACAAATCCCATAACAAAATGGCTACCAACTGATTAAGGGGCAGGAAGCATATATGGTGTGGTGATATATGCTGGACTAAGGGATGATACGCTTCCCAGGAGAAAGAGATCTGGATTGTACAATATTAAATCGTGCTACTCAGGAGAGCACACAATTTAAAACCTATGTTTATTTCTGGAATTATCCTTTTAATATTTTTGGATTCCAAGTGACCACGGGTAACTGAAATGAGGGAAAGCAAAACCAAAGATGAGGGAAGTATTTGTATATTTTCCTAAAACACTTCACTTTCATTTTTCTATAGCAGATGGTCCTACATTAATTAAAGTAGACACAGTACGTTCATCTTACCAAATTGAAGCAAAAGGTCATCTTCTAATACTGGCTTTAAATATTCTTCTTTCTCCCAGGGCACTGGGTTGTATATGGAATTCATATACTCAGCTGTAGGATTCTGGATGTAAAATTAATTGCATGTTTTATTTATTCTATGTAATCATGAGTCCCCTTGGTAAAAAACTAGGTAAATTAAAAAAAAAAAAAATTCAAGTTTACATTGCACAAAATTTAGCTCTCTACATAAGGAGACTGTATTCACTTGTTATTTTAAATAGTTTCAATGCAAAGTTTTATATTATTTGGATTTAGTGAAAGTGACAATATATTAATTTAAGTAGGACAAAAAAAGAAGTGTTCAAAAAGAGTAAGCAAAGTACCTGAAATTACACTAGAAATTACTTCTGATTTTATAAAACTCTATTAGTATTTCTCTTTATCTGACACTAAATTACTTTTTCATATAGTACTGATTCATCTCTGGATTAAAAATGACACTTCTAAATATATGTATGTGTTTATTTAGTGCTTTATTGTGCTAATTTCTAAAATCCACGATTCCTACAATACAACAAATGCTAGAGTAACAGTTCTTCGTATACCCTTGAATAATCAGTGCAGTGATAAGCAGTTATATTTCTTAAATTTCTAAAAAATAATGAATTAAACTGCCAACTTACCTTAAGTCTAATGAAATTTATTAGCTTAATATATCCATAAAATTCAAGTCCTAAAGGGGAAAAAAGATAATCCAATTTTAATGAGTTTTGTTTACATCAATTTGTTCTATAAAGGTTCCTCTGATTAGATAGCAAAATATTTCTGAACTTTAAACCACCACCTATATTTTGAGATATTTATTAAGAATTATGAGTACTAATTTTGATACTTCTGAATATTTTATCTGAGAAACAACCCTGGATGACAAATTTTAAGTTATTTCTTTTATTTCTAAAAAGAAAGGGGGGGGGATTTTATTAGACCTGAAAGTTTCTAAATCTCCCAACTTTTTCATAAAAGTTATAAAAAATTATAATTTTGCCAAGACAGAGTATACAAAGTCTACCAGCTTTTCCATGAAGTTAAATGGTGCTCACTGAAAAACAGTGAGGTTTATTATCTGGTTCTCATATCTTCCCAGAAATGAGGTAGCATTTAAGACGAAGGAAAAGTAATATATTGGTTATTATTTATCATGGGAAACTGGTTAGTATTGAGAAATGATGCTATGAGGAAGCTTTAATAGACTACAAAAATACCGACATGGTTAAAAGAATATACCTACCTACCTACCTATCTATCTATCTATATACTCACACACACACATTCATAAATAAAGTATGATTCTAATTCAGTTTTAAAATACATTAGAAAATGGAAGAAAAAAATGAGGCTTTCATTTACATAACTTACAAAGGTAGTTGTGCACTTGAATTTACAATTTATGATCATCACATTTATTAGAGATCTTAAAACCGGTCTAGTATTTGCTATTCCTCAGTAATGTCTCTTCTAGTTATTAATAAATAAGGAACCAAAAGACCAATTCTATTAGTTGGTGTAAGGATAGCTATTTTTAAATAGAAACATTACCTGAGTATTTTGCATACCACCTTAACTTCATCACTACCTTTTCTCCATACTTTCTCCAAACCTATAAAACTCAATCTCATAGTCAATTCACATTGTGCTTGGACCTATACATTTTCATATGACTTACCTCCTCTCCTCTCCTGCAGTCTACCTCTACCCTGATTTCCCTAATTCTAGTTAGATGAAAATGCAATCACATGCCAAGCTTTTTTTTTCTATTTTTTTTTAGCTGTGAAGCCATTATAAGCTTATATATGAATTTTATCTAGAAGAGTGATATTAATTTTTCTTCAAGGGCCACTTATCAAAAACTCATTTCTACAAGAGAAGTTGCAGTTATATATTTTGCATATGAATTTGTATAGGAAATGGTAGGGAAAATTATAAAATCTAAACCTAAATTTCACAAATGTATCTTTATTCTAAGAAATACTCACCATGTTTATGGACCATGCTATCAATATTAAATTGATGTTCCAACTTACAATGTGAAAATGTTTCTTCAGCAGATGTGAAGAGCCTGAAAAGAAAAGAAAAAAAAAAATCAAGTAGTAACTTCATGGAGCATTGATTTCATATTAAATATACACTTTTTTATTTCACTCACCAGTTTCTAGTTTTATTTCCAATTAGGAAAAAACACACCTGTAGATGAAGGACCAGAAACCAGCATTTCTAATGAGAATCAGCACTTCCGAGTCCCATTTAACATGTAGAACAACTAATCCACCCTTTAAATGTCAAGTTAATTTATTTGCCAAATAATAGCAATAAATTTATCAAAAAGTTTTAGGAAAGAGAGCTCCATTGATAGATTTTGCTTCTCTCAAAAAATCAAGAAAATTCCCTACTTGAGATTTTTTTCTCCAAGTGTCAAGTTTTGCTTTCAGAGGCTTTGAACTGACACTGCTCAAACTGCATTTAGAAATAAAGCATAAAATGTAATTTTACAGCTAGCACATTAGCTAAGTGCCATATTTCAAAAGTGATATTGTGTTGTCTAACAATACTGGCATTACAGATGTGGGGAGGACCAAGCCTCTTTATTATGAGACCTGCAAAACTAAAGGATACATGAGATAAGAATACACAGCAGGGATGCTGCATACCATCTATATGCCTGTCACATATGCGGTGATTACTTTTCAACAAATGTTTACCAAGATGGGTTATCTGTAGTACTTATGTAGCCTATCACAGGATGCTGCATCACTGATGCTCAATATATAACTAGAGTATGTGCAGACCTTCCACCTATCCAATGAGGTTACAACCAGAACCGATCAGCACGAAGCCAGGATATGGGGCACAACAGACAATGTTTATTAAAGTAATGATGACCAATGCCAATCGGGCCTCTTTCATGTTCACTTGCCCACAGCAACCAAAGCCAAAGTTTCTTGACAGTGATGCAGAATTTTAAGTGAAATGTGCTTTTGGGAACAAAAAAACCGACAGCTCTGTGTTGACATTGAGAACTCTTTTCCTGAGTGAAAAAGGCATTAATTCCTTCCTCAACAGGTGGGGAGACCCTACTGAAGAAATATGAACTAAGGCCATTTAAATAGTTCAAACTGAAATGTTACACCTGGGATGCTCTGGCTGGTCAAGAAATTACAGGATGGTAAAAACGGAAGGGTACTTAGGGATTACTAGTTCAGTGTGGCTTCCAAACTTGAGCATGTACTCAATTATAAGATCAAATGTGTCCTTATAAAAACAGAAGATCCTACATCCCAAACCTGATTTAAAAAGACTGAGGTGAAGAGTTCAGCAACTGTATTTAAGCATCTTTGATGACAAGGGTGCGCCCCAGATTTGGAAAACAAATCCAATCCCAAACAGTCTCATTTTACACAGGAAAGAAAGTGAGGCCGGTGGAGGGCCAGTAGGACAAACTGGCTTCCAGTTAGTTCATGGCTCCTCCCTCTAAACCACTGTGGGTCTTCCTCTTCCACATGCCATCACCCCAAAGCACTGGTTCAAGAATTCAAGGACAGGGCACTCTGGCTCAACTCTAGCTCCTTGCAGACCACACAGACCCCAAGCGACCGGGCACTGAGGTGGACGAACCTGTTACAGAACAGGCAGGGGGTCTGCTGCTTGTCGTGGGGGAGCTCGGCATCGTCCTCATCCTCCCAGGCGGCCTCGTCACCGCTGTCCGACAGTTCTGGCAGGTCTTCCTCATCCTCCAGGGCGCCCCGGCCGCCTAACACACACACACACAACCATCAGATCTGCCCGGGACACCAGGGCGACCCCAGAGCGTGAGGAGCGGGGTGTGCGGAGGGCTCTCCCGGGGCGAGACTCCCCCGCCCCGTCCGCTCGCGACTCGCACCCGGGACCTCCTCCATCCTCCCCGCCAGGCCCCGCCGTCCGGGAACTCGTCCCAGAGAACGTTGGGAGGGAAGGGTCCTCCACCTGCTCCGCACGGCAAGGCCTGCGGCTGGGCGAGCCTGGTGCTGCGGCGCCGGGATACCCACCGGTAGCGCCCGACGCTAACGAGCACATGGCGGAGGAGCCCTGGGAGCGCGGCGTGCCTGGGGGGCGGGGACAGGCTGGTAGCGCGCGCGCGCACACACCCGGCGCCGAGCCCAGGGCCGGGACCCCGGGAACGAGCGCGTGCGCGCGGCCGGGCCCAGGTCCGGACCCGGAGAACCCAGAAGACGACGGAAAAAAGCGAGAGCGCGCACCAGGCCAGCAGCGCTTCCGGCCTTGAGGCCGCAGTACCGGTCACGTGTGAGGGGTGGGCCGGGCGAGGCGCGGTGGGGCGGGGCAAGGTCTCGGGCCCCACCTCCCCCTGCTGTACGATTGATGCAGTGCGCGTTGAGGAAACTTGGCAACAAATGCTGGGCGTTGCGGGCTCGAAGGTAACTTTTGCCTGCTCCTCGAACCCCAGTAGGCCTTAAGGGGAGCTACCTGCCGCAGCCCTGGGACCAGAAGTGGAGCGACGCCGCAGCGGTTTCGCTGGCGGCTTCGTGTTCTCTGTGTCCCTTGTTGCTGGGATGGGAGCTTAGTGAAGAGGCGCCCTCTGGTGGCCATGCTGAGTGCAGCTGGGAAGAGGAACTGAATTAAGCTACATTAACTTGCACGTTAATAGTGTGAGTGCTCCATAAAGACCAGATTTAAAGTGAAGAGAAAACATGGACTAGAGCTAGCCTCCTTCAGTCGCTTTCTAACTATATGATGTCTTAAGTTACCTGATCTCTCTCTGCCTCAGTTGCCTGACAAAACGTGAATAATGAGTGCACTAACCTGAGGTCTATAGTGAGGATAAAACGAGTGAATACATGTTAAGTACTTGGACATAAGTGTTCACTTTATCCTAAACGATGGAAAACGGTGTAAGCAAGGTATGCTATCAGATGTTCAGCTGGCTACTGAAACATGTCTTATGGTGCCCCCCCCCCCTTTTCTTCCTTGTACTGGGGATTGAATCCAGTGGGTGCTTTAACCATTGAACTACATCTCTAGCCCTTTTGGTGAGATGGTCTCACAAGGTTGCATACGGTCTGGGGAAGTTGGTAAGGAAGGCTTCACATTTGTGATCTTCCTGCCTTAGCCTCTCTAGTCGCTGGAATTACAGTCGGTGGCCACTGCACCTGCCCACCTTTTTTCATTCTAGCCGTAGAGTTCTTTTGAGTGGCAGCAGTAACTTCACCAGGTAGGCTATCAAGCTGGAATCCCAGATGCTAGCACTGTGCTTGGTACATGTTTAAATTGATAACCAAAGCCTACTAGGCCCAGCATAATCCTGCCTAACATTCCAGTCCAACTCTAGTCCTTTATCTGGGTCCCAGACTTAAACTTTTTATTTTTTGCTCATCTCTGATATTTCTACAAATGGCAGGTCCTTCTGGTCTCAATCAGAAAGACTTTCATTGGACAACATTCCTAAAATGGGTTCCTCTGTTATTCCAGGAGCAGTCTGTTCGTTTTTTTCTTAATGCCCACCATAATTATTTGATTCTTTTTATTTACTTACCCACATAATTTGTACTTAAGGATAAAGATGATGTCCTTTTACTTTCATTTCTCTGGCACATATTACATGACCTAGCCCATAGAATATATTTAGCGAATAGAAATGAGAACTTGCATTATTGCTAAACTTTTTGTTGTTGTTGTTTTGAATGCCCTCATTTCCCTTAACTGTAAAAATTCTGGAAGACAGAAACCATCAAATGTTAGTTCTGATGCTCCTTTTCATTGCAGGTAATTACCAGAACATATGCTGGCTCCCTTGGGTTAACTTGTTCATTGGAGGTAGTCCCAAGGCCTGGCACATAGGAGGTACTCCATAAGTATTTGCTGAATGAATTAATGAATTAACCTTTCACTACATGGTCTTAGCCACCCAACCAACTTTTCCCTTCATTCTTCCAACATAAACTGTCCAGAAAGGCCCATTTCTCTCTGTATATTTGGAAGGAAATCCACTGAATTCCTTAGTAATAATTCAGTCATTCAATGCTCACAGTACAAGAAGTAATGTTCATTCTGGAGGGGTGACTGAGCCAGAATCTTGTCCCTTAAAGTTCACATCTCACCACAATGCAGTGCTTGGAAGCAGGCTGCTTTTCTCTCTGCTCCAAAGATGAATGCAGATCTTCTCCATCATCCCACTTCACTACTGAGACCAGAACACAGGTTGAACAAATCTTGTTGAAGGTTTGTAAGGAAATGATACAGGGACAATAACTTACCACTGATTCCTGGATTTGGCTGCTTTCAGAGCCCACAGTGCTCAGAATATCCTCATGGGTACCTCACTTCTTGAAGCCCATGCTTGTTACCAGTGAAACATACTCAGGGTCTTCAAAGTCCAGCTGGTAGGGAACCCCACTGGCAGGAAGAAGATCTCTACTCTCCTTAAAGCTCACGTTTGAAGATACCACCCTGCCCTAGTTGATACATCTTTTCTGATGACTGACACTGGGAATGTCCAATCTCCTCTAAGAATATATACCACCCATTAAAGGGGATGGCCTTTATCTGCCAGTGTCCACTGAAGTCTGAAATATACCTGGCATACTATAGACTCCAAGAACTGACTGAATTGGTACATAAGACAAATTTTACTACCATCCTTTGTTCCATGATGGAAATTAGCATCATGTACTCCTCTTTGCTTTGGTTCTCCCTTACGCATCTTCCTTTCCCTTGCCATAGTTTCAAAGGTGCAGCACCTTGAGCCCTTTGAAGTTTGGTGCCATGTGAACTGGCCATGTGAACATTTTGATTAATCATAAGATCAAAGACCAATGAGGAAACCCAAATATTTCAACTTTATTCATCCAAGATATGTACTAACAATTCATTGGAACTACCTGGAAATATACAGATTCAAGATTCTTTTGTAGAGTGGTTAACAATACAAGCTATACAATTGGGCTGAGCTGGGTTAGAATCCTGACCCTGCCATTTCCTAGCTTTAGGTCTTCAGCTTTGGATCCCTGAATAAGGTGCTTAACTACAGTGGGCATCAGTTTCCCCATCTAAGATACAAGGATAAAAAAAGGATGGATAAGGTGATAATGACAATATCACTTTATAAGATTGTTTGGAAGGTTAAAGCACAGATGACACATGTAAGAACTGGACCATAGCCAGCACTTGATAAGTGAGAGCTGTTATTATATCAGTGCATTGACCAAAAAGCTGCATATCACCACTAGTACAACTAATATTTTTGAACCATTGAAGAGGCACCCAGGATTTGTGTATTTATTCTCAGTGCCTTATTTAGTTCTCCCATGAACTATATAAACTGTTAATTTTTTATTATAGACTCTAAAACAGTAGTAAAGGCACAATGGTCACTTACACAGTTATATGCTGTTAATTAGAACTAGAAAGTCATCAATTTTAGAACAGCCCTCGTCTGCATGGCACATGGGGTTTACACAGCTGTTATGACTGCGAGGAGTGTTTCAGAGATGTCTCCCAATCATAACCATAAGAGGGATTTTAAACAAAACAAAACTACATATTCCTATGCCCACATCCCCCACATTCTGATTCAAAAGGTTTGAAACAGGGCCTATAAATCTTCTATTTTTCAAAAGTTCCCTGAGTGATATACATGTTCATCCAGGCCCTGAGCTACCAGTGCAAAGTCATATCCTGATTGGATCTATGTGGTGGAGAATAGTCAAATGACAAAGGTAAAGCACACAAATTGTTTTGAGGCCCTGAACTGACAGATTTAGTGATGCATGTTGAGGTCTACAGTCTAAAGCGTTTCTCCAGTGTGGTCATGGCTGAGCTTTTCCCAGGTCATGGATGGCCTTGTTGTCCACAAGTTCCATCTGCTTGTCACTTGGTCTCACCATGTTGTTCAGCATTGCTCTAGCCACAGTCGCCACAGGCACAGAGTGCCCACTGGCCCAAGAGTCTGGTAAGGAGCCAAAGAATTTCCTAATCCACCATTCACCTGGGCGAGATTCTTGCCTATCACATAACAGAACTCTAAGGAGAAAAAGAAAAGCAGGGAAAGTTTTGGTAACTTACATTCAGACCATAGTGAGTGTTTAAAATTAACAATGTCCCTCACAATTTGGAGGTTGAAGCCCCAACTTTTGGAGTCCAGCCTTTAGGAAGGTAATTCATTTCAAATGAGATCTTAAGGATGGGATAGAACTAATCCCTTTGGACTGGTATTATAAGAACAGAAAGAGACTTCAGAGGTATTTCCCCACACATACAGAAGGCCAGGTGAGGACACAGTAAAGTGGCCATCTGTCAGTCAAAAGAGGCCTCACTCAATACCAACTGTGATGGCATCTTGTTCTTGGATTTCCAGCCTCTAGACCATGAGAAAATAAAAAGCTGTAGTTTAAGCAACTCAGGCTATGGAATTTTGTTATAGGAGTCTGAGCACACTAACATAGTGGACATATGGTTTTATTGGTGCAGGTTTTATTTTATTATTTGGTGCAGAAGAGAATTTTTAAAAAGGTAAAAAAAAGTACAGAATTTAAAAAATTTTTTAAAAGAAGGCAGCAAATGTCATATCAGAAGATACAGATTATTCTGAAGCTAGCCCCAGAATCTATCCTTTCTTTCAAAGCCAAAAAGTGGGTCCTTCTGAGAAGCAGTCCACCCTGCAGCCAAATTCCTTCCTATCACAGGCCTCAGATGTCAGCCTCTCCAAATGAGAAACTGGTTTCCAGGGACTCACCGGCTCAGGTAACATGCATACTTACCCAGGCCTAAATACTGAGTAGCGATCAAATTTTAATTCTCCAACCCTGGCTTCTACTTCTCCCTGGTAAGAAAAAGCATGCTTTTAGTATTTAATTGAGAGGATTTCATGTAAAGCTTATGAGGGAATAATTTGGAGTTTTAGAGATAATCTGCTTCTGCAGATCTAAATCCTTATCTAGCAACTTAGACTTCAAAGAGCCTGAGAAGTTAGGGAAGAAATTACTTAATCCTGACAAGTAATAGAGAGTGAAAACAGTCTGCTGAATGAGTAAATGGCAGCATGGTCAGTCAGTCTTCTGCCATTAAAAAAGATCCAGAGAGGTTCAACACTAGAGTATGTCACTTGAGCCCAGGATCAATGTTGCAAGCTTGCAGATACTGACAACCTTTTTTAGGTTTACGGGTAATCCCATAGAAGACCTTCTGTATTACTCACTTCTTAACAAATCCCCCACAATTTCTAAAGGCAAGGAGATAGACATAGACGATGTCTCCACATAGACGATGTTTTAAATTTTATCTTCTCCCATTGAACAGATGAAGAACTGAAGTTTACAGACGCAGAACATGAGGCCAGTCTAGTGCTCTGTCTCCACACCCCAACAGTTCTCCCATCATACCAGCAAAGTACCCATAAAAGTATGTGATTGATCCAGGCCTCCATAATGAATGCAATTTAAACAGATACTGAGTAGAACAAATGTTCCTAAAGAACCAAGGACCTTCTAAAACTGGAAGGGAGGGAGCATTCACACAAAAGGAGATTGAGAACATAAACGATAAATACCAGGAATAATACAATAGTAGTTGAAGGATTTTTCAAGAAAGATTATCTTTCCAAATTTTAGACAAAACTATGTTGTGTAGTATCATTCTGGGATGACAGTTTGGTTGTCATTTCTATCCTTTTAATTAATCTAACTTATAAACCCATGCTGCAGGCAATATGGGTCAACTTCAATAAATAAAAAGGTCTCTTTCCATTGTGTTGGCATTACTAATATTGGCGGAGGCTCTGTCGCAGCTCAGACGCTATGCTGGGTCCTTTCATATGCACCAGTGACAAAGGTTATTCATTACATAATGCCTAGCAACATGTCCTGGCATCAGACTGCCCGGGTTTAAGTCCCAACCCTGCCACTATCAGTGATTCTTAGGATCACGATACTCAGTTTCCACACAAATATAAAAACTCTTAGAACAAATGTTTGCTAGTTTCTTGTCTGATTGAGTCTTTATTACAACCCATAGAGTAAGTAGTAGTGATTCTTTTATCTTTAAAGATGAATAAACATGGGCTGGGATCCTGGCTCCGTGGTAGAGTGCTTGCCTCACATGTGAGGCACTGGGTTCAATGCTCAGCACCACATAAAATGAATAAATAAAATAAAGGTATTGTGTCCATCTACAACTAAAAAATTTTTCTAAAAAAATGAACAAACAATATATTTTTATTTTATATGTTTATATTTTACAAATATATAAAATATTTTTTCCTTCCTAAATGGTATAAATGTTTATCTTGCTAATGAGAGCCAAAAAATTCTGTTTGGTATCTTTCTCAGAACCAATATGAATTTTTTTTAAAAAAAATGTTTTTCTTTTAAGTATTATTCTAAACTCTAACCATTAAACTGAAACATTTCCATTCTTTTTATTGGGCATTATAATTATGCATAATGGTGGGATTCATTATGCCATATTAGTACATGCACATAACATAATATGACCAATGTCATTCCCCAGAAACTTTTCCATTCTTGATTTAACTTCATTGGTGGCTCACTGGTCTTCATTTGCCTCAAAATACTATTTTAGGACTGGAGAGCTACTGGTTAGCTATGATTGAGCCATTTGAAAAAAAACTGGAAACATTCCTAATCAACTGATCATGAGCAGTATGTGATAAATATTACTCAAACAGTAATATTTCTTTTTTTAAAAAGATAACATAGTTTCCAGAGAATGAAAAGCAATAGTGCCATTGCAATTCCAATACAACACTATAAAGTTCATTCAGCAAAGTGACCAGGGTAAGGAGAAGCTAGAAACAGAAACTAATAGCTGGGTGCAGTGGGGCATGCCTGTAATCCCACAAACTGCAGAGGCTAAGGCAGGGGAATTTCAAGTTCAAGTCCAGTCTTGGCAATTTAGTGAGACCCCCAATCTCAAAATAAAAAATAAAAAGGACTGGGAATGTAACTCAGTAATAGAGTGCCACTGGATTCAATCCCCAGACCTTTAAAAAAAATAAAAAAGAAAGAAGAAACAGAAACTAACAAAGAAGGGAGAAAGGACTTAAAGGTGCTACGCCTGGTAAAAATATAATCAAGTCAACTTTAATTTCCAAATATCTTAAAGATTATAATGCCAAAGAAGGAGAAGGAGTGGGCTTACTTTTGTTATTTTCAAACAACAATTAGCATGTACAAAATGGCTGATCTCACTTCAAGATAGAAACTTACCAAGTGGATCTGAGCAAGGTGAGGTATTTAAGCAGAAGCCAGAGAAACTTCTGTAGAAGGATTTCACATGGAAATATCTCTGGCCAAACAAACACTAAGGCCCTGCTTCTGACACTGTAGGCTCCTGGAGTGCATCAGAAGGACAAAAAGGTAAAGCCAAGGCCTAGCTTCCTGCAGCAACAACTTCACTTGAAGATTAGGAAATGGAAATTTTATTAAAATAAACAAGGATATATATTGTGTTGAGAAGGACAAAATGTATGTGATTTGACCCCAGGGTACTTTACCACTAAGCTACATCCCCAGCCATTTTTATTTTTTATTTTCAGACAGAGTCTCACTAAGTTGCTGAGAAACTCACTAAATTGTTGAGGCTGGCCTCAAACTTGCAATCCTGCCTCAGCCTCCTAAATCACTGGGATTATAGGTGTGTGCCATCGTGCTTGGCTGTACATGAATTTTTTAAAAAGAAAACAAGACTTTTAAGAAAGTTGAGCTTGTAATTAGCAGAATGCTTCAGAATAAAATGTCCCCAAATCTTCAGAAATCAAAGTTCCTTCCTCTCTGCCATTAGGGAAACCAGGGAATAGCTTAAGAATCACTGCCTTCAAGCCTCCTCCAATGCCAAGATGCCACACTGACATTCAGGGACAGAGCTGCCACAGCTCATCCCACTGATCAATAGATAATTAATAGGAAGGAAAGACATTGGAAATTATCTTTTGAATCAATCCTGCTTCCTAAATATATTCCTGCAAAAAGTTTCTGTAGCTATGGAAAATTTGTTACATAATGTATTTAGTGCTTTTTAAATATTATATAGTATTTTGTATCATGTAATATTGACAATTAGCCAAAAGTATAGTGAAATGTGCACAAACCTTAACTTGTAAATATAAAAAATTGCTTGACTTATCAGCTCCTTTAGAGGACAGCAAGTTGAAATGTTTGCACCCTCCAGCTTTTGCCAGCTCTGCAGACTTCAGCACGTAATCTCGGTCAACACGAACAAATCCCTCCTGAGGGAGAAGGATGCGAGTTATTTCCAAAAAGTTGCAAGTTTATTTTAAAGATTAGTACCTGGCTTGGTTGGCAGGTTTGGAGTGGGGAGTGGTGGGTGGGGGATGGGAATCTAAATAAAATGCGTCCAAGCAATACATGGAAGTCAGGCTTAGACCCTGGGAAAGACTCCAAGTGTGGTCCTCCAGATAGACATACCAACCTTAGCAGCAAGGCTGGACTACAACAGAAAAATGAGAACCATGATACTGAAGATGGACACCCAGCAAATCTGCTCGGAGCAAAGGGATCAACGGGGTCAGGCCGGGAAACTGCTTTTAGTTACACTATTTCTTTCTTTCTTTCTTTCAATAACTTTACTGTTAGGGAGAACTTGACCTAGGCAACACCATTTTGAAATATAACTTCCACCTTAGAATAACTGTTACCCCATGGTCACTCTGACCCAGACAACGGTCAGCCTGTCCTAAAGCCTGGACAATACCCTGTAATGAAACTTGTTACCTGGCATTGAAATCTTGAAGAACATCCTATTCAACAAGGAACAGTGACCATCACAAAGAATGATGGGGATGACCACAAAGACCCTTCCCTGACAACCCCCTAGCAATGGCCTAACCACAAAAATTCCTCCATCCCTTCATCCCCTATAACTTCTTTTAGGTTGTAAGCAGAAGGCTGGTCTAGCCTCTTCGGGAGGACCCTGGCTCCACAGGTCTGTCCCAAATAAACCTGTGTTACAATTGAGCCACTTCTCTATTTCCTGCGTTTAGTTTTCTCCTCACATTTACAACCTTACAATCATCTCTCAGTTGTCTCTTCTTTGTGTCAACTCTAATATGGCAGGGTCTCAAACTGTGATGGAGGCCATTTGCTGGACTCTATGAGAACAGTCTGTTTAATTTTTGATTTTTGTGTATGGTTTAACACACACCTTTGACATTACCGAGGAATTCAGTCTCAATTTTTTTATACTGATAGGCATCTAAATCAAACATGTTCAGATACCCCAGATCTAGATTCAGTCCAGCAAGGACAAAGGCTGAGTCTTTCTCCTTGATTCACCAGTCGGCATCAGCACATACCTAGAACATGGTTGGTGCTTCAAAAAATATTTAAAGGAATGAACAAAAATCTGAGGAAAGCAGAGAAAAGGCAAATCCAGTCACAAAGAACAGAACTAAGTAGCCATTGAAGAAGGAAGAGTGAATGATGCAATCAGAATATAGACTCATTTCTAGGACCCAAATGAGAGAGAGACAAGCACTTTTACCTGGAAAAGGGAATTCCAGTGTAGTTGTCTTGGGACCACCACCCATTCCAGCATCCCCACACTGGAGACAACTGAAGAAAGCTAAAGTCTGCTGGAGCTGAATGTCACCATTATATGATGAGGTCTTATAGTGAGGAGATTCCAAATCTGAAAATGAGATTACTGCCCAAGGGACTTTCTTAAATCAAATCTTTCTCGTGAGGTAGTTTTTGGTTTCTAAACGTTTAATTTGTTATCACAATGTGTACCTTTCTTAGAAATGTCAGAAGAGACCTTAGGAAATATCATATCCAATCCCCTCATTATGCAGATGGAATAAGGTCCAATGGTTGGTGAACTGCTGACTTGGGAGTGACAGAGCTTAGAGAGCAGAGCGCAGGTTCCTGACTCTGGGTAGTGCTCTTCCATTATATCTGTGTTCCTTTATATTCCACACTCTCTCTAGCTAGTAAAAATAAATAGTCTGGTAGACAGAATAAGCGTCTCTCAAAGAGTTCCACATCCTAAATGCCCTAATTATGTCAGACTACATGGTAAAGGGGAATTGATGTTGCAGATGCCACTAAAGGTGACCTTAATCAGCTGACCTTCAAATGATTATTCTGGGTTCAATGTAATCATAAGGGCCCTATGAAAAGGGAAGCAGCAGAGGAGGTTAGAGTTAAGCAATGTGAAAAGGGCTCAACCCCCAAATTGCTGGCCTTGAAGATGAAGGGACCATGAGCCAGGGAAAGTAGGCAGCTTGTGGATGTTGGAAAAGGAAAGGATGTGAATTCTCCCCTGGAGCCTCCAGAAGAAATGTAGCCTGTCAACTCTTTGATTTTATCTCAGTAAAACCCATGCCAACTTCTAACCTGGAGAACTACAATATAATAAATTTATGTTGTTTTAACCACTGAGTTTGAGGTCATTTGTTATAGCATCAATACAAAACTAATATAAAATTCAACTTTATAATAGGCCTAAACAAAATGTTTAAACTTTGTACTGAAGTGTATCATGAAAGAAAAACACATTGTAAGTATAGAGCTTGATGAATTTTCATAAACTGAACATTCTCTGTAACCAGCTCCCAGATCAAGAAACAGAACATTACCAGCACTGTAAAAGCCTCCCTTTGTCCTCCGTTCTCATCACTCACCAGTATATTTCTAACTGTATGGAGGACCTGCAGGGCAATGTTAATTTTCTATCCTGCTTTAGGTAATATAAACTCATCTTTCTACCCAAGAATCATCACCATCTTCTCTTGTACTGTATACTCCGACAATCACTCCTAAGTGAGCTTGTCCTAAACAATGGCTCAAACTCATGTTATTTTTTAACATCAGTTGAAGCAAACCCATTTTAATACTTAGCACATTCCTAAACAATGCCTCAAACTCATGTTATTTTTTAACATCAGTTGAAGCAAACCCATTTCAATACTTAGCACATTCCAACAGAGGCGGTGGGGGCAGGGAAAGGTCCTTCAAATCAGAGCCTTTCTCCAAATTGAGATTTAGATGTGCTGAAAGTGTGCCAAGAAAAACCCAAAACTATATAGGAAAATTCTAACTGAATTTCTCTTCCATGTCTATTTCTTCCTCTCACTCCAATTTACAGCACTGTGATTTTCATAAATGGTTTGTTATTCACAATAAAATAACATAGCTACCAAGTATAGTTGCCAAGTATAGTATAGCATAGTTGCCATAAATTTTGTGTTTTTTATTGTTGTTAGCCCAAATGCTTGGAAGGATTATTATAGTTGCCTCGGTTAAAATGTTTCTTCTTTTATCAACTCCTTTAAAAATAAGGGAAAGAGTCAGCCAATCACAAGCCTCCAGACCGACGCTCTCTCTCTTACTTAATCCAGAGCCAGAAGAGGATCATTTGATTAAACTGAGACCCTAATTTATTTGGCTTTAGTTCTGGATCAACCTCTCCTTAATAGAGTGCTGTCGTCTCCAATTGTTTGATGAAAATTAAAGTGACATAAATGCCATGGGACTCTTTCAATCTGATTAGCCAGTGAAGGCACATCAATACCACCCCAGCCATCAGACTCTGCGTCCTTCCTTTCACCCGCCTGGCTAGCAACTGACAACAGCTCCTTGAAGGACGAGCACCCACGCTGCTGCAGAGACCCCCACCCTCAGCCCATCATTCCTGCTCAATGGACCCTGATGACAAGGTGCCCATACCTTTCTCCATTGCCATCCTCTGAACAAAGCTAAATATTGTTTTATTAGCAATCAATGGCTGTTAATCCAAAAAGATTTCACAAATCCTCTGAGCCCTCAAGCTGATTATAAATATGCATTTTTTCCAAGCCCACTAAATTTTAAATTTCACTTCCCTCACCCTGATGGCGTGGCCTTTTAGCTGGTGAATGAAACTCAAAAGCAAAAGGGTCAACGGCTTTCAAGGACTTAGAAATCAAACTGAGGTGAGAGCGTGGGTGACTGACTAGGAGATGTCAACACACACGCCAGTTCGCTTTGGAGTGAGGAAGATCCTACTTATGGATGGAAGGAGCTATCTTTAAAATCTCATTAATCCCCTTTCTTGTTCTTCTAACCCCTCAAGTTAAAAAAAAAATAGAAAAATATCCTTGCAAAACAATTTCAGAAAACCTATACTGTTTCCCTAACGATATTGCCAAAGAACAGTCTCTTCTTAGAGAACTAACTCATTATTTTATTATGCCTTTACAATTCCATGGCCAATGTCCTAATCTAAGGTAAGAATCAGTGTTCCTTCTAGAAAAAGTAATTAATTTAAATAGGTTTCCACTATAAGTTCCTCAGCACCCACTCAAAAGAATGCATGCAATGAATTACAAGAAGAGATGCAATGAATTACTCAGAAGAGATAGTCTTATAAGCTCCACAGACATCCAAAGAGACAAATTCTACAATTACTCTTACTTTAAGTCTTACTAAAATTCAAAGCTACCAGGTTTTTATTTCTTCCAGTCTTCTTTACCAACACCTGAAAACCACCAGCAATATTGCGTCTTAAGAACAACATCCTAACAAGGCATTTCAGTGTGACTCACAGGAGGAGAAAGCACGCTGAAATCACTAAAGGTCACAGGGTCCTTTACTAAGAAGGGAGGATCTATCATTCTGTAAGTGGTCTCACTTAGGTATATTTTTGTTTCCAGTTCTTTCTTTTTCACTCCCTTTCCAATCCAACCCTAAATCAAACCAGAAAGCAGAGATGCTAACAAAGAAAGAATGGTATAATCTGAGCCCTATTCATTTGTGTCCTGAAGGGCATCTCTATCTTTTATATACAGAGGTGGGAGGATGATCGGTTAGAGAAAGAGCTCCAGATAGAAAAATAAAATCAAACGGCTAATGAGGGTTCCTGGGTCAGTCAGAACCTTGAGTTCGTCTTTTCTCTATGATGCACAGAGCCACAGAATTCTGCAGTTGGAAGAAGTTTCAGTGGTCTCCTCTCTCCTCGTATAGACAAGGAGGTGGTCCACAGAAGCTAACTGACATACCCAAGGTTCCATAGCTACCTGGTCTCTGAATAAGGTCTGTGATTTGGGTGCTTTGAACCAGAGAAGACCTCACTTCTTCACAAGCCCCCTCCTGGACATGAAATAAAACAAGAGAGACTAGAATAGGGGTGGGGAGACTTTTTCAGTATAGGATCAGATAATAAACACTGTCAGCTTTGCAGGCCTCTGTTATATCTACAGCTGTACATTAATGAGCAACTTTCTTTATGGATACTAAAATTGCAATTTCTTATATTTTCACGTGGCATGACATTCCTTTGAAATTTTGGGCCATTTAAAAATAGGAAAACATTCTTAGTTTACAAAGACCATACAAAAACAAGTGACAGGTTGTATTAAGCTCCCATTCTATAGTTAGCAAACTGGATTAGAAGACTTATTTTAGAATCAGAAGCCATGAGATTATAATGATGTTTAATAAATACTACAATGGCTGCATTAATCATATTAAAATCATCATCCATTGAACAGAATCCAAAAACGTATACTGCTGGGGCCTGCTCCTAATAGGTGAGGAAACAAATGAACACCGAACCATCCAAATTCACCAACCAAATCTTTCTCTTACTACAAATAAAGGGAAATGCATTATGCTCAGTGGTATCCTTGAGTCTTGATCTTCTTTCAAGGCCAATGTCAATCTGGTTCTCAAAGAGTATCTGAACCTTCACTAGCACACAAGTTACAAAAGCAAGATGAGCCCATCTAGACTATAATGCCAGGAAAACAGGCAGGTGAAGAGGACTAATACATTCCAGTGTCCCAGTGCCTCCCAAAAGCAGATCCAACAAGAGAAGAGTTGGTTATATCAGGATCTCCCAAGCAACCTACTACAAATACAGATTCCAAACTTCCAACCTCAGAGATTCTGATCCAGCAGATCTAGACCAGGGCCAAATCAGAGTGCTATCGCATTGAGTAGACCACGGTGGCCTGAGTGTGAAAGCGAAGTGTAGCATAGCTAGCTACCACAAAAGAATATGATTTCCCAAACAACTGAAGAAAGCTCTCTAGCATTTTTCAACAGAAACTGGAGTAGACTGAATTTTAAAGGTTAAACATATTCTCTCAAAATGCGTATGTTGAAATCCTAACCCCACAGTACCTCAAAATGTAACCTTATTTGGAAATAGGGACATGATAGATGTAATTAGTAATGATGAGGTTGTACTCCAAAGGGTGGCCCCAATTGTATCTGGCTATGAACTTATGAAAAGGGAAAATATGGATCTAGACATATGCATACAAGGTAAATGCCATATGAAAATACAGACAAAAGGCAGCCATCTATAAGTCAAGGAGAGAACCCTGAAATACACCCTTTCCTCAGCATTCAAAAGGAACCAACCTCCTGACAGCTTAATCTCAGACTTCCAGCCTCCAAAACTGTGAAGCAATAAATTTCTGTTGCTTAAGTCACCCAGTGCTACTTTGTCATGGCAGCTCTAACAAACTAAGGATCTCTATAGTGGAGACAGAACCTGTGAATTCCTTGAGGATTCTCTACCATAAACTCAGATCGCTAAGGCAAAATACAAGCTGTTCCAATTACAAAGCGGCTATTGACTGACAGTTGGCTTGCCACCAGCTTTGTAATAGGTACAGAGAGGGCGGCTGGCCCAAAAGAATTCCATGGTGCTGAGCTTAGAACCCCACAAGCCCTCTCTAAACAACTATCATTACCCACTTTAGTCACCCTTTAGCCTAGTTATCACAACCTCCAAACTGAATGTTGCACACAATCTAAATTAGCTTCAAAAAAAAAAACAAAGCCTTTCCTAGAGGGAGTGTCAGGTCACTTTCTGCCACTACCCTCTTAAATCATTTAAATCCTAACTTACTTCTGAGCCTACCTGCTTACTAATCTTTTTCAATGCTTACTCATTAATTATTTTTACCTTTTCAAATTGTTTTTATGGGAGAACAAAAGATGAGTTTCATGGCCTAAGAAGTGGGGAACCAAACCCACTTAAAAAATATTCTCAATATGGAAGACACTCAGACTCTGATTAAAATTGCATTAAACAATGTAAATGCATCAAAGCAATTCAGAATTTTCCCTTGGGCACTCTACAAGAATTGCCTAATGTCATGAAAATCAACTGCTCTATGCTTAATGCAGTTTTTTTATTTCGCTGAGTCACCACCGAAACCAGGATGGCACTTGAGAAGTGAAACCAGCAAAGTACAAGAACAAAAGTTTTTTGATGCTTTTAGAGGACACACTGCTTGTAACTGTACCTTGGAACAAAAAAGACTTCACTAGCTGCTGAGCGGGAACATGACCCTTTCTAGAAGGAATAAATAATGTGCCAATTCCTGGGAAAGTCAAATTTCTCTGTAACCTGCAGCTCACAGCATAGAGCTCAAAACCCAGTAGTGTTTTACTGCAGACATGCAAAACTGCACAAGATATGGAAATACATCTTGACTAAAAGCATAAATAGAATTATCCTCTGGCTTGAAGTCCAGTGAAATACAACTAACTACTTGGTTTGTATAAATCAACAGTACTTAAGTTGCATAGGCCTGGTTCATAACCTAAACTGAGTCCCATGGCAGAATCATGACCCTGCATACTTAATAGAAACATTTGGCTCCAGCAAGAAAATTCTGCCAGAGGGATAAACTATAGCCCAGGTATAAATTAAAGAGGACACATTAGCATTTGCCCAGGATCTCTGTCGTAAACCATGACTTTTAACTATGTAGTAAACTATGACTTCTGGACACGGGCCAACTCAATTTAAAACACCATTAAAAAGAAAATAAAAAGTGTTAAAACAGTTTTGCGTCAGTGAGGGCTGAATCATCACTGGGGTTGAATCACTGCTGAAGGCTGAGTCATCACTGGGGGCTGGTTGAATCGTGCCTCTGTATTCCAATGTTCTATCCTACAAGTTTAAGGCCTGGAATGAAAATGAGTTAAAGCAAATCACTCAAGTGAGAGGGGATGGTTCAAGTTTAAAATATTTATTATGGAAGGGAAAAAATTTAAAAAGCTTACTGTCAACACCATGAGTCAATTACATTTACTCACATATTGTTTGCCTAAGGGGATATTGTAAAGATAGCAATATTTGCTATTGGCAAGATCATGTGAATATTTATGATGTATCCAGCACTCAGGTCTGAAAGATGAATGTATCATTATTTGTACAACAAAGTGAAGGTAGCAGATGGAACCTTAAACAATAAGAGCTTATTTACATTTAAGCACTGCAAAAGGCACGAAGAAAAAAGAGTAAGCAAAAAAGAAATCCTTGACATTACTGGCCAGTAAAAAAGGAAAAAGTGTATTTCTTCCTTACCGCCCCAGCTTTGCTTCTGGTGGTACCCAGGCAACAGAATCCAACATCATGACCTTGAAAGGCAGAAGTGTAGTCTTCCAATTTTTCAAAGTCCACCACTTCTTGATTCTAGACAAGGGCACAGTTATATATAACATCATGTTATTTAAAAAACAGAACACTCCTCTAGATTTATAGAATAAATTACAGATCATTATGGAAGGATCTAACCACTTCACATCAAATTTTGCAATTCATTTTCTCCCAGTCAAAAGCATTTAATCTGAATGGAAAATCACCCATGCACATATGTATCTCTGGTACATATAACTGGACTAGGAGTGATCCAGATTTCTAATATCAGGTTCAATTTTAATTTATTTATAGAAGACAAGCCTGTCTACCTCTTACCAGAAAAGAGACCATTGAAGTATAATGTGAAGTGAAGACAGGGGATGGTATCTGGGATCTCAAAGACCTAGTGCAAATCATGGTCCTATCACTTACTAAGCGTGTAATTTTGTCCAAGTCACTGATCCTATACCTCAGTTTTCTTCACCTACAAAATGTGGATGATAATCTCTCCTTCTGTCCAACTCATGAGCTACCTGCATTAGAATCAGCCAGAAGGTGCTAAAGGAAAAAAAGCCCCATCCTAGGATCCCATGCCAGACTCTACATTCAACAAGCACCCACAGGAATTCTAATGCACACTGAAATTTAAGCACCTGCACCTTTTTCTAAGTCTATTGTGAATGAAACCTAAGAAAATGAGAAGTTTCATCATCCAGGAATTTAAATAAAATGTTGGTTTCCTTCACTACCATCAACTTTTTTCAAAAGAATGTTCCTTGCACTGTGTATACCGTTGAAGAAAAGGATATTCACAAAGTGCCTAATCAAAAGATGTGCCAGCCAAACTCCTCTCAGAGCACAGATCTCAATCTCAGGTTCTAATTACCAGGAAATGTTCATACTGCTCAAGAAACTAGACTATGAAGACCACCCAACACCTGTCTAAGCCTGAGCAAAAACATCTGTTCAAATAGGCAAGTCCTGATGGACTGAAGACATTCACAAAATGATTTGAGTATGAACCTGGGGGACTCAGGAACACTGACTGGTGAGTCTGCTTATTATTTAGAAAACTCCTCCTATGAAACCTGCAGGACTGAATTCTACAGTTGCAATGTCTCAGGAGCACAACATATTGTTCAATTTGCTGCAGTTCACAGATAACACAGTTTAAAGGAAGCAAGAAATCTTCAGGAAGCTCAGACTTCGAGTATTTAGGTGTTATCATCAGATGGAAGTCTGGTACATCATCTGTTTACCCTGAAAGTGTAAATTAAAGTGAAGGTAATGTTTACAGACACAAATTTGGGAAGTCAGGCAAGGTAGATTCTTGTACCTAGGTAGACCCATATTTCACTGCCATAGATCTTTCCGATTCTGCAAAGCATTTTCAGGTTCTCATAACATTAATGTGAATTGTACAGGTAGACAGAATAAGCAAGGTGGTGGAGAAAATTGCCAAGGTTTTGCAGGACCATCCCTAAAAGCCAATTTGTCTGAACTAAAAATAGTATTTTCCTGTCTCGCCTACCCCCATTACAAAGTAGGTCCCACTTTATCCAGTTCTAGATGTAGAGAAAACTTTGCTCAAGGCCACATGATGAAAGGAAGGCCTACAAGTCAGGAACAAGGCAGGCTCTCTGGAGGTACTTGGACAGGTCAATCTCTCCCTCCACCACCACTGGCCCAGCAATGTTCAGCCTTTGGGCGTGAAATACGTTCATCTCACAAAATCAATGCCGGATACACTTGAGTCCCAGCTCAAATACCCACCACATTTTTATAAGCTTCTTCCTCGAAGGTGAGCTTCCTCCGGCCAATCAGAGTGACTCTGGAAAACAGGTTCTGCTCCAGGATTTCTTTTAAGAGCACTCTGCCGGTTTCCCCACTGGCGCCCAGAATAAAGACGGATTTATTCTGCATCTTGAAATCTTCCCGAAGCTTCGGCAGCGCTTCCATCTCGGCCTTGCTGGGAAAATAACATCGACAGGTGCTGGTCTGAGGATGCTAAGCGACGGGCCCGCCCCTACCCTGGGGACAGGGCTGTCACCCAGGCTCAGGGGAAAGTGCTGAGTCACCCGCGGGGCGAGGCACGTTGGCTGCCGCCCAGTTGCCCGGACACAACGGAAGGGGGCCGAGCTGGGGGTGCCCCCAAGTGCCACAGACTGCTGCACCACTGGCGGTTTCCCGGGTCCTGGGAGGAGCGCAGGGTCCCAGCTCCGTCCTCTACCCGGAGGAGTTACCTGGGGCCGGTCCTGGGCCCCGCGTCCTCACGCCGCGCCAGGAGCAGGGCGGCCACCAGTGCCGCCGCCGCGGCGCTAAGCGATGCAGGTCCGAGCATCTGGCAGCCCCCCTCTGCCAGCCCAGGGGTCGAGAAGACCCTGCCCGTGCCTACCCCGCTCGGTCTTCCGGGTGACTTCGCCGCGTCGCTGCCTCGCCCCGCCCAGAGGGGCGGACCTCGGGAAGGGCGCGGGGACTCGAGGGCACGTGGCCGCGTGGGGGCTGTGCCTAAGGCCGGGACACCCCTTCCCTAGTGTTGGAATCCCCAGGAACTGTCTTGCCTTGTTCCTCCCCACCACATAGGCTCAGCTCACACAAGTCCCACCTGAATACATCCCGGACTTGACCTTCATTGCCCCCCACCCAGCTGTAATTTCAACAGTATATTGGACGTCTTCATCTGAAATTCACTACGTCAAGAACATACCCACCCAACCTCCGCCTAGGTCCTGGTCTGTTTCAAGGTGATTGCAGCGGTATAATCTCATACACCAAATCCTGTGGGTCACACTCCAGGGCGTGATCTGGGGTTTGGAACATAATTATCCACATCGGGCCTGTACTGCATCTTGAAAGTCCAGAACAGGCGTTAGAATGACAGAGCAAGAATACGAACAATGTAGATGAACTGTGCTGTGAGCACTAGCCATGCTGGGGCCCCTCTTCCAAGTCTAGAGACCAAGTGGCACATTCCCACTCCTACCTCCTTGGGAGTTACAGGTCAGCCTGACCTAGACCCGGCCAATCAGATGCTTCCACACTGGTGAAAACCTGAGCTGAATCTCTCTAGGTGGGACGAAGGTGTAGATGGTGGCATCCTACCAACACCCAGTGATCTGAAGGTGTGATCTTTCCTGTTTTGCCTCCCTCGATTTGAGGGTGTTCTGAGTGCTTCCTCTTATTCTGCTAATATGTTCTTTTTCTGCTTGAGCCAACTATATCTGTTCTGTTGCCTGTGATAAAAAACCTTGACAGTACAGGGCAGAGTGGTTCAGTCCTCGCGGTGTGTGGACTCTTCCATTTGAGTTCCCAAAGACTCCTGCAAAAATGCAACAGTAAACCTCCTCAGCTAACACCATCTTAGCAAGCCATTTATCAAATCTGTCACAGAGATGATTAATTGTACCCTTAATACAATTAATCTGTCCTCCTCCCCTTCTTTTTCAAAACTGTAGCATTATTAATACACAACAAAACTCACAGATCCTAAAAGTTCAGTCCCATGATCTTAGAAAGTTGCATATGCACCTAGGTATACCACCAAAACCAAAATAGAGAACATGGCTGTTATCTCAGAGAGTGCCTTCATCCTTCCAATTCAGCAGTCGCTCCCCACCCCAGAGCTCACCACTTTCTGATTACTTTCAACAAAGATTAGTTTTGCCTGTTCCAGAACTGCACTTGAATGGAATTGCACAACAAGCTGTCTTTTGTATCTCAGTTATTCTGTTTAACCTGCTTTTTAATACTCATCCTGGTAGTTCATAGGGCTGCATTATGATTTGTGTGGGACCTAAGCCTTTCATGTTTCTCTTCCTTCATTAAAAAAATACATACGTATGAGTATGTTTTTGTAAAGGTGGATATTTCAATATTACATAATCAACATTTTCTTCAATCTAAAACTATTTTCATGGGTCTCAGAACCATGCCTATTGTGCCAAATGGGTGAGTCAGCCCTGGTTGTTTCATGTATCAGAAATTCATTCCTTTTTACTGCTGGGTCATATTTCACTATTTTGGTATGAATTTCTCATATGTTTAAACATTTGCTTATGATGGACTTTAGGTTTGTTTCCAATTGTTGGCCATTGTGAATAAGGTTCCTGTGAACACTCTTGTATTAGTCTTTCTGTGGGCTACTGTTTCCATTACCCTTAGATAAATGGCTAGGAGAGGAATGACCAAAGAGTTCTCTAAGGTACATGTGCATTTCACACTCCAACTCAGTATCATCAATCTTTTAATTTCAACCATTCATTGGTCAAATGACTTTATTTATTTATTTATTTATTTATTTATTTATTTATTTATTTATTTATTTTTACCAACAGAGCCCTGAGTTTTATTAGCACACATAGCTGCCCATTTAGATGCTCTATTTCCCAGCATCACTTGTAAGCAGGTGTGATCATGTGACAATAAATGACTTTACAATAATGATTTATGACAAATGATTTGATAAATGACTTGCTTTGTGCAAGCAAAGATAAGCAGTGAAAATTCGGATCACTTTTTTATAGAGAAGTTACCTGCTTTCCCTTTACTTTCTTTTTTCTCCTTTCCTTAGGGTGGAATGTTAATGCCACACTGGTGAACCAGCACTGACTATGAGGAGAAAAACACCCTAGAGGTTAGTCCAGCAAGAAGTTACGACCTGAGACCTGGATGATTTTACAGAACAGAGCTGCCAACTTGCCCTGAAGACAACCTGTCCACCTCTAGGCAGTGGAGAGAAAATAAACTTCTGTCATGTTGGAGCCTCTGTAAATTTTACTATAGCAGCTTAGACAGTATTTTTCCTAATGTAAGATCCTTTTAGTCAATCTTGTCAGATATTTATTGATCATCTAATATGAAGACGATACTGTGATAGGCAATATAGATATTTCAAAGATGAATCAAATACCAGATATAGTCCCTCTCCCATAGGAAGGCAGGCCATGTATACTTGGGAAGCTTAATGAAAGTTCAAGCTCAACATTATAAAACATCCCCAAATTTTCATAGGTAATTCATGCTAACTACCAAATGAGTATACAAAAAAGAAATAGAAACTCAGAGAAAGACAAACCTGTGGCTTACCTTCATTGATGGCTGGCACCTTCTTTTTAAGATGCGAAGGTAATGTGACATGACCTAGGCAACAGGAACATACAGGGAAGGGGGAAGGGAAAAGCCTGGGGAAGAAGGGAGAGGTAATGTAAGGAAACTGAGGTGGCATGCGGAGATCCTGAGCCAAAAGACCTTCCTGCGACGTCCAGGTTGGACAAAACCTCTGACTTCATATATCATGACCTTTATTTTCATGTCTGTAAAATGAGGAGTGTTTTATTATTCTAAGGAACTTGGGTTAACTTGGGTTAGGATAGTAAATATTGAAAGGATACTCAGTGTGTAAGAAAGAATCTCAGAGAAGTCTGAAAATAGATCTGAGGTAGGATGGGGCCTGCCTTCCTGTGGGAGAGGGACTATATCTGGTATTTGACTGGAACTGCATATAGGTAAAATTTAGAGTCCTCGGGATCATGGATCCATATGTCTTCACTTTATTTTTTTTAGATTGATAATTTTATTTTATTTTTTAATTTAATTTATTTTTTATTTTTTGCAGACTGCACTTTGAATCATTGTATACAAATGGGGTACAACTTTTCTATGGTTGTACTGTCTTCACTTTAGAGCTACACTTTTGGTTACATTTTAAGACTCCGTTTCAGGTGATTGAAACCCCAACTCAAGATGTCTTGGATAAACAAGGAAACATACTGGCTCATGTAACTGAAGAATCAGAGTGTGATGTCTTTAGGCATGCCCAGAGTCAGACAGTCAGACAATAGGTCAGGACCCAACCCATTTCCTCTATAAGGCCCTCAGCCTCAAGTGCTTTATAGTAAAGAAAAACTCCTTCCTTCTTCTTACTCTCAGACCCCATGAGATATCCCAAAGACTGTGGACAACACCAGAATTTCACCCTCTGTTTAGTCAGGATCAAATGGAGAAAGGACAAAGCCCTCAAAGTGGGTAATCCGAGGAAAGTATCCAATTGAAGTTTGGGGAAGCAGGCAGAAGAGATTGGTTACCAAAGCCTTGAGAGAGGTTGTCTCCCAAGAGCTCGGGTCTTCAGTAGAACACTCCAACCAACTTGCAGCAATATCACTCTGTCAGTCCATTTTTCATTACTATATAGCACTTGAGGCTGAGTGCCTTACAAAGAAAGTGGGTTTATTAAATTCATAGTTTTGTGACACAAAGTCTAAACAATATGGAATGAGCTCTGGTTAGGGTTTCATGGCATCATCATGGAAACTCATGCAAAGAGATTCCATTGTGAGACAGGAATCCAGAGAGCAGGGAGGAGTAGATGTTGCTCTGTTATGGCAATCCCTCTCTTGAAAACCAGCTGTGGGATCCTGAGAACTACATTAATCCTTTCCACAGATAGCATCTTCAATGAACTAATGACTTCCTTCTAAGCCCCATATCTTAAAGCTCACACCACCTCTTAACCCTGGCACCCTGGGGACCAAGTTCCCAACACATGAACTATTGGGGGGCCATCCATATCCAACCCTAACACCCACACAGAAGGAGTCAGGAGAAGGACATCCCAGCCTCGCTCATCTCCTGCCCTCTGGCCTCCTGCGGGTACTCCTCATTGGCTGAATTCAACTGGAAGCCCAGTGGGACTTAAATACTGTGCAGAACAGTTTTCTTCAGGGTATAGAAAAGGATGGAGAAATGGGGAGAATGGCTTATTCAAGATATCAAGGGCATTCTCTCATAATCAGGTCCACATTAAAGAGAAGATTTTGCAAACAAAAGCCTCCTTAGTTCCAACTGGGTCTCCTGATGGTCACTGTGGGACTAATTCCTTCCACATGTCTGAGGACAGAGGAGAAAGTAGTGTCCTAAAGCAACGTAGAGGTCACTACTGTAGGAAGAAAGGAGAACGGATGACAAATAGCATCGAAAGTGGCCACACTTTGTCTCCAGTTTTACCCTATGTATTCATGAATATGTATGCTGGATATTCTTTAAAGGAGAGCTATAAATAAATGTAGCATGACTAAGATATCTGGTTGATCAGAGAGGCTGGATTTGGTAGAGATAAATGTCTAGAAGACATTGTTGTAATTTTCCCTTGTCTCAGAACAAATTCAGACATGAACTGTATTCAACAATGTAAGTAACCAATTTAGTATATCAGTCATGTTCTCAATAGTAATTATTTTCCCTTTCAGAAGAGTTAGAGTGGGGAGCTGTTTGCACATGTGCCCATGTTTTCTGCCTCCATGCTAATTTTTTTTCACTTTATAGGCGAAGAAACTAAGTCATGTCTGTTAAATACGTCATCTCAAATCAAAGAGTTAAACTTTAGTGCAACAATCTGGGTATCCAGAACAATGCCAAAATCATTAGCAATACCAGTGCAATTCTAGAATCTTCTCAGGAAAGTCACCTTCTCCTCTTCCTCCTCCTCCTCCTCTTCCTCCTTCTTCTCTGGGAAGATTCAGGTTCCCCAGAACTCCTGTATGTTTTCTCATTGATGATATACTGCGGAAATAATCTGTGCTAATGTCCTGTGGTGAGTAAGAGTATGGCTGGTTTTGAGGAGCCAAAAAAAAAAAAAAAAAACCAAACAAACAAATAAACAACTTATGACTAAAATGGAGGGATGAAAATATGGGGCAGGGGTTAGAGAAAGGAGCTGGAGAGGCAGGTAGGGGCCTCATTTAATAAATGATTATTTATAATTAATATCTAATTTTTAAAATGGAGTAAACTTGATTTCTCTTTATTAAATTTTTAATGCTTTTTTCTACCTAATGTCATGGCATACTACCCTTCTTATTATTGATACATTCATTAGTACTTATTAATACATTTAATAAAATTTATGGGCTGGGGCTGTAACTTAGTGGTACAGCACTTGCTAAGCATGTGTGAGACCTGGGTTCAATATCCAATACTACCAAATAAATAAATGAAATTTCAAAATATACTAAGTACAGGTGAGATACAGTACAAGTGAGTACAACAAATTCATTAGGGTGTTATCTAATGAGTCAAGTCAGGAAAACACTGGGGTGCTGGCATTTTTCATTGACCCCTCCAGATCTACTTTCCACTTCTGCAACATTTTCTGAAATCCACAGATGATCTTTGAGGCCTGCATCACCCAGTCTCCCTTGTCCTCTGGCTTCTGATTGGATTTGGCCAGTAGCAGGCACTGTCAAGGGGTTGAAAGAGACAGAAGTCTGAGGTCAGGGTCTGCATTCCCTCCACCTACATCCTCCCTGCAGGGCTCCCATGAGTGGCCCTCTGTCAAAGGCCATACTCCTACTTGACTGTCCTCTCTTTCAGCCAGAGGTACTCTCTCCAGGTTCCAGTAACCAGCTCCTTACCTCCCCTCTCAGACCTGGGTGCTAATGGCTCCAGCTGCTGATGCACTGGGCCATTAGCCCTGGCCCTTTCTGGGTTTCCCCCATACCCTTGGAAATCATCTCTTACTAAATTCCCTTTGGTCACCCCATTTGAAGTCTGTTTCCTGCCAGGAATCTGACCCGTGTACCTGATATGATAGAAAACATGAACTTTGAAGTAAGACAGAAGTAGATTTGAATCCTGCCAGCCTTTTTATTGCTGTGTGACCTTGGTCAAGTCCAAGTAGCTAAGCATGGTATTCATCAATCCAGGAAGACTGTACTTGGTGAGGTTGGACACCACCTCTACCTCTAAGGGCTGTAGGACCAGCACCATGGAGAATGTTTGGCAATTAGCAGGGGTTCAAGGAAAATTTTTACATGAATGGATTTTTCCATAATTTATACACATGACTGGGAAAGAGAAGTCAGCTTGTCAAACTTTCACATTTTACAGATGACACCCAATCAATCGTGTGGCATAACTTGTAAAGCAAGGTTAAAGCCACTGATTAGATTAGGCTCTCAAAACCCAAGCATTTTACCTCTAAAAATTCTTGCATTGTCTCACACATTAGCTTTTGGGGGATACCTCATATCTAAACCATAACAACAGAAATGTATTCTCTCATTGTTCTGAAGGCCAGAAGTCTGAAATAAAAGCATTGACAAAGTCAAGTTCCCTTTGGAGGCTCTAGGGGAGAATGCTCCCATGCCTCAGCTTCTGGAGGTGTTCCTTGACTTGTGACTTCAAAACTCCAGTCTCTGTCTCTGTGTTCCTCTGGCCTGTTCCTCTGCGTGTCTGTATCTTCTCTTCTGCCTTCTTCTGCTGGCATTTGCCACTGGAGTTAGGACACACCTTGATAATCCAGGATGATCTCATCTGGAGATTCTTAATCACATTTGCAAAGACCCTTTTTGCAAAAATCACCCTCAGTTTCCAAGGGTTAGGATGTGAACATATCATTTTGAAGGACAACATTCAACTCACTGCAGATGGCAAACAGCATAAATATTTGTAAGATTATAAGCCAGAAGAATTGCTTGGTGAACTCTTCACTTAATGAAAAAAGATTAAGCTGAAAGTAGCTTGCAGAAAAGGGAGAGAGATAAGAGGGGCTTCTGGTGGAAGCTCTTGCTATAGCATCCTATGCAATGAAGGTATGAACCAAAGCAGCCACTGCAGGAAAGAGGAGGCCTTAATTCACATGAAAGACCTTTGCTTTTTAAATCTACCTTGTTTATTTGAAGTTCTCTGCAACTATATGGAAAGATCATAAGTGTTCAATTTATAAGCCCCAGCTTGGACATGGACTAGCTGTATGCATTCGATCCAGTCCTTAGCTTCCATTTCTTCATGTATAAATAGAGGGTAAAGGCAAAATCTGCTCACCACACAAATTTGCAGCAAAATTCAATTAGATAGCACTTGGGAAGGCAGTATAAGCAGGTGGTTGAGAGTGCAGTCTGTGGCATTTATCCACCTGGTTTAAAATCCTGGCTCTAGCTCAGTGACTTCGGTGAGTTCTTAGCCTGTCTAGGCCTTGGTCTTCCCATCTGTACAGTGTGAATGATAATAATTATTTAATTCATGAATTTTCCATTGGAAGATTAAATGAGATGATCCAAATAAAGCACCTAGCATGTAGTTTATAGTAAATACTGAAGAAGCATGAGCAATTCTTATCAGCAAGGACTTTGTAGATTTCAAAGTGTCATAGCAACCATTTGTAATTCTGGCTGAGTATAAGCATCTCTTTAGAAAAATAAAACCTTATAAAAATAATAATAAATGAAGCTTTAGAAAAATAAAGATGCCCAGGCTTGCCCTAGACCTACTAGATTAGCATCAGCAGTTTTTCAAACTCCTCATGTGATTCTGCTGCCTAGTTAAGAGATAAATTCACTGTGGACCATTTGCTAATAATGATCATGAAGAGACCAAACATAGTCTTCTCCTTAGGGAGACCATACAGTGACCTGAAATTAACTGGAATTCAAATCTCCCACTTCAAAAAAATAAAATGAAACACTTACACACCACTTACCATATGCCAAGGACTGTGAAGTACTATGTATGTCTGTCTGTGTGTGTGTGTATATATATATATATGTATATATATAAACTCATTTTATATATATATAAAACTCATTTAATACTCATTTAATACTCAAAACATCCTCATGAAACAGGAATTATTATCATTGAGAACAAAGACAAGGAAGCTGAGGTTCACAAACTATTGGAACAGTCTAGGTGTTCATCAATGAATGAATGGATAAAGAAAATGTGGCATATACATACAATGGATTTTTGTTTAGGCATAAAGAAGAATGAACTATAGCATTTTCAGAAAAGTGGATGAACTTGAGAGTATAAGTCAAACTCAAAAAGTTAAGGGTCATATGTTCCTCTCATATGTAAAGCTAGAGAAGGAAAACAGGTAGGGGAAGATCTCATGAAAATCAAAGGGAGATCTGTAGAGCAGAGGAAAGGGGCCCAGGAGAGGGAGGAAGGAAGGGAAAGGGAAAATACTAGGGAATGTTATTGGCCAAATTATATTGGTATAGTGTATGCATGTACACATTATGTAATCATGAATCCCACCCTATGTATAATTATAATGAACCAATAAAAGATATGACAAAAAGAACATTGAGGCTCAGAGAGGTCAGGCAGCTTATCAAAAGTCACCCAGTTAGAAAGCAGTACAGCCTGCATTTGAACTACAGGCTTGAACAACTACACCAGATTCTCTCAAAGCTATAGTGTCTCTCAGAGTGTCAGCTCTCTAGGCCTCAGTTCCCTTATCTGTAAAATGAGGATGATAACATTATTTGCTTCCTAGGGGATTTGAGGACAGTAAGTGAGATGGCATATGAGGTACTGAGCAATGTATTGAATGTATACTCAGCACTAAATGAAGGCCAGCCATTATTCTTAGTAATTTTAATCTTACTAATTATTCAGCATGATGGAAGTATAACACAGGTTCCAGCTTGGGTCTAACTAAGAATCTGAAACATCTGCGCCATTTATCTTGCTGCTGAGCTGGGCTACCTGAAAATGACTTGCGGGGGTCTGAGGAGCTTCTTGGGAGATAATGTGTACTTAAAAAAGAAAAATCCAGGCGTGGCAGATTTCACCCAATACGAAGGAGCTGGTCATCAAACGGGAGAACGATTCAAAGATCATGCACATCTCTTTTGGGCATTCACCTCCTGAGCCTCTGTGGGTTTCTCAAGGTCACTTGTAGGACATGCGGGGCACCAAGGATGCGTAAAACCCAAACGCTTGTTTCATCAAGTCAGAAATAAAAAGCTCTGCCAGATGCCGACGTTCAAGTGACAGTGCCTGGAAGGTTCCTTTAAATAAAGGAAAAGTGGAAGAATGGGTGAGAGAGAAGAGAGCAAGCAGTCTAGCCAAATAACTCATTTGAGACATACTTACAAAAAACACATGAATACATTTTACAGCTTGTATAAGAATCCCAGGTTTCAGAATATTTTAAAATTCCTGACACAAACACTGATTAAAGTAACATTCAGAGAAGAAAAGAATATTTAATATGTAAGGGTGTCTGTGCACGTGCGTGTGTGTGTGCGCGCATGGGCGCGCCCATGCATCCTGCCGAAAATAAACCCAGGTTCATTTTTATATCCTACAACTGACAGCATCTGTGCTCTTGATTAGTTGCAGCTACAAAACACGAGAGGGCGCTAGAGAAGGTGGAAATGTATTTTCATGGGAATCAATGGTGCTGGAAAAATCCTCCGATCTGCATTTATAAGTAGGCTTAGCTGGGTGGGTGTGGTGCACTCCTGTAATCACAGTGACTCAGGAGACTGAGGCTGGAGGTAACACAAGTTCAAGGTCAGCCTGGGCAACTTAGTGAGGACCTCAGCAACTTAGCAACACAATCTCAAAAAAAAAAAAAAAAAAAAAAAAAAATGGGATTTAGCCCACTGGGAAAACACCCCCGGTTTAATCAACAGTTTCTCCACACCGCACCCCCCCCACCCCAGAGAAAAGAAACGAGGGGAAAACAAAAAAGCTCATAATTAGTTCTCTCGATATTTTTTGATTATTAAAGAATTGAACAACTATGTGTGTTACGTTGATTACTACTAAACTTTCAGTGGTCAGTGGGTAGTTCACAAGTGAAAAACCTGAAAGAATTAAACGATGTTGACGATTACAGAAAATAATGGAAACTGCTAGTAATTAATTAACTCATTTTCAAATAATTTTCAGTTGCTTTCTATGTGCTGGTATTGTGTAAAATTCTGTGTGTAGAGAGACGAGCCTACAATTTTCTATTGAACTCATTAGTAACAACTAGCTAAATTTTCATACTCTATTTTCTACTCAAATTCTGGTATACTCTACCTGTTCACCCATTTAACTCTTCAGAGGAAGCATGTGTGATAGTTAAGCATAAGACAACTGGGTTCAATTCTCAGTTCTGCTACTTTCTATCAATTAACTTCATTATGCTCTAGTTTCTGGTCTATAAAATGGGATGATAATAGTTCCTACTTCAATGGGTTGTGAAGATTACATGAGATGACCTATACAGAGTGCTTGCAATTGTCATACTGAGGAGCTCAGTCTCTATTAATTCTTATTCAATACTACCCAGACTCAGGAATCCAGCTGCAGTCATAGGTTTCAAACATCCACAGAGCTGGGAAGGGAATCACGTCTAATCTAACCCCCTCGATCCTATAAATGAGAAGTTAAAATTCTGTCACTTGCCAGTTGTGTAAGCATGGAGAAGTTTCATAATCCTCCACAGCCTGCAAAAGGAAACAAATGACTATCTCTTCAAGTTCGGACAGAATTGAAACAGGCAATGTACATAAAAATGCACTCACTAGCACACAAGTTGTGCCAAGTTCTCCATGCCAAAGTGCCATCATCAATGCACTCCTGCAAGCCATATCCTAGGTTTTCAGGAAAAGATGGTCAGGTAGTTTCAGATCTCACCATTACCTTTCTCACTAAATCACACACCAATGACAAACTGCAAAGACCATGCCAGAATCACTTACATGAAGAAAAAGCCATACCTCATGACTTAAAACTCAGAGTGACTGCTGGAGACTGCAGTTCCTGGAAACAAGAACAGCTTGGACTTCTCATTCCAATGAGAATGAAAAGAGTCTGGAAATCCAGCAAGGGGCAACCACAGGAACCTGGAATGTCCCTTGAGCCCCAAGTCCCCTCTAAGCTATGATACAAGAAGAGTTAAGAAATATAATTTTTTTTCCTGTTTGCAAAAAAAGTTTTCTAATATGCTCCTTAAAAGCAGAGAGAAGTACACACAGATCCATGGAGCTTGGGGATGCTCAAACAAGACATTTCTATTGAATAATAAGTATCTTAAAACTTCATGCAAATTTTGCACTCTTCTCCATCATGGGTCAGTATTTATTTTCATATGACTTAGTGACAGCAGCTGTGTTTCACTACTCAGCCTCTGCTCGCACCCCCTCCAGGGCCCTCCCTTTCCACTCCCAGGCCTGCAGGTGCCACTCCCATTAACTGCACATCGGTTCCAAGTGTGGGCCTGCGATTCACTTATTAAATAGTCTAGATGTTCCCTCCCCTGTGCCACAGTGATTGTTTTAGGAATAGGAACATAATTCAATCGGAGCTCATGGGACAATTTCTGATTTTGTATTAAAGAAAGACAGGAACTCCTTCCACTGTATCTGGATCTGTGAAGATTTTTTCCTTTGTAGGGGAGGACAGCCTTCTAAAAAGTTGCCAGCTGAGGTCACTGTAACAAAAGACAGATGAACAAGAGAAGAGTGTGCACATTTATATAAATTACAAGACGTGCAAGCCTTCATAAGGAAATGAAGACCCAAAGAAGTGTCTGAACGTTGTGCATTTGTACACTAGGTCTGATGAGGAGTGGAAAGTCAAGGAGGAATGTGGCAGGACAAAGGGTCTGAGCTAAGGTTAATAAACCAGGAGAAACTTAAGGAAGGTCTGTTTACTCATTTCTCGCAGCGTCTCTCCATCTTCAGAGATGAGGACGTCCCTTTCCTCCAGGTATAGTGAGGGCCCCTCTCACATGAGGATCTTATGTCCTGCTTCAGGGGCAAAGAACCAGGGAGGGTCATAAGTTCTGCCATTTCTCAGATTTCTTCAATTTAAAATATTCAAAATGCCCAGATGCAATATATTGAGGTAGTATGTCCTGAACCCCAACATCTAATGTCACCTTAAGAAGAGGATCTGTCTAGGAGTGAAGACAGAGCAGAAGTAGAGCAGGATGCACACCAAAGGAAACAATTAGGAATGTGAACAAAGAACCCACAGAATGGGAGAGAATCTGCTAGCTACTCTTCTGACAAAGGATTAATACCTGAAATATATAAAGAACTCAAAAAACCTTATACTAAAAATCAAATAACTCAATTAATAAATGGGTCAATGAACTAAACAAACTAAGAAGAAATACAAATGGCCAGCAAGTACATGAAAAAATATTCAACATCATTAGCAATTAGGGAAATGCAAATCAAAACTACCCTGGAATTTCATCTCACACCATTTAGAATGGCAGTCAGCAAGAATACAAATAATAATAAATGCTGGAGAGGATGTGAAGAAAAAGAAACACTTTTACATTGTTGGTAGGATTATAAATTAGTACAACCACTATGGAAATCAGTATGGAGACTTCTCAAAAGACTAGGCATGGGCCGGGTGTGGTAGCGCACACCTGTAATTCCAGCACTTGGGAGGCTGAGGCAGGAGGATCACGAGTTCAAAGCCAGTCTCAGCAACTTAGCGAGACCCTAAGCAACTCAGTGAGACCCTGTCTCTAAGTAAAATACAAAAATAGGGCTGGGGATGTGGCTCAGTAGTGGAGTGCCCCTGGGTTCAATCCCCAGTACCAAAAAAAAAAAAAAAAAAAACTAGGCATGGAACCACTATTACGACCCAGCTATATCACTTCTCAGTATTTATCCTGAAGAATTAAAGTCATCTTACCACAGAGGTACATGCATACCCATGTCTATAGCAGCACAATTCACAATAGCCAAACTGTGGAACCAGCCTGGGTGTCCATCAGTGGGTGACTGGATAAATACAATGTGGCATATGTACACAATGGAGTTTTATCCAGCCATACAGAAAATTGAAATTATGGCATTTGCAGGAAAATGAATGGAACCATCATGTTAAAAGAAACGAGTCAAACTCAGAAGGTTAAGGGTTATATGTTTTCTCTCATATGTGGAAGCTAGAGAGGAAAAAGGAAAAGAATGGTGGGGTGGCTCTCCTTAAAATCAAAGGGAAATCAGTAGAAGAAAGGGACCTAAGGATGGAAGATGGGGATGGAGAGGGTTGGGAAATACTAGGGAGTGATATTGACCAAATATTATTGTTCTTGTGTACGTGTACAAATATGTAACAACAAATCCATCAATATGTACAACTATAATTCACCAATAAAATGAGGAAATTAAAAAAAGTAGAGAGGATCAGACAACAGAGTGATTAGGTCTTTGGGACTAAGACATCATTTGCTAGAATTATTCAGACCGATAAATCATTCTGTTGCAATCACTTGCACCAGAAAGAATCTCACTGATACAGAAACTGGATTCATTAATTTCTTACCTTGTGTCAGTTACTGTGCTAAGTGCTTTCCAAATTTTATTTATTTTATCTTTAATCCTCATTAGTAGTTCTGTGCAGAAGAGATGAGATAGGTACTAATATTTGGGGAAAACAATGTAAAAACCATCTTGAAACTCATCTAAGATCATACAACATAAAAATGAAAGAATGGAGATTTTATTCCAGTTCCAGTCTTACTCTTATTATACAACAGGTTATTCCCAGAAGTGACATGAGTGCCTAGAGATATAACACACATTTAAAAAGAATGACTCTAGTTGGTTTGGCTCCATGTAACAGCGGTACATTTTCAAACTATGTAGATCTTCACTGATCTCTCTTTTTCCCAGAGTATTCATTAGGGTCACTATAGACAGAGACACCAAACTTCTCCCTCCCTTCCATGCTCTCCTCTACTAGAGTCACTGATTGTCTTTCGGGGTGAACATTCTATGAAGGCAGGGACTGTTCTGTGTGCTTGTCTATCCCCAACACCTAGAACAGTGTCTGACCAGCATAAGCCTTAAATGAGTATTTGTTAAAGGAGTAAATGAAATAATGTGGGTTAGTTTTTCTTGACCACATCAGACAACTTGGACAGCAGTAGAATACTTAATAACATTTTACATCTGATAACACTGGTCAAAGTCCTATTTGTGTCTTCACACTGTAGGAGCTAAAAGCACACACACATGTGTGCATACACAAATGTACCTTGACTGATAGATGTATTACTTCAACCTTTAAAAGGAGCTTGTTTCTCTAGGGCTCCACAGTAAGATTCTGAGAGCATGTGCGTAGTGTACTGAAGTGAGAGCGAGTGTCCCAACTTCTGGGATGAAATTGGAGCCAGCATAGGAGCTGAAAAGATCTGGGGTTTCAGTCTAGCTCACTTACCAGATCTGTGGCCTTGGATAAATTGCTATGCATCGTTGAGTCTCTGTTTCCTCAGGTATAAAGTTGAAATAATTATTTGGAGCAGTTTATCTCCCTGCTTTTTATGATGATCAAATTATGTAATTATGAAGCCAGGCATGGTGGCACTCACCTGTAATTCCAGCTACTCAGAAGGCTGAGGCAGGAGGATCACAAGTTCAAGGACAGCCTGAGAAAACCATTGAGACCTCAGCTCAAAATAAAAAATTAGAAAAAGGGCTGAGGATGTAGCTCAGGGGTGCACTGTGCCTGGGTTCTATTCCCACTACTGGGGGAAACAAAACAAAACAAAAAATCTTAAGTTTCTTGACTGTTGGTTTCACAAAAAAATGGATTTGTTTGTAGTCCTTTCCCCTCTTTTCGCATTTTTGTCACTTCAAAGAATTTCTAAGAGTTTTTCTTTTTCTTGCTTAAGTCAGATTAAGGACACTGTTGAGTTGGATTTCTCATCAGTTTGACCGTTTGTCAAACGGGGTTCCTCTCAGGAGATCTGGATTAACATCAATTAATAATTTGGAACCGGGTAATTGAGTAAATATAAAAATGGATTCCCAGTACACAGTCAGCTTCTCAGCTGGATAAATATTGCAGTTTCCCTTTCAAACATGTGAGCTTTTGGAAACTGGCTGCTTTTGGGTCTTTTTTTATCACTTTTGTGCAATTTACTGTTTAGAGAGAGCAAGGAAGGAGAGAAAATCTCAAGTGCAGGGAGGAGGCATTCAGGAATCCAGCATGGACAAAGACACTATTATCTGCTAAGAGCCTTCTAAAACCTCCATTTAAATTTAAAACTGGCGGGCTAGCTCAACTGTTGAATGGAAGAGGAAAGACTGAATAGGAGGAAGGTTGTGAGGGGATTTTGATCAAGGCTTGATACTGTAAATTCAGTGAACAGCGCAAGAGGGCAGTGCAGTGCTAAGTATTTCAACTAACTGCCTGAACCCTACATATTGACTTGGATCTGTGCAAAGTATCAAAATTCAAAGCTTTGGGATAAGGATTAGAGCATCCTATTTATAAGGCTGTCAGAAAAATTAAAGCAAGTAGGGTTTTTAGTGCCTTTGTTATGAAAAAGGAAAACACAAAAGTAGCAAGAATTGTATATTGAATTTCCATACCCAACTCCAAGATAACATGTACAAGAGCTCACCAATCTTGTTAGAAATGTCTCCTTTCCTCTTTAATTTGATTCTTAAGTTTCTTAGAGCAGATTCCAGACATCATTTTACATCACTGAAGTGTATGGAGGGAGCCAATATTACTCTTAATAAATTTCCTAGTCATTCTCTAGCATCCAGTTCATACTCAAGTAATTGTGACTATTTCAAAAATATCATCTTATATTAGTTTGAATTACTAAGCAAACAAGGCCCATAAGTTGCCTTCAGCTTCCATATTTCTTCAGTCTCTTAGTTTCAATACAACTGTCTCCCCTTCTCTGTTCCTCAGATCTTTTTTCTTTTTGATGCATCTAAGTTGAAGGAAGATCCATATTCTGGATTTCTCTGTTCCTCGTACTGTTTACAAGTAACTTTGTATTTTTAAAATAATAGTAGATATATGTTGTATTCTTACTGGGCCATTTAGAATGATTACAGCATTTGGATTTTTTACCTTGGTTGTATGCCCTGCTAGTCTCAAATTAAAAAGCATGAGCTTAGGAGACAGAGAGATCCACATTCAAATTCCAATTCAGGTATATGCTAATGGGTTGTCAATCAATTTGTAACCCATTTTTTTTTTTTTTTCATTTGTAAAATTGATGTTTTGGGACATAGGATTCCTGGGGGGATTAAATGAGATAATTTATGGCAAGCCCTTGGAATATAATAGCTGCAATATAATTGATAACTATTATTATGGCTGAAATCTATTTTTCATAATACTTCGCATTTCTGAGCAAGACAGGTAACACAATTCTATGACAATAGTAGTTCCTTTTTTATGCTGGTTGTGGGTGAAAAGTGTTAATTAGTTTAGCCCATTCATTCTAGTGTTGAAAAATATTTAGTTACTATAGAAATCAGTATAATTGATGCAAATATCAAAATTAGACTTCTTACAGAGCCATAGCAGATGAAAATGTCCTATTATGTCTTAAGATGATGGTTAAGTTTTTTAATAGAGTCCAACAAACCAAAAATTCATAATGCCATTTTTTCTTATCCAATCTCAGAACCGGATCCAACAACAACAGCAGCAATAACAATGATAGACTTATTTTTCCAATCAACACGATTGCCAAACCTTAATTGATGAAAATAATTCAACTGTGTATCAATGCTCCTCCTACCATAATGTCAATCATAGTAAATCCTAGGGCTCTGGATGAATCACTGAGCTGATGAACCTGGCTGGTGAAAGTTTACTGAAAGAACACCAAGACTGGAAGGACTCACTGAAATTCCTTGACCCATTGGATATTATTGTGTGAGAATCTAACATTTAAGAGCAATAGATATTCTGTGTGTTCAGAAAGATTTCTGTCATCTCTACTAACCTGGACCAATTTTGTCTGAAACAAGATTTATCTGATATTCATAAAATGGAAAAATTTAAGCCTATTCTCAAATTGTAGAAGCTAGCTGCTCATATTTACATTTTTATTTGGACCTGCAATAGTCCATTTATATGCATTTAAAATTTTTTAAATTAGAGTGTTCTGCCTCATATACTTTTTGATATAAATTCAAAAAAGATAGTGGCACTCTGAAAACATAGTAACTAAATTTTAAAACAAATGTGTATTTGTTATGTTAAATAATTAAGTATGCTTATTAAGAAAAAAATCCAAAACACATGCATTTATTTGAAGATAATATAATTTGGCAATAGTTGTGTTATGCTAATATGACAAAAAATAACACCAATGTATCCATGTTACATTGGAGATGATTCACAATCTTCCAATAACTTCATTAACTTCAAAATTATCTGCTTCAATTAGCTCTGCTCATAACATCAGTTTTCTAATGTACTTCAAAATGGATATCAAAATTACCCTCTTAAATATATTGTGCCTTTGTAGTGAAAAGCATTCTTAGGTAGCTGAGATGCAAGACCTTATATAAAGGACTATCCAACAACAAAAACAACAAAACCCAAAAACGTGTTCTTTGTAGGAAAACTTGATTAGGTTCTATTTTTCTAACTATCAAATAAATCAAACCTACTCTAATTCAAGGGGAGGAATGATTATCCACTGGACAACTGTGGTCAGTGACCACATAAATGACTTCATCTGCAGACCGAACTTCTCTACTTAAAATTGGATGGTACTTTCCCTGAAAGTTTCATGGAGGAGATCACACGCTTCCAATAGGGCCAATATGAAGTCATTCCATCAGTGTCACTCTCTTTTCTGGGCCAAGATAGACTGCCAGGGAACATAGTTTTTCTGTGGTCATGCTTAAAAGTGAACCTAATTGTTAGTAAAACGGCTAATTGTCAGAAACAGATGCTTCAAGATGGGTCTTTTTTGACAACGTAATCACAGCTCATAGAATGATTATCTTGCCTTTGAATTATGAATTCCAGAACTTAAGAGTTGGAGGAGGCTTTAAATCATTGAGCTCTTCCTCCAGTGTCTATTCAGATTAAGCTGGAGATTCTTTAGAGCTAGAAAAGTCCCCAAGGATGAAGTTCTATTCTTATCTTACTAACTGATTCCAAGAACTAACACAAACATCATCTAAAGTCCTTTCCTACAGCCCAAAGTGAATCTGATACGTTTGTAGTTGTCCCTATAAATTTCCAAATACATAGGTCATGTTGTTGAGAAAGAACACTGAACTTGGAATCAACAGACCTGAATTTGACCCTTTCAAACTGACCTTTGAAAAGCCTTTTATCCTTTATGGGGTTCAGTTTTCTTATCTGTAAAATGAAGCTAATAATTCTTCTCTCTCTCAAAGGAGGTCATGGTACAAACAAGAGCAAATATGTGAAGACATACAATAACTATAAAATTGCAGACTTACATCTCAAGCCTTCTCATATTTAGGATGTATAGAAAGAAGTAAAGATTTAGGGTTTAGGTCTTCAACATTTATGCTACTAGAAATTTTTGTCGTGATGGGTTTTCGGTGTGTTAGATAATCATTAACTCAGAGGTCTTAGCCCTAATCCTAAAATCTACAAAATTTCAATATCCATCCAATGCTTTTAAACTCTTTTTCAGTATTTGTGAACTATAAACCATTAATCAAATTAAGTCATTACAAAAATGACTAGTGGAATTATACTAAGAGAAACCACCTGCTTCAGAAAAGTCTGTGGTTACATTGTCTAACGAGATCTGGGCTGAACAATTTTTTTCTTGGAAACTAGAAGCCATATTCTTTATGAATGAATCTAGTTTCCCAGGAATTTGATTATTTAGAGAATCACATGATCTTAACATGCTAGCCAGTATTCACATACTCAAAGGACCATATTAAAAAGCAAAGTTTCAAAGAGAATAGCTGCCATTTGTATGATACAGTTTTCTAAGTTCTTCCATATGTTACAAACCAAATGTGTACCATAACTTTTGTCCTTGGAATAATCTAAATAATTCAAAATGTGGCAGCAGAAAGTAAAAGTCTTAAGTTCAACCATTTGAATATCTTAAAGCAAACTGTAAGACAGATTAAACACAGAGATGTATAATAGTATGTATTCCAAATTGAACTATGATACCAATGTCCTTCAGAATACAGAGCTGTGTCTTCTATACAATGGAGTGGAAATTTTTGCCTATTCAGCATTTATTCTCTTTTTCCCATTCCTCAAATTCCTTGTCTCTCTTGTCATCTGAGCATGCTGTGACTTTCACTGAATGTACTGTTGTTTTAACTTGTACTGTAAAACAAGTCAGCAATAGTGATCTTAATTGAAAGTTGGACTATAAATGTGTCATGGTTAGTGCCATTAGCTCTGGTGTTAAGAGTGGTCAATGGAAATCTCTGAATTGCTGCCAATCTCAAGACAATAATCATGGGCGGTAAGATGAGACATTTTCTTTATTTATCTATTGTTCATTTTTTAATGTTTTATTTAAAAACCTGCTCTCCAATGTCATGTGTTTGGAGTTTCAATGTATTAGAAAGACTCAACTGACATGTGTTCATTCAGCAAAAATTTATTGAGCACAAATATGTATCAGAAACAATGAGAACCCAAAACTGAACTGCTAAGCTGGAACACACTTGATTATTGGAAAGCATTGACCATCCTTTTTCTCCAAGTAACTCCCTAGGTTGAATATATGCCTGTTATGGGTAATGATAGAAATTTGATGTAGGTTTTCTTCTTTGTTCTCACAAACAAAATAATAGAGATAATGCAGGCATTTTCAACTGAAATTATATGAACCAGTACTGCAATGAAAATGATGTTTTGTTTTGTTTTTTTTTACTGACTACAACTAAAAACCCTGGACAAAAAGTACCAAGCAAATCTCAGAGGTCTCTGGAGGGAGGACTATGAGAAACCCCATACTAAAGGGGCAAATCAGCAATACATTTCCTAGGTTGCTTTTTTCACCCTTCCTGTGTATGTCCTCTCTGGGTCTAGGTTAGCCTGGAACCTAGAATTGGAAATGGATACAGACAGACAAAACCAGTACTCTCTAGCCAAAGGACCAAGAGGAGGAGAATCCTACAGGACAGAGGTCCTGACTTTTCCCAGTCCTCTCTAGAAAAAAAGGCCAGCAAGGATAGAGCAGGCTTCCCCTTCCCACCAGTGGCAGCCTCAGCATTAAAAGTGACCCCAGTAACCTGGAGACCCTTCCACAGATCATTCTTCCAAGTTCTGCAACCCTGAAAGTGGAACTGAAACCTGAGTGGAAAATGAGACCATGTTCCCTGTGGACCAGCTGACACCTGGGTGCTCCATGCTGCCCTTGTGTTTCTCTCCGATCCTTAGGAATAACCTTGCTTTGATAAACTTCATCATTATCGTTTTTGCATTTTCCTTATTATCTGTTAAAATGAAAGTTTAAAATAGAAACCATTTGCATTTTCCCCAGATTCCTCTGGGGCACGGGACTCGGGCATCTTTTTAATTACAGTGTACACTAATTGAGGAGCTATGACATATAAATAAGGCCCTCTAATCCCTGCACAGTGCTCTGCATGTATGTAGGCTTCCTTGTGCGTGTTCCATTGGTTTACAATCTGAGGCAGAGCCAACGCTGCTAAACCTTTCTCCTTACAGTTCCATTTTGCGTTACTGTTCTTGCCTTGGGCTGTTGTAGTCTTTTGATGAAGGACTTAAATTAACAAGCTCATTTCACATCTAGAACTAAGACAACCCTTCCTCTTCGCCCCATTCCAAATGAGGACAATTTCATCCCTATCACTCTAAGATCCCTCGCCCCCTAAAGCTCAGATACCAATTAGCCTCCATTGGAGATTAATAAACAATACAATAATGACAGATAAAAAGACTAATTCTTTGGCCGAGAGAATCACTTTAATTAATTTAATCCCGGCTGAAAGATCAGCTGTGCTCAGGCCTGCTCACCAGCAGGGCCCATTTATCCCAGTCTGTCCCTGCCTTGAAAGCCAGGGTGTGCTTCGGAGCCCACACTTAAGCAACAATGAGAAACAGATTGTACTGTCAGGCTTCATTAAAGGTCATCATTAGTATTCCAATTTGAAGACCGTCACTCTAGCTCAACCTTTTACCAATTCTTCCCTGGCGCATTGTGAAGTTTGGTTCAGCTGTGACACGTAAAAATTCTCCCTGGACTCCCTGGTGGCAGAGGATGGGTATCATTTGATGCCTGTCACTCTACAGCTTAAAAGACAAATCCATAGGGAAGTGACAGTCCCAAGACTCTATTTGAAAATCAAGTCATGTGCAGCTGCCTGGGTTTTGGATATTTTCAAGGAATGGAACTTTCCAGGACTTGCCCTCTGCAATCAGAGAGAGGATGGCTTTGTCACCTTCTCCAGGAGCCTATTCCAACTGTTCTCTTGCTGAAAAGGGTATTTTAATGGAGCTGTAGTGACAAATAGGAATCACCTTCAAAGTGAGAAGTTGCCATAGGCCACGGGTCAATAGGACTACAGGAAACTATCCTGGTGTGATTTTAAAGTCAATAACTCCCACAGCACATGTATGACTGGCTTTGGAGAGAGAGTTTTCAGCTTGCTCACTTTGCACAGGGCATATCCAAAGTTGATCTTGCTTTTCTGCCAACTGCCAGTTTTAAACTATTTTCTCTCTGCTGAAGTATTTTGTTTTTAGGTAATTTTGTGCCTGGGGTAAATTTTCATGTACTTTTTATCTTCCTTTCCCCGAGTAGGTAGAACAATAGTCTAGTCTCTGTTTTTGGAACTAGATCATCTCTGCTGGGTATACCTCTATCACCTTTCCCCCTGACTTATTCCTTTTTATTTACTTATTTACTTATTCAGCAGTTTATTTTATTTGTTATTCTTTTGACTCTTTCCACATGTTGTTTCTTACTTCATTTGGTACTGGCTTCCTGTACCTTTTTAGAACTGGTGTCTATTTGCACTGGAGTCTAATCTCCAAATGAATACACCCCCAAAACAGATCCTGATGCCAGCCTGCCTGCCTGCTCTCCTTCCTTCTTACTTCCATCGCCTCCTTCCTTCTTACTTGTCTCCTGCTTCCTCTTTCCCCTTCCTTCCTCCTCTTTTCCATCTCCCATTTTTTTTCACTTTATCATTCAGATTGGTAACATACATAGTAGAAATAAAGTTAAAATAGGAAATGGAACATTGTGTGCTCCAACCACACACTACTCTATGAAATTCAAATCCCTGATACCCAGAGTGGTCTGTTACTAATGATAGTCTCACTAGGTATGTTTTAACAAAATCAAGAGGAAAATCGAATTTTTAAATAACTGTGCTTTTAAATGAGCTAAATTAAGCCTAAATTGACCTTGCCACAGTTGTTTCTGTTTGAGTATTTTCTGATGCAGTGTGTTTTGAATGATCTAGTGCCAACCATTAGGATTAAATTGTTAACTCGACATTCACAGATCCACTTAAGGACCTCTGCCCTGTCTTTCCAAGCTCTGCCCATGTCAAGGTTTCCTTGTGACTTTCTATCTGCTCCCCACTTAGCAGCAATGGCAGCCTCATCAGTTCTCTGGCTCCAAGTGCATACTGGATGAAACGGTTTTTTTTTTTTTTTTTCTGTATAAAACTGCATCTTCTTTATTTTGCATACTTTAATTTTGGAACAAAATAAAACAACAAAAAACACAATACAACATCCAACCCTGCTGCCAAACTAGGCAGGGGATTGGGGCTTGAAGGCCCTGTTTCCTGCCTTAAGACACCAAAGGACAGGAGAAAAACCACTAGAACATCATCAGCAGAGGAAGCCAGGTGGGAAAGGGCCATTCAAGGCTACTGTAGGAGCCATGGGGAAACTATACATTGGGCAGATTTCTCAGTGGCAACACCTAATCTACTTCTTCCATGCGAGATGCATCCTCATCACCCTCAAGAGGGGGTATCTCATCAGGAACAGCATTACTGGGTTCCTCTGCTGTCACTTCATCTTCATCAATGCCTAGACCTAGCTTTATCATGCGGTAGATGCGATTGGAGTGGGTCTGGGGGTCCTCAAGGGAGAAGCCAGAAGAGAGCAGTGCAGTTTCAAATAGCAGCACCACCAGGTCCTTGACAGCCTTGTCATTTTTGTCTGCCTCTGCCTTTTGCCGCAGTGTTTCCACAATGGGGTGGTCAGGGTTGATCTCCAGGTGCTTTTTGGCCATCATGTAGCCCATTGTAGAGTTGTCTCGAAGTGCCTGGGCCTTCATGATCCGCTCCATGTTGGCTGTCCAGCCATAGGTGCTGGTAACAATGCAGCAGGGTGAAGACACAAGCCTATTGGAAATTGTCACCTTCTCAACCTTTTTATCCAAGATTTCCTTCATGAGCTTGCAAAGGTTCTCAAATTTTGCCTTGCTCTCCTTCATTTTCTTTTTTTCCTCCTCGTCCTCAGGTAGCTCCAGGCCTTCCTTGGTCACAGAGACCAGGCTCTTCCCATCAAACTCCTTGAGCTGCTGCACACAGTACTCATCAATAGGCTCTGTCATGTATACCACCTCAAAGCCCCGCTTCCGCACACGCTCCACAAAAGCAGAGTTGGCCACCTGCTCTTTGCTTTCACCAGTAATGTAATAGATGGACTTCTGTGTCTCCTTCATGCGAGAGACATACTCTGACAGAGAAGTCATCTCATCTCCAGACTGAGAGGTGTGGTAGCGCAGCAGCTCAGAAAGACGTCGCCGATTAGTAGAATCTTCATGGATTCCAAGCTTAAGATTTTTAGAGAATGCCTCATAGAATTTTTTGTAGTTCTCCTTGTCTTCTGCCAACTCGGAGAAGAGCTCAAGGCACTTCTTCACAATGTTTTTGCGAATGACTTTCAAGATTTTGCTCTGCTGAAGCATTTCTCGGGAGATATTCAGGGGCAGGTCTTCAGAGTCGACAACACCACGAATAAAGTTGAGATACTCTGGGATCAGCTCATCACAGCTGTCCATGATGAACACACGACGGACATAGAGTTTGATGTTGTTTTTCTTCTTCTTGTTCTCAAAGAGGTCAAAGGGAGCACGCCGAGGGATGAACAGCAATGCCCTGAATTCCAACTGACCTTCTACAGAGAAGTGCTTGACTGCCAGGTGGTCTTCCCAGTCATTGGTGAGGCTCTTGTAGAATTCTCCATATTCTTCCTGAGTAATGTCATCAGGATTTCTGGTCCAAATGGGCTTGGTCTTGTTCAGTTCTTCATGATCAATATATTTCTCCTTAATCTTCTTTGTTTTCTTTTTCTTATCCTTACCAGTATCATCCTCTTCATCCGAGCCCACATCTTCAATCTTGGGTTTCTCCTCATCATCCTTATCTTCCTCTTCTTTCTCACCTTTCTCTTCCTCTGCCTCATCATCACTGATTTCCTTCTCTCGTTCCTTCTCCAAATAAAGGGTGATTGGATAGCCTATGAACTGTGAGTGCTTCTTCACCACTTCTTTGACCTGCCTCTCCTCTAAGTACTCTGTCTGGTCTTCTTTGAGGTGGAGAATGACTTTAGTACCCCGGCCAATGGGCTCACCATGATCAGCCCGTACAGTGAAGGATCCCCCAGCAGAAGACTCCCAGGCATACTGTTCATCATCATTATGCTTTGTGATCACAACCACTTTCTCTGCCACCAAATAGGCAGAATAAAATCCAACACCAAATTGCCCAATCATGGATATGTCCGCACCAGCCTGAAGAGCCTCCATAAATGCTTTAGTACCAGACTTGGCAATGGTTCCCAAGTTGTTTATGAGATCAGCCTTGGTCATGCCAATGCCTGTGTCCACCAAAGTCAAGGTCCTCTCCTGAGGGTTGGGGATGATGTCAATTTTCAGCTCTTTCCCACTGTCCAACTTGGAAGGATCTGTCAGACTCTCATAGCGAATCTTGTCCAAGGCATCAGAAGCATTAGAGATCAATTCCCGAAGGAAAATTTCCTTGTTGGAATAGAAGGTATTGATGATGAGAGACATGAGTTGGGCAATTTCTGCCTGAAAGGCAAAGGTCTCCACCTCCTCCTCTCCATGGTGCACTTCCTCAGGCATCTTGAAGAGAAAGGGCTGCGAGTGTTAAAGTAGGGTGGGCCCGAACAGTGCGCGTCTCGCTCGCCACACCTAGGCTGCGCGGGGGTGACTCCTGAAACGGTTTTAACATGTCATTTCACTTGCTTAATATGTCTTATGTGTCTGAGATCCTGTCAAGTAAGGATGGTTTTTATAGTTTGTTTTTAAAACTTGTACGCCTAGCCCAGGGCCTGCCACAGAGAGAATATTCAATAGAGATAGACTCCAAGAAGTTATCATTGCCACATGTCCTATGGTCCTGGGTGCTGAGGATTACAGTTTCTACAAGGACACAGAATGTGTCCATTTTGTTCACTGCTGCATCCTCAGCACCCACCACAGTGTCTAGAGGAACAACTGATGATCAAATGATCAGAAAATTGTTTTAGAGTTCCTTCCTTATTTCACAAGTTTCCATCCTCCTGGCACTTGAAGTAGGAACCATATTTCAAGTCCTTCATTCTGCTCCAGAAGGATACTGATAATATTAGAAATCCCCGACATTTGCATAGCATTCCTAGTTCACAGAGCCAGGCCCTTAATTGTCTTGTTGGATCTTGGGCACCTGAGTCTCTTGGAAGTAACAAATGTAGAAAACAATGATGGCTTGTTGGAGTCATTGTTTTGCTAGTCAGATTAATCAGTTGACAAGCATTTGCTGTCTGGGAGATAGCAGATGCATAAATATTTATTGAATAAACACATTATTAAAGTATTCATTGAGCACAAATTGAATATGCATCTCAATGTTAGGGGTTCTGAACAATGTTTTAAAAAAGTGTAAAGATCTTTGCAAAATAGGTTGCAGCCCTCAGCAACCCTGTTTGCATCCTGCCTTTCTATCCAATAGGGTCCTGCTTTCTCCACCCACCTGAACATCTGTGTTTTCCTGTGGTTACAAGACCCACTTGTCATGCAGAGAATAGTTGCAATGAGCCATTCAACTTTCGTGTAAATTAGTACCCAAAGCTCCCACCATAGATTGAAAGTGGAACCAAGTACAGAGTAGACGGTCCATAAATTTGGAGAACTGCACTGAAAATAGGAGTGGGGGAAGAAGACCCAAAAGAAGATATCAATGGAAGGGTTTGTAATATTGAGTAAGGCCTGTTTGCCTCTCCTTAAACTCTAACAAACCATTCCTCTTTCAGCTAATTCACTGATAGGATCAGAGCCCCATGCATTCAGCAGAACCCTAAGAGATAAAAAAAATAATGCTATTCTGTTGTTATGCTGGAGTTTCAGGGTTGATTTATCACACAGCTTGACTATAATAGTAAATGACTCACTGCTGCACAAGTGCTTCAAGGACCTGATCTGGGGTACAGAGGGGAAGACAAAGTGGGGAGGCTGGAAAAGATAACTTAGGATCATACCTCCTCCACCCAGAGCAGTGATGCTTTTATCCACTTTGCACATCATGCTTTGAAGGAGAGGGTCTGAAGATAGAACATGTTAAAGCCAATGTCCTCTTTGATTTATGAATCCTAATGGAGTTTCTAGGAGTCTCTGAAAATTCTCAAGTTCCGATTTTAAGTCGTGCTGAAGAGAGACGGGAATCCCACAGATTTGAGAGAAGTACAAACATTCCTACCCAGGATCTTTCTGTGAACTGCAGAGGATTTGCCTATTCAGCAGATACTCTGCATAACGGTAATGAGAATATGGCAATTGGGAACTTCTTGATCATTGTTATTGGTGCTATTTGGCTGCCATATCCCACTGTCTTTGGGACCCAAGAAGTCTTTTCCAAATGGCAGGCTCAGCTTCCCTTGGAAAATGTGTTAGTGTAGGACTGCCCCCGCCATGACCCTTGCAGTGGGCATTCCCTTTATTAGGCTGTCCAGCCTTTGGTCTCCTCCTTTCCTTTCCTTTCCTTTCCTTTCCTTTCCTTTCCTTTCCTTTCCTTTCCTTTCCTTTCCTTTTCTTTCAGGAATGGACATGAAACTTCCCTCTGGTCAACTGGACTCCTTCTCCTCCCTTCCCACCAATGGCTTAAAACACATAATATGTTCCTTCTATTATTTAAGCCTGAATTTGAATTGGTTGTCTCTTTCTCACAAATGATGCATCCTAACTGACAGAAAAATGTTTTCATTTCATACATCATATGATTGGATAATCACAACCAGTCCATTAGAAAAGTTTCGGTTTTTATTCCCATTTTACATAGAATGACGCCAGCTGGAAAAGCTGGAATAAGTACTTGAAGCAAGTCAGAGCAAGATCCATGAAAGCAGGTCTTGTCCTGGCATAGAGGCCCTGATTAAGGAAAACAGGAAACCAGCTCCTATTCATACTGGGTTCCTCTTCAGCTATCTTCCAGAAGTCTCTTCTGAAAACTGGTCTCACACTGCAGTTCCTCATGTGCTACCAAGTCCAAACAGATTCAGCACCACAGATACATAATTCGCTCTTTCTCCAATAGCTTACTGTTTCAGTATTTCTTTTCTCCTCCAACTCTACTGTGAGCTCCTCAAAAACAAAGACCCCAATCCTGAGTCCCTAACATTCCCCAGAAAGTGCTTACTCAACAACAGTTTGTTAAAAAATAAGGCAGGTAAACCTAAGAGTTTTCACTCTCAAAATAAACCAGAGATAATAGCTGAGAAAATTCTCAAGAATTCAGAGTCCAGCATGCAATAGCACCTGACATGAGACTTCTTCTGCGTTTCCATTCCCAGTATGCATTTTCCCCACTAAAGCAATGAGGGAAGGATGCTAAGGAGACACATTGACTACAGAGGACAGGCCCTAGCAAGACGATGCGTCCTGTCTTTTCTCTCTAGACACTGCAGGATGGAGCCTTCAGTGTCCTGATGGAAACTGCTGAAGCTGCCACTTTCTCCCTTTTTAAGCATCCTTTCTAAAGTGTCATAAATCCAGGCCAGGTGGACAGTGATTAACTGGAGAAAACAGAGGAAAAAACAATAATTTCAAAATTTTGCCAGAGAGGCAAAGAGGAAAAATGTATATATTTATCTGTGAGTATAAATATATATTAACTCATCTTTAAATTTATATATATATGCACATATGTACATATTATATATATATATATATATATATATATATATATATATATATATATATTTTATTCCCTCCCTATGAGCTTGTGCTCTCTCTCTCTCATGCACAGTATATGACTTGGAACAAATGGTAAGCCCCTATTATATTTTAGCTATTCTTTTGATTCCCTGTTTTTAAAACACAGAAGTTTAGTTTCTGAGTGTGATTATAGTCTCTTCCTCAGTGCCTTCCTACTGCTGGTTAGTAGTAATTCCACACTAGATGGTGGCTCTTTTGGTAAGAACTCTGCATTATTATTCTCATTTAAGCCTCAAAACAACCCAATGAAGTAAGTGCCATTATTATAGTAAGTGTCAGAAAGATTAAGTAACTGACCCAAGGTCACATAACTTGTGCATATAGTCTAGAACCAGACATCTTAATCACTGTGTTGCAAGATACTTGCACGTCAATTTATTATGTAAAAAGGTTCAGAAACTATTGATTGCCTTGTACATCATAAGACACATACCAGACCCTGATGCTTAGTAAAAGAGAGTTTGGGGACATAGATTTGGAAACAATTATGACGATGATGATGATGATGATGACGATGACAGCAAACATATACTATACTCTGAGTCAGGTAGTGTTCTAAGTGCTTATGTACATACTCATTTGATTTTCACAATAACCCTATGAGATAGATACCTTTATTATGCTTTAAGAGGTTAAGTGGACAACCCAATAGTGCACACAATTAATAAAACAACTAATGACGCATGAGTGGTAGGTATTGGATCTGGTTTTTTAAGCTCCAGTAGTCTGACTGCACTCCACGCTCCTACCCATCAGTCTCTATTATACCAAATGTTGTCACATAGCTGGTAATATTGGTTACTAAAGGAGTGATCCTAACATAACTACTACCACCAAAACAAACATATTCTCCAAAACTGAAGATACAAAATCTCTAGCTTTATATGAAGAGGAACATATAATGAGAAAATTTAAAACAGTACGTTCAGTTGCTATAAGTATTCTATTTCCATAGGATACTGGAATTCTTATTCTCTATCAATCCACTCTCACATTTTCTTATTATTTCTTTATCCTCTACATAAATACATTCACACAAACATGTACACATAGATGCATGCCTGCACAGAGTCCTTCAGGAAAAAGAGCTCTTTCTAAATTATTCTGACTCTTTGCACTTGAGACTGATAGCTCCTTGAGTTGCAATATGCGTGAAACAAAAGAGGAGATCAGTTGAAAAACATGAGTGGATTTCCTGAGAAAATTGCATGCCTTCATCACAGAGGATCAAAGTGAGAATGTGCATGACATTGCTTTGAACACTGAAGGCCTGTACAAATGTAAGGGTCGGTATTGTCACCTACTCAAAACACCAAGCTCTCTTCCCAAAACACTTCCCCCAAGCACAGAATCAATGGGAAGGCCTGTTTTGAGGTTCACAGCCTTTCTTCTTATTGTCAGACTTCAGAGATTTCATGGGGTTTTTGTAGTTGTGGTTGTTGTTGTGTTACTATTTGTTTCACGGGAGTTGTGCAAGACTTGCACAAGCTCATGAATACTGTGCAGTAAGATTCCTTTATGAATTGACTCAACAGATGACACATTTTTTTTTCAGGGAAATTTGCATTTGTGCTTTGCAATAATTGATTCAACTGCTCAACACATGAGTAAATTTCTCAAAGAACTCTTTGTTCTGTGCTTGGGATTAAGGGTATTTCTGTCAAAGCAAGGCAAAATCTGCTTGGATTCAGTTCCTTTTTGAGGCACAAAGGGAGTGAGTTGGGAAAAATATGCTAAGATGATCCTTTGGATGTGGTGTCCTCAGTAGAGCCAACTTGCCATGTGGCCTGAGGAAAGCCATAAAACTTCTCTGGACCTCACTAGTTCTAGCTACAAAATGGGGAGGATGGGCCAACACTTGTGATCTCTTCAGACACTTGCATTTTTTGATTCTGTGATTCTTCCCTTCTGAGGCACTGGAAAGATTAAATGTGGTGCACCATGGATTAACCTTCAAGCTCCAGAAGGACATGGAAGACCTTGTCCTACCTTCATTGTGATTGACAATATGATCATCTTACTGCATAGTTAATAGAGTGATCTCTCATTTATTATTTCATTTGAGCCCCACCATAAATCTCTTAAGCAGTCATTTTAATTTCATTTTCCAGATGATGGAATGGGACATGGAATGAGTACTTAAATATCTCCTCCAAAGATCTGGGTTTGGAATAGTGTCATTTCTGCTAGTCCATGACGTCTGGCAACTTACTACAGGAAGTAGTAAGTCTGGGTATGTACTACTAGTACCTACCCACCATTCTCTATTATACCAAATGTTGTCACATAGCTGGTAATATTGGTTAGTTACCAATATTAGTTAGCATGTACTATACTAGTACATGCTGGTCCATGAAGTCTGGCAACTTACTACCCTCTCCTTGTGAATTACAAATGTGGTCATTGTACTTATGCTGTTGCCCCAGTTCTCTTTTGAAATAATGAGAAGAAACTGGTCAGGCAAGAGAAGTTACAAATTTCATTATGTCTCTTTCATAACTATTAGGAAATCAAGGTGAAAGGAGAGGGAGATGCTCTTGTAGAAAGGTGAGCAAAGGCAATCTCGATCTTAGTTTTGTACTGTTATTGACTCTTTTTAAATATGCTTCTGAAATTTAAAATTTAAATTTGAATTAATTTTAAATGTAAATATATTTTTAACTGATACATAAAAACATTAAAATTGTACATGTTTATGGGATATCATGTGATGTGTCAATACACGTATATGTAATGTTTAAATCAGGTTAAACATATCTATCTTTTCCAACATTTAGTATTTCTTTATGATGATGTTTCTAAAATTTTTGAAATACAAAATAATATGAGCATTGAAATATAAAGATATATGAAGGATATGTTAATATTCTATCTTTCATTGCCTTTCTACCTAGCCAATATGAATTGCTTTTGTGTAGAATTCTCTTCCTCTTCCCTATCAGGCTGGTAAAATGCAGTTAATTTGTCTTAAATACTTGGGCCTAGACAGTGTGTGTTAGTTGGCTTAAATCACACCCCAAGAATAGTCAGCTATCCTTATTTAGAGGTGGCTACTGTAACTGCTACGGCAATCTTCATCTTTGATGGGCACAAGGACACTTTGCTGACTGGGAAATGCCAGAAATGGCTTCTTACAGGTGAAATTAGTAGCTTGTTAGCATACTGGGTGTTAAAAATGGGCTTTCACTGGTGAAATCAGTGCTATTCAATCATATATAGGACTTTTCTAAAAACATCTCACCTCTTTGCACAGTAGGGCTTGCAACACAGTAGGTCTGAGGCCTACTCCCTTAGGGACAGTGTCTGAGGCTTGATCCTGACTACAGTTTGTCTGGGGGGATTTCAGATAGCCTGATATAGATTATAAAGGGAATATAATCTTGTATCTATGCTATTGTCACATCTGGCTCCAGGAACCTGTCATTCAAGATCCTGTGTAAAGAAACTGAAAGGACAGAGCTGGATTTAATCCAGCTTCTAGAACTGTGGTATGACAGATTAGTACCTGTTTACAAAAAAAGTGTTCTACCTGCAGAACTGAACTTGAAACTTGCTTTTATTGTTGTCCGGTAGTGAGTGATATTGTAGGGAGTCACTGACTTTACCCCACCTAAAACATTTACGAGATTAGCATTCTTTAGCAATATGACCCCGAGTGGTGTATGACTAGCTCACCTTAAATTCATGACATACACATCTATAAGTTTAAAAAAGTACATGTGTATCATGCAAAAGTAATTTTCTATTTTTTCTATTTAAACATATCATGGCCCATCTGTATTAAGAGATAAAGATATGAGTTTGTTCTACAGGCTAGATACCCTCATTTATTTTACCATTCACCATGGCACAATTAATTAATATTTTTGATTTTATTTCTTTCTTATGATTATAAATATTTTTATAACAAGCATCCTTGAACCTAGAACCTTATTTGTTGATGTTTTATACCTGTGGAAGGCATTAATTTAAAAGTAGGATTGTTAGGCCAAGTGAAAGTTTAATATATTAAAATAAAATGTATAAATAGATGTCACCAGATTACTTTCCAAAAAGGTTGTATTAATTGATAAATTCCCACTTGCCATCAATCCATGGGAATGACAATTTTATAACATTCTCTCTAATTCACAGAAACAGTATTGTGTTTTACTTTGTGCCAATTCAGTGGATAAAATGACACCATACTCTCTCTGTGGTAGAGAGTGCACTGCCTAATAAGATGAAAATTCTTTCCTCATATTTTAGAACTTTTATGTGAATTTCCTATTTATTTTGTTTGCTCATTTTATTGTTCATTTTTTAAAATTTGTAGGGGCTCTTGGTATTTTCGAAATTTTACGGTTTTTTTTTTGGACTGGAGATTAAACTGGCATGCTCTACCACTGAGCCACATCTGCAGCCCTATTTTGTATTTTATTTAGAGACAGGGTCTCACTGAGTTGCTTAGGGCCTCGCTAAGTTGCTAGACTGGCCATATTAAAAAACATCTCTTTCCTCAACAGCCTCTAGGTTTTTGGTCTTTTTAGGAAGGTCTTACACATCACAGGTTTCTCCAAATGTTTTTCCAAATTTTAAAATTTATTTTTATATTTTAATTTTAGAACATTGAAATATTTAACCCACTGAAAATTTTTTACATAAGATATGAATTAGGGATTTTTTTTCCCTTGCAGGTGGATAGCCAGTATCATTTAAATAGTGAACCATCTATTTTTATTGAATTATAATGCCACATCTCACATTTTAAGTTCTCAAATATACCAGATTTTTAGTTTTTCTTTTTCATTTGGCTCCAATGCTTTATTTTTCTTTGTTGTGACAATTCTACACTGTGATAAGTAGATTACCTGAATAGTAGATTTAGGGTAAGTATTACTTTTCTTGGTTAGTTGTTTATTAATAAAAAATGAATCAAATAAAAAATCAAATTATTGAAATTTAAAAGCCTACTATTCAAATAAAAAAAAAAAAGAAACAAAGGTAAACAAGTAAGAAGTAAGTTGTACCTGACTGATTTGGAAACATCTTGTTCCTTCCTCACTTTCTGTTTCCTCATCTATAAACCGGGCCTTGATCATTGCCATCTGCTCCACGGGTTCGCTGTGAGGAGAGAAGGACACTGGACATGTAAAACAGTTTGAAAATTCCAATGAGTGCTACAGATATCTGTATTCTCCATATATGCTGTCATGTGTGGGGCACGTATTTCTTTATGAGTATGGAAAGGTGATGCTGCAGTAAAATGTCATGTTTCTCTCTTTTTGGAAGAGAGGGATATTCTACAAGGCGTTAAAATCCCGTGTGTTTTCAAAGCCCTGTCCAGATAATTGGGAGGAACAATAAAAATCAAATGGCAGTGACGAACAATGACTCCCCAAATCCCCAGGTTAAACAGACTGATGCAACCCCATGATGTGGGCCTTCCCTGGGGAGGAGTCTAAGAGGATCATTTCCCCATGGTGGGCTGGGTACAGCGTGAAAGGTTAAAAGGCCAATCCCAGGACAAGGTGTTGGCCCAAATTAGGTATTTAGAACATTTGCTGAAGGACTTAGCTCAGTTCTTTATTTCTAACAGCAAAAGTATTTAGGGAACAAGAAAGACTTTTTGTGTGGAAGAATTCAAGAAGTTGGCTCCTTCTTCTCCCAGGGAATGAGAAATGTTAAAAAACAGTCCCCCTATTTCTAGGAGATAATTACAGATAAAAAACATTGAAATGTCTTTTGTGTTTTGAGAACCAACGTTACATTGTAAGACTCCTCACTCAATAACTTTCATTTGGAACTACTCTTCCACAGATTGATCAGAATCCCCCAACAGTACAGGTGGTGGCCTGGCCCTCTGCCCTTTAAATACTTCTATATCTTTTTTCACTTTTTAAGGGAAATGAATTCTCCAGTGAAATCTAGATTTGGGGCAAGGGCAGTAATCATTTTAAGAAAGAGTTGGAATTGGATACCAGCCCCCACAAACTCAAAGGCCAGAAACATTTTTTTCTGTCAAGTTGCAAAGTATTCAAACACTGGCTTTTAGCTATGTTGTTATTCAAAGATAAGAATTCTATGGTAATTAGATCACAGATCTGGCTGAAAGGAGAGAAAAGCATTTCTTTAAGTATTTGTACAACATACTTTGAATAAAACCCCGGCTTCATTTTTTTCTGGTGACAGAACTCTCATTTCACTTTTCTAAATTCTATGACGTTGGCACAGATAGAATACAAAGGATCACATTAGCAAATCCTAATGAAATCTGATGTCAATCAATTAAATAAAGATCTACCTTCATTTTGTTAGAACAAGTAAAAGAAAAGCTAGAAACTAAAGTGTACATTAGACTACTCTAAACCCTGTAAACTATAGAATTTAGAGAATTAGGTGTATAGATCTAGATAAAAGGTAAATTTGGCAATTATTCGTTTTATAGAGGAATCACAAATAGAAGTCCTTCATATAGCAAGATGGCCTATCAGATTTAAAAGATATGGCAAACAGAAAACAAAAAGGCAAGTCATGCACCTTCTGCATAAGATAGAATAAAATACTACAGAAGTAAGGGCAGACCTGAAAACCCAGTCTTTAATTTCATGCAATCCATCTCATCACAGGATCCAGTGCACACATTTAAAAGGCAACTGGGCAGGGTTTAGATTCTCTCTGTAGAAGATGGAACAAAGCTATCTCTCTTGCAGAGTCATCCCAGAGGATCCCAGACCCCCAGACCAGGCTACCTGCAGGCATGTACTTCCAACATCCACTTTCCTCCCAGGATCCTGCCTGCCTCCCAGCAAGACTGTGAGATCTTGCCAAACTGCAGCAAGGGGACTTGGCCTCTGCTTCCCTATATCTTGCAAAGGGCCAAACCTATAGTTGAAATTTGGTCAAATTTTGCCAAAAAATGTAAACAAAAAGAAGGAAAGGGAAAATGTCTACAACCTGCAAGATACTATGCTAATGCTGAGGATAAAAACACAAAGAAAGATCCACTTCTGTCCTTCAGGCAGTTTAGAAGCAACTAGAGCATTGTGAACTAATACAATTTGTAGCAACGGAGATGATGAAACAACAAGGAATGGAAATAATGGAAAAAGAGAGGCGTTTTGTTGCCAAAGCTGGTTGGATTCCACCATCTGTTGCTCATGAGCTGGGTTACCTTGAAAACCAGTTAGTATTAGTCCAACCTCTCATGATATCATACCTCTCTGTAGAATTCAAAACACCTATTTTATTAGGCAATTGTGAGAATTAAGAGGATAAAACACCTTACAACGTCTAGCAATCTCTGGCACTCATCAGGAACTCCATTTACTCCCAACCTTATTAAAAATTAAGGGTCAACTTCAGAATAATTTCTATGCTATGATGACAAACATGTAATAGTTAAATATACTTGTGGGCCAAGATTGAGAGAGAGCATGAAAAAATAACAAAAACTGTGTGTGTGGAGGAGGGAATTAAAGGTGACTGTCCTCTTTTCACTAAAAGGAGAGAAATCTAAAATTTAGAGAGATCTTAAATTTTCCAAGCCTGATGTTGCTTGTTATACAAACTCTTGCTTCTTTTTTTCTGTATGTGCTTAAGATCACCAATCAGCATTTCAAAGGCCTTCAAATCAAGGGGACCCCACAGTGCCCCTGCTGAGTCAGTTTTGCTTAGCTGAGAGTTTACCCTCCAAGGAGGACCTCACCGACTCCCCCCTTTGCAGTGCTCTTGAGTTTGCACCTTCACAAGAACTAGGAAATAACATAAATGTGGGAATCGGGCTGAGTGCAAGAATGGGCAATGGTGCAAGCTGGAGCAAGCCAGTCCAAACTTTCAAAACATAGTGCCAGCAAAACAGAATGCCTGCAGTTGGGCTCTGACTCATCAGTCTATGCTCCCAGGGTAAATATGCTAGGGACCCCAGTGACTAGAGTGAGCACTTTAAATTGCAGCTCAGATCAGATCATGACTCTGCCTAAAGATTACCTGTGGCTCCCAGATAAATGCCTACTGAGTATGCAGGCAAAAAAGGCATCCATACTTGCGTGGGCTGTCCCTTGCCCTTCTGCCCCAAAGAATCTCAAATCCAGCCATGCTGACCCCCTTACAGTAATCTGAGCACATGCCCTTGTGGCTTTGCATACCTTATTTGGCCTCCCCTTCTCATCATCTTCATCAACAAACTCTTACCCATCCTTCAATATGAACAATGATGTTCTGTTAGATCTGTTGTTCTCAGATTTTTGGTCTGAGGACCCCTGCACTCTCTTAAAAACTCCAAACGTTTTTGTTATGAGGATTATATCTTTTGATATTTGCAGTGTTAATAAAGCTGCAAAGCTTGAAGGTTTTTGTCTACTAATTCATGAAAAAAACAACATGAATTTATTATATATGGACACGTAATCTTAACATTATGGTTAATATATTTTTGTGAAAATATTTTTCAAAACTACCTATTTGTTAGGAAGATTGGCTTTGTTTGACATTTTTGCAAATCCTTTAGTATCTGACTTAGTAGAAGAAAGCTGGATTCTCATAGCTCCTCTGCATTCAGTCTGTTGAGGTATGTTGTTTTGGTTCCAATTTATGAGAAAAATCAGACTCACAGGCATGTAGTTGGAAACAAGTAAACAAATGAGTGTTTTAATAACTATTTCAGAAAACTGTGGATTTTGCTCCATGATCCTGCACCCACATTTGACAAAGGACAATTGTGTGTGTATGTGCATATTCAAATAAAACTTTATAAATAAATCTGAAAGTATTACCAGAATAGAATTGGATTAAGCCAGGAATACGTGTCCAAGGGTACAAGGGAAAACTCCCATCCAGTTCTGTTTTCAGATCTGTAAAAGAAAAAAACCTGAAGAATAAGGTGGTTTCTCAATCCTTCAAAAGGGGTGTTTCTTAAAGTTCAGTTGCATTGTGGAAGTGGAACCACTTCAGTGGAATTTATATGCTAAAATCTATTGATCTATCAAGTACTCAGAATGGTTGTTTTACTTACCCCTGAATTTGTGCCATCATGCACTGAGCTTTTGGAAAATATTAGTTCACTAATTTATGCAGATGGGCCTATCTTATTCCTTTGCAGGAAAATATGTTCAATATCCAGCTTTGAAAGAGCATAGTTTGTCTGTCAGTTGTTCTTTCAGGTAAAAATGGTGTTTCATGAGAAAACAGCTAGTGTAGCTCAGAACTTGAATAACCATTCAGTGCTTTACTTTGAGGTATCATCATATTTAAAGAAGTGCTTTCTGTGTATTTTCTAGGTGTATTAGTCAGTTGCATGTTACTCTAATGAAACACCTGATGGCAGGTTATTTTATAAAGGAAAAATGTTTGCAGTTATGGAGGTACAAAGTCCAAAATCTTGTTGCAGGGAGGCATTGGTTTGGCTTTGTGGTGCCTAACAGGAAGATGGCATCACAATGAAGGGAGCATGTATGGGAGGAAGAGATCACACCTCAAAACAGGAAGCCAGAGAGAAGGTCAGGGGTCAGGATCAGACTTTAATAACAAATCACTTTCTCACCAGAACTCACTTGAGGAGACCAGCGTTCCCATTTGAGGGCAAAGCCCTCAATGACCTAAGGACTTTCCACCTGGCCCTACCACCTCCCACATTGCCACACTGAGGCCCAAGCCTCCACACACCAATCTTTGGGAGATAAAGCACATCGAACCCATAGCACCAGGTCACCACACAGCATATTGAAAAGACATATATTCAAAGATTAAGATTTAACAGAATTAGTATTTTTTACTGCTTCATCAAGGGAATTTATAAGAGAACCTGAAGTTTTAAATGTTCCTGCAAGTGTGCTGTGGTGAAGAACACACGGATCGTATTAGTGCCATGCCTTGATTTGTGCTAAGGCTTCAGTTTTACCCACCAGTGTGTTTGTGCCTTCAGTGACAGTAACAACACAAAGCAAACAAGGTAAATGGCATCTTAGTGTAACGTGAGAGTCGTGTTCACAAACTCATTTTGAATACTATTCTGGACTGCATGTAACACAAAGACAGAGCCCATGTCCAGGAGTGTGCAGGAGCCAGCTCCTTCTGACTCATAAGAGTGAATTATTAACTTTTCAGGAATTTTCACAAGGTAGTTGACATCACACTGGCTGTTTAATATCAGCCATGGTAGGAGTGTTTACTCCACAGAAATCATCAGGCATCTCCAGTCAGGGTCTTTTCTTATCCTCCTGGAGAGCTAATTATTAAACATTCACCAACCCACCACTGTCTGTGTCTTTTGCTTCTTTCTGAATCAGCCTCTTCCATTGTGCCTGATACATCTAGGCATTTAACAAATATTTGTTAAATAAATAAGAATAAATGAACATGTCAATCTATTGATGCTCCTTCCTCCAGGAGACTTTCCCAGGCTCTTCAGGCAGAGTCGAACCTTCTTTTATGCGTTCCTACTATTTGACATTCTAATACTGAATTGTAAGTATTTCACAAGTTAGTTTCCCCTCCCAATATGAGAACATCTTGAGAGACTATTTCTTTTGCAGAGGCAATGCTGTGAAATAGTCCAACACACACCTGGGTGCTAAATTGCCTGAGTTCTAATCTCAGTTTTGCTGCATTTTGACTGTAACTCCTGGGGCAACTCATTTCTTCTGTTTGGGCTTTACAGAATAGAAGTCATTAGTTCTTTCTTCTAGGGATTGTTAGGAGAATTAAACAGATTAACACATGCCTATCAAGGAGAATAGTAAATGCTCAATAAATGTTTATGTCTATGTTATCCTTTTCTTCCCAGTATAAAGGCATAGAGTAGATGTTCATGAATTATTTGGTGATTGAACTCCATATTTTTTCCTTTATTTTCTTTATTTATATTTTTATGTGGTGCTGAGGATCGAACCTAGCGCCTCACTCGTGCTAGGCAAGTGCTCTACCACTGAGCCACAACCACAGCCCCAACTCCATATTTTAAACCTTAATACTAGTTTCCCTTGGAGACATGAGAATAAATTAAGCTTGGAATTCTAATCCCAAGATATATTATAGACAGACACACATAAAAATAATAATGGGAAAGGAGTGAAGGAGAAAACTCCACAAGAAGGTAATGTATATTCAAGGTGAGACTAATGGAAATGAAAAATGAAAGCAGTCAATTGATTGACATGAGGAAATGGGCAAAATGACTTTCGGAAACAAGTTATTGGTAATAATTGCTCAATATTTCTGCTCTATCATTCAAAGGACAAAGAAAAGGTGAGTATGCTCTGGGTACCAGAATAAAGAATTTTAATGTGAGTTAGCTATAATGTATGACATTTTACTGAGATCTGAATGAACCATCCCTCAAAATATTTGCAGGATTACCAGAAAGCCTCCTCTATGAGTTTCAGTTTCTTCACTTGTAAAACAGAAATCATGACAGTACCTACTACAGAGACTTTTGTGTGTGCTAAATAACACAGTCTTTGTAAGCCTAGCACAAAGGAAATATTTTATCAATGTTAGGTATTGTTTGTTCAAATTATTCTGTTTACCTAACTTCTGAGTTCTATTTTGCCTTCACAGGGATCCTGATGACTAGTAAAGGGACAGCCTGCACTGATTAATAGTGTCCCTGTCCCTGGAAAGTTTTGTGGGTGGAGTTATGTTGTAGGTTTTGATGTAGTGTCCTTTTGGTGCTTGATTGCCTCTGGGTTAATTGACTAATCGGTTCCATAAGTCCTTTCCTAACACCCTTGGACCAGGTATGCTTCAAGATTCAGATATTTTTAAACAAATTTGAGAGTGATAGTATCGAACATGTACCGTACATTACATAAAACCCTCAGCAGTGGCTACATCAGTGCTCGAACCCAGACATATTAATATTTATGCAACAGAACATATTTTATAGAATAACAAAGGTTATAAGCAGCCTCAGGTTGGGTTGGATTCTAGCCTCATGCTAGATTTTGCTGCCCAGTGAATAATGGGAAAGACTCTGAGTTTGGGAGATTTCAGCACTGCAGAGGCCCTGGGCTTGTATTGGATTTTGGGCTGGAGGGATGGGGATCCAGCTCTGTTTGGTAGTGACCTCACCAGGTTACTATCCTGCTGAAGCCAGGGGGCCTGTCCCCCAAACCTCTCTTTAGCTGCTCATTCCACAGGGTCATTGGCTCTAGATAGGAAACTGTATCAGGCCATGGGAAGGGGGAAGAAAAAGAAGAAGAGGAAGAGGAAGAAGGGCTGGGGGCTCTTCCCAGATAAGGTTGGTCTGATGGAGGCTGGAAGGGCAGATGGAAGCAGTGACTGATGTCACCTCGAATGCCCTGTCACTGCCCTGCAGTAGTTTCTCAGGCCCTTCCCCTTGAAAGGAGAGAGAAAAGCCCCTACTGTGAGGTCAATCTCATGTTGCTGGGTATGCCTAAACACCCAATGGCCGGATTTATTAACTTCCTATCTTTTAGTGAGGAGTTCATGTCAGACCTACCACAGGCCCGAAGATGGCTCCTGCTGGGCCCCCAGGATGAGGACAAATGGTTGGGCTAAGAGTGTAAGCGCAGCATGAATAGGCCCAAATTAGGCCGGGCCTAATAACCCGTTTACTAACACCTGTATTAGTCCTCTATCGCTAGGGGTGAACTGCTGTCTGACAAGCCATAATCCCATAAGCTGTTCATTTGCATATCCCTCATTAGCTGATGGAAACTTGAAGAAGGCAGGTTTCTGCAGCTGGTGGGCCCATTCCTTCACACTGCCTGCCTGGGTGGCTTTGGGAATGAAGTCATGAGGGTGGATGTGAGGTTTATATGTATGGAAGGGATTAAGAGCATTAGAGCTTGTGTGAGTGATGTTGCCATATTCTCTCTACTGGAGCCCAGTAATTGAATGGGAGGAGAAATGGCAGACCCATTAGTTTTGTCTGTTTACTCAGGAGCAGGGTGCTAGAGATTCAATTTTGCTTTCTTTGGCTCCCTCGCCTTTGTGAAGCAGGCCTGCTTTGTCTCTTCTGGCCCTGAGCACCTCCGAACACCAGCCCAGCTAAGACGATTCAGCCACAAAGAAGGGACATTGGTGACTAGGGGCCCCAGGAGGAGAAAATACAGCCCCGACTCAAGTAGTACTTGAAGGCAACCCTATCCCGCCTGGCCCAATCCTGGGATAGAGAGCAAGAGATAATTGAAATTTATAAACACTTCTGGGGGCTTTTTTTTTGGTTATTTTATTAGTTTTCCACGTTTGGGATTAACAATCCTCAGCATCAAACACGCCGCAGGTTCCTTATTTGGGAAATGAATGGTTAGACATTTCGGAGACTTAACAAAGCAATTGTTGTATTTGCTGGGTTTGCATAATTTTAATAGACAAAAAATAACACGAAGACAAAATCCATTTCCTGTGCTGTTTGTACAGCTGGAGACGGAGCTCCTTGTGCTTGATGATGTAAGAGATGCGCCATTGTCTCGCCCCTCACCCCCACAATGCAGCCCCACTAATGTTGTTAACAAAACCGGACTGGGCAATTCTGAAAACTTTGAAGCTGAACATTGTCTCCAAAGTGTGTGGGGCGCCACAGACCAGACCATGTTTATTCATCAGCAGTGCTGGAGTTTGCAAAGCCCGGAGATGAGGATTCGCAACAGCGAAGAGTGGAAGAGAATGGGGCCTGATCGCAAGGCCAGGGCTGGAAGCCAGAGAGGGTATAGGGGGGAAACGCAGATTTGGGGATTTGAGTTTTCTTCTGTAAAAATACTAGAAAAGTATTGGTGACTACTTCGACTCACTGAGGTTCCATGAAGGTTTATTTTGTATTTTGTTTGCTTTATTAAAAGTCCTCCACCCCTGCCAAATTTCTGATGTGAAACCACCACGTAGTTTTATAACTTACTGACATAATCCATTTGAATTTTGTTAAGGCTTTTGAATGTCTTTAGTGCAGGAACAAACTAAAACACTCACCAAAAGTGGAAAGAGAGGCAGCAATGTCAGTGGTAAAAGATTTTCCACAGTAAAATCAAGATGAAGTCTTTCAAAACAAACATGAACCAGAAACCAAAAAACAAAACAATCAAGAAAACAAATAAAAACACTGGGATACCCCCCCCCATAGTATAGTTGTGTGTATTTTACCAAGCAGTAAATGAACTTTTCTATTTCTAGCTCTCTCTCTCTCTCTCTCAACTCTCTCTTTCTTTTCTTTCTTTTTTCTTTTTTTCTTTTTTTAGATTTGATCTTTCCTTGTTGCCTCAAACTCCTGGGCTTAAGTGATCCTCCTGCCTCAGCCTCCTGTGTAGCTGGGTCAACAGCTACTCAAGAGTGGGCATGTGTACCACCATGCCTAGCTTTGTTTTATCATCATTATTTTCTCTGCTTCTGTTAATATTGTTAATAAAAGTGATGAAATCATCTGTGCTTGATGCTCAATTTAGCTAACATTTTCGAGCCCATATTCCCTGCTGGGCTCTGCTGGGCTTAAGTTGGGGTTAGAAAGAGTTTCATCCAACAGAGCATGCAAGATTTCAGTCACAACCTGCCATTACCAGGGTGCCTGAAAGGAAATCTGGTTAGAATGATAGGAAAGAGGAAGAAGTTTTATCCTGGCTCATATAATGAGTCTTGGAGACAGAGATTCATGGAATCTCAAGAGTAGAATGAACCCTAAAAATCTTCAAATCCAACCAACTTTCTGATTCCCCTGGCAAAAATTTCAATATGCTGCTGTTTTAGTCAGATTTTTTGCTGCTGTGAGTAAAAGACTAGGTAAGGACAATTTTAGAGGAGGAAAGTTTATTTGGGGGCTCATGGTTTCAGAGGTCTCAATCCACAGACAGTTGGCTCCATTCCTTGGGACTTAAGGTCAAGCAGAATCTTGTGGTGGAAGAGGGTGGTGGAGGGAAGCAGTTCACATGATGATCAGAAAGCAGAGAGAGAGAGATCTGCTCAACAAAGACAAAATATATGCCCCAAAGGCACACCCCCAGGGACACACCTCTTCCAGCCACATCCCACTCACCTCAGTTATCACTCAGTTAATCCCTACCACGGGATTAATTCACTGATTGGGTCAAGGCTCTCATAACTCAATCATTTCATTTCTAAACCTTGCATCGTCTCATGCAGAAGCTTTGGGGGGATACACATCTGAACCATAACACCTAGTCATCCGTTCCAAATGTTTGTGACCTCTCATGCGTTTAAATTCTTGCAATCCTGATCTGCAAGCTGAACTTTCAGCTACTTTGCATTCCTTTAAAGCTTAACTTAGAATAATATTCTTCATGAGTGTTATGGGTTGGATCTGGAATGTCCCCAAAGGCTCCTGTGTCAAAAACTTGGTTTCTAATGCAGCAATGTGCAGAGGTGGGGCTTTGGAGAAGCGATTGGACAAGAGGGCTCTGACCTCATCAGTGGATTAATCCATTGGTAGGTTTATAGCTGATCGCATTATTGGGAGGTAGTGGAAACTGTAGGAGATGGGGCCTAGTTGGAGGAAGGAGGTCACTGGGGTCATGACTAGAAGGGCATTCCTTGTCCCCAGCTCCTTCCTCCCACTTTCTTTGTGTTTTCTAGCTGCCATGAGTTGAGCAGTTTGCCTTCACCACACACTTCCATCACGTTCGGCCTCACAGGCTCAGAAACAATGGAGTTACCTGACTGAAACCGTGAGCCAAAGTGAATTTTTTCTCCTTAAAGAAAATCAACTTAAAGTTGACTTTATCAGGTATTTGGGAAAGTTAACTAATTCCTCATAGTTAGCTAATTCCTCATATGTCACAGCATTGAAAAAGTAACACAGTGAAGGATTTTCACATTTTGAGCACCTAATAATCATTCTCAATTACAGATAATGAAACTGGAATTCAAGGAAATTAAGTGGCCTACCAAAAGATACCTAACCATTAAGCAGATTTACTCTGTGATATTATCTTTTGCTAAATATCAAGCTACTTCATATTTTAGTTTAAGATAACTGTCACTTTATCATTTTCAATGATTCTGTGGTTTGGCTGGGAGGTTATGCTGTTCTGAGCTGGCTTGACTAGAGTGATGATCTGGGAAAACCTAAAATACAGGCCTGAGCCTCAGCTGAATGGCTAGGACAGCTGAACCTCTCTCCATGTCATCCTCTAGGAGATGAATGCAGACTTGCTCATTTGGAAGCAGCCTTTTAAGAGAGTGAGAGAAGAAGCTGCAAGTCCTGGCTCAGAATACATAGTCACTTCCCCTGTATTCTATTGATTAAGGCAAGTCACAAGTTTATTCCAGGCTCAAGATTCTGCCTCTTCATAGGAGGAGGTGTGAAAAAATTGGGGCCATTTGCAATGGAACATATTACCTATGGTTTGTGCTCTTACCTCAGGAGTCAAAGAGTCTATGTTCAAATGTTGGCTTTGTTAGTTGTTAGTTGTAATACTAAGGGAAAGTTAACTAATTCCTTCCAGTATTTGTTTCCTCTTATGTAAAAAGAAAATACTAACAGTACCCTCCTCAAAGAGAGGTTATGAGGATGAAGTGAGTGGATATATGTAAAGCATTTAGAATATTGCCTGACACAGAGTCTGTGCAATGAGTCATTGATGGTTGTTATGTTTCTTAACTCCTATGTTGACCACCTACCTTAACATTATGAATATACCAAACAGTACAGTACATACTAAGTGTGCTAAGATCTGGGGACACAAAGGAAGTGGGAAAGATTTAATATTTATTTACCACCTGTGTAAGTATCATGCTGGATGCTTTAAATTGAGTATTTCACTAATTCCTTACAAAAATCCAGTAGGGTGGGGGTTATTCTAGTGGTTACAGATAAACTAAGATGAATCTAACATGGTCTCTTTCCTCAAAAAGCTCATGCTTGAGTGTGGAGAGCAATACAGAAAATTCCAGATGTTTGGTTATTTCACAATATACTGATATTCATTACCAACTCACTGGATCTCCACAGAGATTAGGCATCCCTATTATGAAGCTGAAGACACTACTGTGCATAGAAGTTAAGCATCAGGGATGAACAGTCAGGGCAGAGAAGAACTTGGACTAGGACAGATGTCCTCACGCTCTCCACTCCTCACTTTTCCACTACATTCCCATATCTCTCTTATTTAAGTCAGTCTTTGTCACAAAGGAGGAAAAGAATCCACAGAAATTGCAAAAGAAAACCATCAGATGAAGGCAGAAGAGCCTCTTGAAGCATAAGATGGCGGCCCCTGGTGTAGCCCACACCTTGTCATAACACTTCCATTTGTTTGCTAAAATCATTTTGGATTTGGTATGCCTCTTGAGCTGATAAAGCAGCACTAATGTACAATGGCCTTCTCAAGACTAGAATTGTAGGCCAGTTTATGGCCAGCTTTGTGAGTAATCAACTCACAGATGCACAGCTTAAAAAAATACTAGGATGGTCACTATGGAACAGTTTTAGAAAAACTGGAGATCCCCTACTTAATTAGGAATTTTCAAAGTTCCCAGTGAAGGTAGCACCAACACCTGTGGACACCTGTCGAGGGGGCCCAGCTTCAGCCACCAGAAAGAGCGGGGTTTGGAGATTGGCCTGAATTTTTATCATGGTTAAAATTTATACTTGATGGTTGTGTTGCCACAGCCAAGATCTTCATCCTGTGAATCTTGGTTTCCTAAAAAGTAATAATAGCTGCTTCCTCATATGGCTATCATGCTAAGTAAAATAAACCAATCACAAAACCCAAAGGCTGAATGTTTTCTCTGAAATGTGGATGCTGACAGACAATAAGAGGGGCAGGGGAGGAAAGAATAGAAGTTCATTGGATGAGACAAAAGGGAATAAAGGGAAGGGACAGGAGATGGGAATAGGAAAGACAGTAGAATGAATTGGACAGAACTTTCCTATGTCTGTAGATGGATACACGACCAGTGTAACTCCACATCATGTACAACTACGAGAATGGGAAGTTATACTCCATATATGTATGATGTGTCAAAATATATTCTACTGTCATGTAGATCTGAAAAGAACAAATAAAAAAAATGACTATTGTGAGGAACACGTGAGATCCTACACATAAGGTACTGAGCACAGAACCTGGTGTGCAGTCAACTCTTCTAATTGGAGAAGGGTGAATGGATAGTGTTGCAATGAGGAACCAGGCACGTCCCAAACCTGCCTTGAAATCATCTCTCCTTATGAGGGAGACAAACACATGAGACAATAGCAGATGGAAATCCAGGGCCCATTTTGGCATTTAGCCACTTGTGCACCCTTGCCATAAGTTTTGGAAAAGCTGTGGTGGAGCACATGGTTTTAGCTAAAGAACTAAGCAGAGATTTCACATTTTTCTCCCACATCTAAATTCCAGAATGGCCTACCTTCTGCTGGGTTCATGAGGGAAGGAGGTCAAAGAAAAGAGGACAGACAAGTTGGCCAGGTTTGGGATGGGACTAGGGCTGAGAAGAGGAGGAAGGGGAGGATAGAGAAAGAGGAGAAGGAGGAATTAGGTAGAAAAGATTTAGGAGGAGGAAGAGGAAAGAGCAGGGATGGGGAGAAGAGAAGGAGGAGGAAAAGGGTAGAAGGAGAAAGAGACACAGGAGGGAGATTGTTGGTCCACCTTGATGTGCCAGGTCCTTTCTAGGTCTGTTCATTGCTCAGAGGTAGGAAGAAATGATAGGGGTTTTCTAACACACATCACTGCCTACAGGTAACTTTGACCCACTCTGGGTTTTATAGTCTCATTATTCAGATTAGCAATTCTTCCCTCAACAAGGGTTATGGAGGAGGGTATCAGTGGAGGAACCCCAGTACCAGGAGACAATGGTGAAGACTCACATCCTCTATGGTACTTAATATACCATTAATGATTTAATATTGTCATTGTTTTTGTTATATGCCTATCCCTCAATATTCTCACTGTTAGCGATAAGGAAATTGAATAATGAGGACTATGGTTCCTTTCAACTCAGAATTAACAATAGCAATGACTCAAGAAAGCTATAAATAAATACAAATATATAAATAAAATTGAATTACTTTCTAATAGCACATTGAGTATATGTCATAAAAGTAGTGCATAAAGAGAGAGTCACACTTGGGCAAATTCCTTAACCCCACATGTAGTCTTAGTTTCCCCATATATAAATAAGAAGTAATAATAACTATCTCCCAGATTTGGGAGAATTAATGTGCTGATGTAAAATAAAGCTTTATATGTGGTCAAGTTTCAAGAAATGGTTATTACTATTACCAAATATATGATACAAATTTCCTTCACTAATTCTGATGTTTATCATGCTATCTGACATACTACTGTATTTTCATCTTTTTGTTTCTTCTTTCTCACCCCCACCTCCTACTACCACCCCTGCTTCCACAGTGCCATGTGCAGGTGGAGCATTATAACAGAAAAAGCATTGATTTGGATTTAGGAAGAACTAGAACTGCACATTGCACAATAGTTCTGTGGGTTTGTCAACCTTCTCTGAATTGCTTCCACAAGTAGACAATAATTGCATAGCAAAATTTCTAATTGCTGACCCCAGCATCCATTTTCTTCCCTTTTATCTGGGTATATTGCTGTCTAGTTAGGAGACTACATTATCCAGATATCCTTGGAGTTAGTTGTGGTCACCTAAGTTTGAATCAGTGAGAGGCAATGGAAGATTTCTGTAGCCTTCCTTGAATCCTTCTCCATTTCTTGGAGTAAAGAATGGTTAGAGCCTACCAAACTTCTTATTCCCAGGGAAAGATTGAACAGGGAACTAGAAGAAGCCTAAAAGCCTGAGAAGTGGGGCTCCCATACCAGTCCAGTAATTACTACTCTGAACATCTCTTTTGAATGATTTGAAAGAATCAACTTTGTTTAAATTAATCTAATTTGGGGACTGGAACTGTAGCTCAGTGGTAGAACACTTGCCTAGCATGCATGAGGCACTGGGTTTGATCCTCAGTACCACATAAACATAAATAAATAAAATAAAGGTATTGTGTCCATTTACAAATAAAAATAAAAATAAATTAACCTTATTTTGAGTTTTCATCACATGGAGCCAACTCTAAATAAGACAATGAGTGTTCCAGTGCTTGGTCTATTGTGGGCAGTGAATAATTTTAGTTTCTTTCTCTCTTCTCATTAAATACATTTTCCTTGCTCTAGTCCAAGAACCTTTCTCAAATCCAAATATCAAACAACAAATTTCAAAGATCTGAACATGTTACCTCCATTTTCAAATCCTGAATAGGGGTATGATGAAGGTCAGAAGAAATAATTCTACAAACGTGCTCTGTACATTGTAAAGCTCCATCTAAAGAGGAGACCTGGTAGCCCTGGCCACTATGCTCCTGCTCTCTTGTCCTGCCCATCTAAAGCCCTTTTTCCACAGGGCTTACTTTCTAGCTGTACCAAACTGAACACTTCATATACAGACATATATATATATCAGACTTCTCTACTGATGGCAGAGAAAAATAAATACAAACCTTAGAAACATTTGGGGGTAGAATCTGAGGCAGACTTATGGAAAAGCCCCAAATATCTTAAAGTATTAGATTTTATCTCAAAATATTATTTTGAATTTTCATTCTCCTACACTATATTCTCCTGTTCACATGAATCAAATTTTATTGTTTAGATCATTTGCCTGTGAGTAGTATGTAGTTTTGAGAATGCTCTAGATCCAAGTCCAGGGAAGAAGGCCAAATCTGTTATATGTCTATGTTTCTATACTGTTTCTTCAGCTAGAAATGTCTTTCCTTGAACTTTTTCCCTTCTAGCTAGCCATTTCTGTAAAAATGTTCTTGGCTCCTTTAAGCAGCCTTACTCATTCTCCAGCATGGTTTGTATCCCTCTTCTACCTTAGTTAAAAGATTACCTTTGACTGGGTTTGCAATGGGAGGTGTTGGAGAGAAGTGGGTTGTTCCTCACTTGTGAGCAATATCTTCCAGAAAAATTATTACAATTTTGTACCATCACCATTAATAGAACTACCATACCCTTGTGTCCATTAGGGCCTACCACTATGTCTAAAAGATGGAATGAATAAAATGAATGAATGTCCAACAAACGAATGTCCCTTATCACATCAGAAGAAAGAGGCAGCTTTGTGGACCTTAGACCTCAGATTTCACCCATGTGCACAGTCTAATTGGGCCTGGGGTAATGCCAGCAGTGAGTGACCTCCTGCACATATGTGGCTAACCACACTTCTAAACTGAGTCCCGGACCCTTCTCCAAGTACAATGGAAAGATAAAGGCAACCACCTCCAACTCAAGTCAGCCCAGCCAGGAAAATCCACTGCCAATGTCCCAGTGGTCTCTGAAATGTCAATACTATGAAGGTTGACGCTAAGCTCCCCACACCCCCACATTATCAAATACCCCTTTGCTTCATGTTTTGTCTGGTCTGTCAGCACCATTTACTGCTGAGCAGGTCCCTTATCTTTATTGATCACTTAATTTATCTTTTCTTAACTTCCCTTGCACCGTCTGGTGCCGTGTGTCCGTCTGTTGAGGCTGTCATGACTGGTTTGCTCTTGAAATAATAGGGGCAGCAGGTGGTGTGACTAAGTCGACCCTGCGCAGAATGGGGGCCCATTCCCCATCCCTGTCTCAACCTGCCAGTGTGTCTACACCCTCCCAGCTGTTCCACATTAAAGCAGTCAACTGTGACTTTACAGTCCGAGTTTTACACAACTGTTTTACAAACCGGGAAGAAGGTCTTTTGTCACAAATCCTTTGTCAGGCAGTAGAATGGGGACAGAGAGTCAGTTCCAAGACTTGGTGCATTTTAATGAATTTGCAGAGAAACACACATTTCTTCCCCTGGTAAAGGGAGTGTGGGCTGGGGTAGGAGCCTGGCTGGCAGGGGAGAAAGCATGCTGACTCCTTGCTCTCGGGACAATTCAGTAAGAGGAGCAAGGATTCTGTCAACACTAGATTCTGCTTCAAACAGACCCTCTTTCCACTAAAGGCTTCCTTCCTCTTGTAAAGGAAAAGTAAGGGCAGTTAGTTAGAGCCTATGTGCTGGGGTCAGTACTCTGGGGGCAGATGTTATACAATTGGGAAAATAGCAAGAAAATTATACCTTGGGGATTCAAATCAAGTGCTTTTATGACTTGGGTCTTGTAATCACATGTGAGTCAAGACTTTTTTTTTTTTTTTTTTTTTTGGTACTGGGGATTGAACCCAAGGCACTCCACCACTGAGCCACATCCCCAGCTCTATTTTGTAATTTATTTAGAGACAGGGTCTCACTGAGTTGCTTAGGGCCTCACTAAGTTGCTGAGACTGGCTCTGAACTCATGATCTTCCCGCCTCAGCCTCCCAAGTGCTGGGATTACAGGCATGGACCACCGCGCCCAGTGAGTCAAGACTTTTGAATCAGACAGATCTAGGCTCCCAAATTAAATGCCTTTGACCTAAGTTAATATTCCCAGTATGTTATATTGAAATTCCTATTTCTTAAAACAGGAATCTTTGATATGACAGCAATTCTTATCAACTAGAAGTTAATTAATAAAAACTTCTAAATAATTAAAATTTACCCCTCTGCATGTGTGCACGCACACACACACTCCTATGCTTGGCTTATAAGGTAAAAGGTAAGGGGAAATATTTAAACTTAGTATTGTGCAGAGTCCCCTGGAGTCGGAGTCAGAAAGCAGTTCATGTTTGTACACTAACCAGCTGGTTGAGATGAGATGTGTCACTTAAACATGATTAGCCTTAGCTGAGAAATTATAGTAAATGTGCTTCATGTCTAAGGTGTGTGAATTGGGGAAGGAGATGGCAATGGGGAGGGGCACACTGAGAGTTCATTGATTTTTTTTCTCTCTTTGTTCAGGTTGCTGCATGGAAAGAAAATTCCTACTTTCTTTCAGACATTAGAAAGCCACCTTTAGCTCTTCTGTACCCTGTCTCCTTCCTTAGGTGGGAGAGGGCTACAACCTGATTCTTCAGAGTTGTTTTTCTCTTATGGTCACATGGGGTATTAAAGCTTGCAGCTTCTGCTGGGCCTGTTTCTCCCTCTTTCTGAATGGCTGGCCAAGAGGTCACAGATCTGACATTCTTCCTCTGCCCTCACCTCTTCCTCCATGAAGTGAGGAAACCTGGATCAGAAACGAGGTCCCATCTTCTAAAGCAGAGATATTCAAAATGTGACCTGCTGATCAAAATGTTTACTAGTGATCCAAGATAAGTAATGCAGACTCTGTCATTAAGCATTCAGAAATCTCTCAATCCAACCTAGACTACATAAATTTACAAGTGTGAGGCAAGCTCATTTTTCACATTAAAAGCTAGAGCTTTATTGATCTTGTATACTAAAACCTTGCTAAACTCATGACTTTTACTAGCATTTTTATAGAGTCATTGGGATTTTCCATATATTATATTCAAATAAAGACAATTTTATTACTCCCTTTTCAATTTCAAGTTTTTATTCCTATTTTGTGTAGAATAGAGGAAAATGTATACCATTATATATTCGTATTAGACAAAGTAAGCCCTTTAATCAATAATCTAATATTCTACCTTAAGAAACTAAAGATAAATAAAATTCAAATCAAAGTAAGCAAAAGGAAAGAAATACTAGCAGAAAATAATAAAATGTAAGATAGAAAATAACAGATAAAATCATTGAAATGAAGAAATGGTTCTTGAAAAGATCAATAAAATTAATAAGCTTCTATGTAAGTTGATTCAGGAAAAAAAAAGAGAGAAAGAAGACAAAACTTACCAATACCAGGAATGGAAGAGAGGACATCAATATCGATCTTGCAAAAATTAAAAGGATTATATTGTAATATTGTACATTTATGCAAATGAATTCAGTAAATTAGGTAGATGGACAAATTCCTTGAAAGACCAAAACACTCAAGAAAAAATATAATGAGAATTACCCTTCAAATTTTCTTTTCTTTCTTTTGTTGTTTTCAATAGTGAGAACTAAATTCAGGGGCATTTTACCACTGAGCTATAACCCTCATCCTTTTTATCTTTCATTCTGAGACAGGATCTTGCTAAGTTTCTCAGGCTGACCTTGAATTTAAGATCCCACTGCCTCAGCTTCCTGAGTAGCTGAGATTTCAGGCATGAGCCTGAATCTGCATCTGGCTGCCCTCAATTTTTTTTAAAGCAATTCAACTTATTTCCAGAAATTCCATCCCCCATGCTCCCCCACAAAAAAACCAACACTTCATGCCCAGATAAGTTCATTGGTGAATTCTACAAACATTTAAATAAGAAATAATACCAATTTAAAATAAACTCTTCCAGAAGATAGATGAGGAGGAAGTATCTCCCAAGGCATTTTATGAAGTCAGCATTCTCCTGAGAGCAACACCAGAGAAAGACATTGCAGGAAAAGAAAGCAGCAGCTTAATATCCCTCCTGAATGCTAACACAAAATCTTCAACAAAATTTTATCAAACTGAATTCATCAATAAATAAAACTAATGTATCATGGTCAAATATTTATCCCAGAAAGGCAAAGTTGATTCAACATTTGACAATCAACATACATGATCATGTCAATGGAACAAAAAGAAAAAAAAATATAAACATATACATACAGATGTACACACACACGTATGGTATATATAATTTTTAGCAAGTTAGGGGTAGACAAAAAATTCCTTAACATTCTAAATGGTATCCATGCAAATCTACACTTATATCTTCATGATAAAAGACTGAATGCTCATGCCATTTGCACTCCCATGGATCTCCAGCAGTGCCCTCTGCAGACTTAGTGCCCTGCTCCCCATCTACCAACAAGGGGATACCTCCACCCACCATCGTGACCCAGACACCTTTACCTTTAGTTGAGGCAGCTCCCATCCTGGGACATTGTGTTATCAAGCACCTTTCATGCATCAGGCTACTGAAGACTGGGAGCTTTGAATAGTATATTAGAGTTTTGTTGTAGATTTATTATTATTATTCCTATTTTTAAATTATTTTTCTCACTCCCTCTGTTTTCCTCTTATCTATCTGTTTCCTTGGAGTCTCTTTCTCCCTTTTCTTATGCTAACAACCAAATTCTTTTGATTCCACTTTCACTCTTCCTATGATCTAGTACCTCTATATACTCACTTCTTATCTCATTAACATTATATCCTACACCCCTCCCCACCCTCTTTGTCCACCATCAGAAATTGTGGACCTTATTGCAAATCTATTGTTTATACTGTAGATAATAATCAAACTCATCATCTCTGTTTATTATGACAATACTGTTAATGTCTTAATAGGGGCTATTTGGTTTAAGGCTGCATATTGTTTATATTGTGTGCTGCTAATATTGATCTTCCCCTTAAAGGTGAGGTATTGGAAACCTTCAGGGATACTATAAACCTATAGGGGGGGGGACTGTAATGCCTCTGCTAGAGGGGAAGATACACGAACAACATGAAAAAAACAGGGGAAGGGAAGAAAGTGCCCCACCCAAATAAACCAAGATGCTATATTATTAGAATCCATTGATAGCATGGTAGAAGAAATATCAGAAAGTGAGTTAAGAATGTACATAATTAAAATGATTCACAAAGTAAAGGATGATATAAGGGAACAAATGCAAGCAATGAATGATGACTCCAATAAACAGTTAAAAGAGAAACTGCAGGAAACAAAAGATCATTTCAATAAAGAGAGATTCTGAAAAAAAAAAACAAACAGAAATCCTTGAAATGAAGGAAGCAATGAACTAAATTAAAAATTCATTAGAAAGGATCAGTAGCAGACTAGATCACTTGGAAGACAGAACTTTAGATAATGAAGACAAAATATTTAATCTTGAAAATAAAGTTGACCACATAGAGAAGATGGTAAGAAGTCATGAACAGAACCTCTAGTAATTATGGGGTAACATGAAAAGATCAAATTTAAGACCTATTGGGATTGAAGAAGGCACAGAGATACAAATAGATAGAGAACAATCTATTCAATGAAATAATATCAGAAAATTTCCCAAACCTGAAAAATGAAATGGAAAATCAAATACAAGAGGCTTACAGGACACCAAATGCACAAAATTACAACAGAGCCACACCAAGGCACATTATACAGAAAATGTCCAACATATGAAATAAAGATAGAATCTTAAAGGCTGCAAGAGAAAAGTGTCAGATTACATATAGGGGGAAAACAATACGGATCTCAGCAGATTTCTCAGCCCAGATCCCAAAAGGTAGTAGGGCCTGGAACAACATATTTCAAGCTCTGAAAGAACATCAATGCCAACCAAGAATCTTATACCCAGAAAAAGTAACCTTTGGATTTGATAATGAAATAAAATCCTTCCATGAAAAACAAAAGTTAAAAGAATTTACAAATAGAAAGTTTGCACTATATAACAATCTCAGCAAAATATTCCATGAAGAGGAAATGAAAAACAACAATGAAAGTCAGCAAAGGGAGGAACTACACTAAAGGAAAAGCCAATCAAAGGAGAAACCAAGTCAAGTTGAAAACCAAAAATAAGCCAAAATGACTGGGAATACAAATCATATCTCAGTAAAAACCCTGAATGTTAATGGCCTAAACTTATTAATCAGAAGACATAGACTGGCAGATTGGATTTTGTAAAAAGACCCAACAATATGCTGCCTTCAAGATACTCATCTCATAAGAAAAAATATCCACAGACTGAAGGTAAAAGAATGGGAAAAAGCATATCACACGCATGGACTCAGTAAGAAAGCAGGGATTCCCATGTCATAGCAGATAAAGTGGACTTCAAGTCAAAGTTAGTCAGAAGGGATAAGGAAGGACATTTCATATCACTTAAGGGAACCATAAATCAACAAGGTATAACAATTGTAAATATTTATACCTCAAACAATGGAGCATCTTGTATGTCAAACAAACCCTTCTCAATTTCAAGTCAAATAGACCACAATACAATAATACTGGGTGACTTTAACATACCTCTCTCACACTGGATAGATCCTCCAAACAAAAACTGAACAAAGAAACCATAGAACTCAATAACACAACCAATAATTTAGATTTAACAGACATATATAGAATATTCCATCTATCAATGAGCAAATACACTTTCTTCTCAGCAGCACATGAATCCTTCTCTAAAATAGACTATATGTTATGCCACAAAGCAACTCTTAGCAAATACAAAAAATAGAGATATAACCTTGTATTCTATCAGAGCATAATGGAGTTAAATTAGAAATCAATGATAAAATAAAAACCAGAAACTACTCCAACACCTAGAGACTAAATAATATGCTATTGAATGATGCAATGATAACAAAAGACTTCAGGGAGGAGATAAAAAAATTCTTAGAGGTAAATGAGAACAACAATACAACATATCAAAATGTCTGGGACATTATGAAAGCAGTACTAAGAGGAAAATTCATTGCATGGAGCACATTCAATAAAAGAATAAAAAGTCAACAAATAAATGACCTAACATTACATCTCAATGCCCTAGAAAAAGAACAGATCAACACCAGAAGTAATAGAAGACAAGAAATAATTAAAATCAGAGCTGAAATCAATGAAATTGAACAAAAGAAACAATTCAAAAAATTGACAAAACAAAAAGTTGGTTCTTTGAAAAAATAAACAAAATTGATAAAACCTTAGCCACACTAATGAAGAAGAGAGAAAACTCAAATTACTAAAATTTATGATGAAAAAGGAAATATCAAGACAGACACTATTGAAATACAAAAAATAATTACAAGCTATTTCGAAAATCTATACTCCAACAAAATAGAAAATCTTGAAGACATCGACAGGTTTCTAGAGACATATTATCCACTGAAACTGAATCTAGAGGACATATACAGTTTAAATAGAACAATTCAAGCAATGAAATAGAAGATGCTATCAAAAGTCTACCAACAAAGAAAAGTCCAGGACCAAGATTCTCAGTTGAGTTCTACAACACCTTCAAAGAGGAATTAATTCCAATATTCCTCAAAGTATTCCATGAAATAGAAAAGGAGGGAACCCTTCCAAACTCATTCTCTGAACCTAGTATCACCCTGATACCAAAGCCAAAAAAGACACATAAAGGAAAGAAAACTTCAGACCAATATCCCTGATGATCATAGATGATAATGTTTTTGTATGTTATAGCATACAAAAATATGCAAATAGCATACAAAAACATTAAAAGATAGTGCACCACAATTGGTGGGATTCATCCCAGAGATGCAAGGTTGGTTCAACATCCAGAAATCAATAAATATAATTCACCACATCAACTGACTTAAAGTTAAGAATCATATGATTATTTTAGTAGATGTAGAAAAGGTGCTTGATAAAATACAGCACTCCTTCATGCTCAAAACACTAGAAAAAATAGGGATGGTAGGAATATACCTAAACATTGTAAAGGCTCTCTATGCTAAGACTAAGGCCAACATCATTCTAAATGGAGAAAATATTAAAGCATTCTCTCTAAAAACTGGAATGCAACAGGGATGCCCTCTTTCACCACTTCTATTCAATATCATCCTTGAAACTCTAGCCAGAGCAATAGACAAACCAAAGAAATTAAAGGGATAAGAATAGGAAAAGAAGAACTCAAAAACTCAAACTATCACTATTTGCCAACAACTTGATTCTATATTTACAGGATACAAAATATTCCACCAGAAAACTTCTAGAATTAATAAATCAATTCAGTAAAGTAGCAGGATTTAAAATCAACACTCATAAATCTAATGCATTTCTATTCATAAGTGATGAATTCTCTGAAAGAGACATTAGGAAAGCTACCCCATTCATCATAGCCTCAAAAAATGAAATACTTTGGAATCATCCTAACAAAAGAGGTGAAAGACCTCTATAAGGAAAAATCCAGAACACTAGAGAAAGAAATAAAGAAAATCTTAGAAGATGGAAAGATCTCCCATGTTCTTGGATAGACAGAATTAATATTTTCAAAATGGCCTACTATCAAAAGCGTTATGCAGATTCAATGCAATTCCTATTAAAATCCCAGTGATGTATCTCATAGAAATAGAGAAAGCAATCATGGAATTCATTTGGAAGAATAAGAGACCCTGAATAACCAAGCAAATGCTTAGCAGCAAGAGTGAAGCTGGAGGTATCACAATACCAGATCTTAAACTATACTACAGAGCAACAGTAACAAAAATGGCAAGGTATTGGCACCAAAATAGGCAGGTAGATCAATGGTACAGAATAGAGGACACAAACACAAACCCACATAAATACAGTTACCTCATACTAGAAAGGAACCAAAAACATACAATGGAGAAAAGATAGCCTCTTCAACAAATGGTGCTGGGAAAACTGGAAATCCATATGCAGCAAAATAAAATTAAACCACTATCTCTCACCCTGCACAAAACTCAATTCAAAATGGATCAAGGACCTAGGAATTAGATCAGAGACTCTCCACCAAATAGAAGAAAAAGTAAGCCAAATCTTCATCAGGTCAGCTTAGGTCCAGACTTCCTTAACAGGACTTCCAAAGCACAACAAATAAAAGCAGGAATCAATAAATGGGATAGATTCAAACTAAAAAACTTTTTCTCAGCAAAGGAAACAATCAACAATGTAAAGAGGGAGTCTACAGAGTGGGAGAAAATCTTTGCCACACAGTTCAGATAGAGCACTCATCTCCAAAATTTATAAAGAACTCAAAAAACTTTACATCAAGAAATACAAATAACTCAATCAATAAATGGGCTAAGGAACTGAGCAGACACTTCACAGAAGATATACTAGCAATCAACAAACATATGAAAAATGATCAATATCTCTAGTAATAAGAGAAATGCAAATCAAAAGTACCCTAAGATTTCATCTCACCCCAATTAGAATGGCTATTATCAAGAATACAAACAACAATAAGGTGTTGGTGAGGATGTGAGGAAAAACGTACACTCATACATTGCTGGTGGGATTGCAAATTGGTGCAGTCACTCTGGAAAACAGTATGGACATTCCTTAGAAAACTTGAGATGGAACCACCATTTGACCCAGCTATCCTGCTCCTTGGTCTATATCCAAAGGACTTAAAATCAGCATACTACAGTGATGCAACCACATCAATGTTTATAGCAGCTCAATTCACAATAGCTAGATTGTGGAACCAACCTAGAGGCCCTTCAGTAGATGAATGGATAAAGAAAATGTGATATATATATATATATATATATATATATATATATATATATAATGGAATATTACTCAGCCATAAGGAAGAATAAAATTATGACATTTGTAGATAAACAGATGGAGTTGGAGAATACCATGCTAAGTGAGATAAGCCAATACCTAAACAACCACAGGCTGAATGTATTCTCTGATAATTGAATGATGATACATAACAGGGGAGAGGAGTAAGGGAAGAATTGAGGAAGGATGGATTGTGTTGAGGGAAATGAGGGGTGGAGTAGGGGTAGGGGGAAGGAAAGATAATGAAATGTGACAAACATCATTACCCTATGTACATGTATGATTACACAAATGGTGTGACTCTATGTTGTGTACAACAATGAAAAGTTGTACTCCATTCATGCACAATGAATCAAAAATAAAATAAAATAAAATAAAATAAATGTTTTTCACTCCCCCCCAAAAAAGACTGAATGCTTTCCCCCATAAAATCAAGAAGATAAGGATGTTTTTTCCCCACTACTCTTATTCAATATTGTAGTGAAGATTATAGCCAATGCAATAAGACAAGAAAAATGAATTAAAAACTTAAAATTGAAAAGGGAGAGATAAAATTGTCTTTATTTGAAGATAATATATGGAAATTCCCAGTGAACCTATAAAAAATGCTACTAAAAATCATGAGTTTTGCAAGGTTTCAGGATACAAGGTCACTATATCAAAATCAATTATACTGCTATAGACTAGCAATAAATAATCAGAAATTTAAAATAATTTTTAAAATGCTGTTTATGATAACTTTCAAAACCATGATATGGTTGGGGATAAAGGCAACTAAATGATGTGAAACATATGTAAGATGAAAATTATAAAACACTTCTCGGATAAATTAATGTGTACCTAAATAAATAGCATGATATAATATATAAATTAAGTATTCCACTTAATAATAGGAATATGTCAATTATAGATTCAATCAATCTACTCAAAGTTCTGGCAGGTTATTTTGCGGAAATTAAAAATGTATGGAGGGCTGGGGTAAAGTTCAGTTGGTAAAGTGCTTGCCCCGCAAGCATAAGACCCTGGGTTCAATCCCCAGCACCCCAAAAAGAAAAAAAAAGTGTATGGAAAATCAAGGACCTAAAATAATCAAAACAATATTGAAAAAGAAGAAAACCAATTAATTTCAAGGCTTACTATAATGCTACACTAATAAGACAGTGTGGAATTAGAATAAAGACATATATACAGATAAATGGAATAGAATATAGCTTTCCGAAGTATGTTCACAGATATATATTCAATTGATTTTTGACAAAGGTGTCTAGGTTATTGTATAGATAAAATGTATTCTTTTTGGCACTTGAAAAGTTGAATATCCACATGCAAAAAAATAAAAGAATGAAGGAAGAAATTGTAATTCTCATTCACAACATATGCAGATGTTTTTTTCTTGGAAAAACTTGGATTGGATTAACTTGGATTGGATGTTAGACTTGAACATGAAGCCCAAACCTATAAAGCTTCTAGAATAAAACATTAGAGAAAATCTTAGTGATATTTGATTAGGCAAACATTTTTTAGATAAAACATAGTTTGAACCATAAAAACTTGATCACTTGGACTTAAAATTTAAAATTTTGCTTTCTAAAAGTCATCATTGGGAAAATGAAAAATGGAACTGCAGAATGAGAGGAAATATTTGCAAATAAAATATTTGATAAAGTACTTGTATCCGGAACATATAAAGAACTCTTATAACTCAATACTAAGAAAAAATTTAGATGGGAAAATATTTGAATGATTCCAAAGAAAATATTTGAGTGACCAATAAACACTTGAAAACATACTAGCAGCTTTATCCCCTAGGGAAATACAATTTAAAACTGCAAAAAGATATGACTATTAGAATAGCTGAAAGGAAAAAAAAGCAAAACTGATAATTTTTCAAGTACAAAAGAAGATAGAAAAGAATTAGAACTCTCATATAGTGTTGGGGAAATGTAAAATAATATAGCCATTTTGTGAAACAGTTTGATGGTTTCTTACAGAGTTAAAAGTAAACTTACCAGATGAACTTCCAATTCTATTCCTAGATATATACCCAAGAAGAATGAAGATACACGTACACAGTAAATGTTTATAATAACTTTCTTCATACTCACCCCAAACTGGAAGTAATCCAATGTTCCTTATTTTGTGAATGGATAAATGAATTTTGCTGCATCCATACAATGGAATATCACTAGTAATAAGGCAGAATAAACTACAGATACATGTAATAACATGAATGACTCCCAAAACATATGTTAAGTCAAAGAAGACAGGAAAAAAAAGGCACAAGAGGCAATGGAACCACACCATGTAGTTCCATTTATAGGATGTTACAAAAGAGTCAACACTGTAGGGACGAATCATAATTACCAAGGACTACTATGAAAGAATTTTGGGGGAGATGATGGGAATAATTCATATCTTGGTTGTTAGTGGTTACAACTGCATATGTGTAGCCAAATTAATTGAACTGGGACTCTTAAAAGGGTTAATTTTACTCTATTTAAATTATAAGCCAATAAACTTGACTTGTAAAAAAAATGTTATGGTGCATGCCTGAAATCCCAGCAGCTTGGGAGGCTGAGGCAGGAGGACCAAAATTTCAAAGCTAGCCTCAATGATTTAGCGAAGCACTAAGCAACTTAGAGAGACCTGTCTCAAAATTAAAAAGAATAAGAAAGAAGGGATGTATCTCAGTGGTTAAGCACCCCTGGGTTAAATCCCTGGTGCAAAAAAATAAATAAATAAATAAAATAAAATGTTATGACTGATTCCTGCTATAAAAGCATTGAGATAAAACCAATACAAAGGTGAGTTAGTTCTACCTCTTTTTTTTTTAAATTCACTTAATTTTGATCCATTAGGTCTACCTCTTAAAGCAACAGATTTGCTTATATGTTTAAACTGTTCCAAACAATAGAAAAAGAGTTTCCCAATGTCAGAAGAGCCCCAAACTGACAGCATACCTTAACAAAATTAGCAACTGAACTCCAGAATTGTAATTATAGATATAAATGTATTAAATGAAATATTTCAAAACCTATTTGTGCAATATTTTAAAATAACATCACAGTCAATTAGGTTTGTTCTAAATTTTCAAAAATGGTTCAATATGAGGTAATCTTTTAACATCTATTCCTGGTTTTTAAAACCCTCAATAAATAAAGAAGTAAAACTGTAGCAATAATGTAAATTAGGAGGAATTATCTGAAATCCTTCTAAATAACGAAGTACAAAAGAAATGAAGTATAAAATCAAAAAGTAAAAATGCAGTCATAATTATTTATAGATTATATAATTATCTATTTATAAAACCTAAGAAAAATGAGCTTAACTAAAATTCATTAGAATGTTTAATTTTCCACTTTTTAATAAAAATCTATGAATAGATTGCTGTACAAAAATAGCAATTGCTTAACACTTTTTAACACTTTGGCCGAATCAAAACATGCAGAACCAGTTAAAATAACTGTAAAATGTCACAGAAGACTGTAAATGGAAATTTGAATAAATGGTGAGATGTGGCTTCTCTCTCAGTGATGGCTAACTCTTATAAAGAATAAACTCTTCCCAGGTTAATTTGTAAATTTAATGAAATTTCAATAAAAATTCTAATCTGTTTTAAGTTCAAGTATGATTTGAAAAATAGTCAAGTCTGAAAACAGGTCAGAACAATTTTTAAAGTATTGTAATGAGCGTGATGGGAGCAGTGCTTCTTATGCCAGGTATCTGAATATATTATGAAATGATAGGAATGAAAAGAGTGTAGCACTATGTAGTTTCATTTTCAGATAGGATAGGAAAGTTTATGGAATAAAATTAAAAGTTCAAAAACATACTTGGGTGTTATAATTTGTTCTGAAATATCCCTCAAAAGCTCCTGTGCTGAAGGCTTGCTCCCCAATGCAGCAGTGTTGCAGGGAGTTGGGAAAGCAATTGGATCACGACAGCTCTGACTTTACCAATAAATTAACCCAATGATGGACTGATAGCTTCCAATGATAGGCTCTTTGGAGGTGGTGGAAACTTGAAGAGGTGGGGCCTAGCTCAAGGAAGTAGGTAATCAGGGGCATACATTTGAAAGCTATATCTTGTCCCCAGCCCTTTCCCCTCTCTCTCTTGGTTTCCTGGCTTCCATGAGGTGAGCATCTTGTCTTGGCCACACCCTCTCCACCATGATTCTCTGCCTCACCACAGTACCAGAAACAATGGAGCCACATGGCCACAGACTGAAACCTCCGAACTATGAACCAAAACAGATCTCCAGTATTTTGTCACAGTGAAGGAAAGCTGACTAGCACTGAATATACAATGAATTTATACATAATAAAGGTGACATCACAAAATAGCAATAGAAAGGTCAATAAATGGTACAGGAACAGCTGCCACATTGCATATAGAAAAATTAAAGCTTTTGATATACCTTTTGATATACCAAAATAAACTCCAAATGTATTACAGGTTTAAATGTAAAAAAGACAAATATTTAAATAATCATAGAAAGGAAAATGATATCATGACTGCAGCTTGATATAGATCTATCAGAAAAGACTGACAGACTAAAATATATAAATTAAATATATTGATGAAAAAAATTACAACACTCATTAAAAGAGGCAAATGATGAGGCAAACACGTTTGTATTATATATCACCAAAAAAATCACACAAATTAAAAAGAGATGAATAGTTAAGTAAAAATATAGGCCAAGAACACAAATGAGGGATTTATAGTATAATACAAAGAAACAGAAAATGCATATAAAAATATTCACCATACAACTTAACATGAGATAGAAATGTTCACTTATCAAAACTTTTTCATTTTGAGGATGCTACTCATGGTGTTCATCTTTGTAACATTATTGGTAAAAATAAATTTATATGATTTTATCAGTAAATAACTTATGACCTTAAAAACTATGATCTTAAGAATATTTATATCCTTTGTTGGTGAATAGGGACAGTGGTGCAGTTGGACAGGGGGAATGACTTCTAATGCTCGAAACTACAGTAGGGTAACTAGGGTTGACAATTGTTAATTGTATATTTCAAAAAATCTGGGAGAGAGGATTTTTTATGTTTCTAACACAGGAAATGATAAATGTTTGAGGTGATGGATATGTCAGTTGTCCTGATCTAATTATCACACATTGTAAAAATGTATTGAAACATCACATTGTACACCATAATTATGTGCAATGATTATGTGTCCACTAAAACATTTTTCAAATTAAAAAAACAAGAGAACTATGTGGGCCTGAGGAAAGAAAGCATATCTTTGGAGCCAGCAATTTCCCTGGAAGGAATTTATCTAAAGAAAACCTTACCCAGGTATGCAGCAATTAATCTACTGAATTTTCAATAAAAAATTGTATGTAATTATGGAAACTTGGAAACAAAATCTCTCATAATAGAAAATTAGTTTTAGAAATGTTTGACTCCCATAATTGTTGAATTACATCCTCTGCAATCATTAGAATGATGTTAGATACTAGTTAAGCATGTGAAAACGTTCAGGTAAAAAAAAAAAAGAAACATGATTCTTCTTTGGTGAATTAGAAAAAATACTTACCAAAAGAGTATAGGTATATAGACAAAAATATCAATAATAGTTACTTTTTGTATCTGCATTAAATTTTCTGAAGTAACATTTTTCATTTAGAAATGATCCAATGGTTTTATGTCATTCAGAATTACTGTAGTGGTAATTATTTTCCTACATATGTGATTCTGTACATCAAGTGGGGGCCATTTTTTTAATCATATTGTATTTTAATCAGTTGATCAAATACCTGTCTCCAGTAGACCATGATGTTCTTTAGATTTATTCAGCTTCAACATGTAACCCAATGACTCACAAATACAATCAATAAATATTTCAACTGGAAAAAACTTTGAACTGATTGATATTTCACCCAAAAAGATTCTGGTCACAAGTACATGTCAAGATGCTCAACTTCATTATTCATTAATGAAATACAAATTAAAACTACAATGATAAACCTCAGCATACCTACAAACATGGCTAAAAACACTAAATGTTAGTACCAACTACAAACAACCAGCTCTTGTTTGTTTCTAGTCAGAATACAAACTGGCACAGCTACTTTGTAAAACTTTGGCAGTTTAATTATAAAGTTGACTATCCATTACCATAATATTTAGTTACCCTGGGAATTTACTCAAGGGATATGAAAACATGTATTCTAACCTGTATGCGAACATTTATAGCAGCTTTTCCATAATTTTCCCAAACTAGACATACCTCAAATGTCCATCCATTGGTGAATGGATAAACAAATTGCATTAATATGCAGTTTGCATATTAATGCAATTTGCATATTAATGCAATTCGTTTATCCATATGCATTCCTCATATAAGAGGAACACCACTCAGCAATGAAAATTAATGAATTATGGATATGTGCAACAACATGGTTGAATCTGAAAAGCATTAGGTTGAATGAAAGAAATCAGACAGAAATTACTACATCACACACAGTTCCACCTTGTGTCATATGCGGAAAGGCAAAATCATAGCGTAAGAAATCAAATGAGTGGCTGCTAGAGGTTAGGAGTAGTGGAAAGGGTTTAATTACCAGAGGGCAGAAGAATATTCTAAATCTTGAATGGTATTATGATTTTTTTCTTACTGAACTCCTCATGTAAAATGGATGAATTTTTTTGTATGTAATTTGAATCAATACCCTCTTATAAAATACTTATATATTCAATTTTCACTCAAAGTATATGGAATTAAATGTGGGATTACTATTGAATAATTTTTACTTGATTATGACTTAGGAGCAGCAAAAAGTTATAATAAATAAAAATTCTACATACCAATTTTCTGTATACATACTTTCCATGAATTATATATGCAATTTTATAATTCTTTTGTACTGATGTTGTTTGCTTTATTTTAATTGAAAATAATTTTGTAACTTCTGAATCTGATAAACATTGATCTTTCTCTCTTTGCATGCTTCATTTGTCTAGTAGATAATTCTTATTGCATTTCACAAATTTATAGGTCTGTTATGGATTGAGAATTTAAAAACCCTGGCCCTTCAGCATACATAGTTCTAGAAGTACTACTGTGGAGTTCTGGAGACCAGTGTACAGGCTTGGTGTGTGCGTGTATATGTGTGTGTGTGTGTGTGTGTGTGTTGTACTTGAATTGGGTCACTATCCACATAATCTCCTCTTCATAAGATAACAATTCTAGAAATTCCACTGGGTCTCAAATAAGAGTTCCATTCTCCAATACAGCTCTCCTGTCAAGTTGTAATAAATTCTCAACTTTTTCAGAAATTAGAGGAGAAAGTGTATGGTGGGCCATTTCAAACCTCTACATGAAGTTCCTTCTGTTTTTAAAATCCTAAGAATGTGTTGGTTTGTCAATAAACCAACAATGCTCAGGAGGGTTGCCAGACCACCGCACAAAGGCTCCTGACCCTCATCCTTTTCGGCAATTCTGGATACTCCTTTTCTTTTTTTTAACAACAACAAAACTTCATTGAGTTACAAATTTTAAAATGGATCACTTAATTTAAAAGTGGTGTTATTTTAACCTAATTATTCTTAAACTCATTCTTTTAAAAATGCACTTTATTTCTGAAATTATAATAAAATGTTCAACTTATGAACTGACAAAGTAAAAGTAGTTTAGTGCCCAGAGTCCAGTTCTTAACATGAATTTTCAGTGAGAAATGCTGGACACTTCCTTTTAACATTAAAGAAACTCAGTAGATACAAGGGCCCTGCTCAGCATATTATAAAAGGGAAGATGACCAAGGCAGAGTCAGTGCCTTCAGAGATTTATAGCTTATCTCAGAAATGCTCTTCAAAATGATGATCTCAAAGCCAGTAAAGATGCATAACCAACAGAAAACATTCAATTTTGTTTTCATCCTTACTTAACTAAGTGGGGCAACAGGTATTTTTATGCCTACAATAATCAAAATAAATAGTCTTTTCTTAAAGTTTCAGCAAACTAAGCATTCATTTTACTAAAAATCCTTCAAAGTTTTTATAAAACATATTAAGGTTTTCACTGCCCATTTGGAACTATTATCCAGGGATAGTGTCCCCAGTCCTAAAGACTGTGGCGGGTCTCTGCAGCATAGCCACATAGACTAGGTAAGTTAGCTTGATTTTCATACACCCGTGTTTCCTCCATTGCTTTAGCTTATCTGTTTTCAGTTTTATGTGTTTACTTACTTATTTAGCTTCTCAGTTAAGATAATAGACACAACATCTCTTTCTTCTGGTTTGTTAATATTTTTAAGTAACAGAATGCCAAGTTTATGTAGAAATCTTATTATCAGAATTCCCACTCTGTTAAAATGTGAAGGTCTAGACCTTAAAAGATAATGATCTAAATGATTTTCATTTGGAAACCAATAGCTTAAAACCAGCTATCTATAAAAAGCTTCCTTTGAGAATTTTTTTTTTTCCAGGCAAAGTTCTGACTTTACTGATAAACTCATGTTCTTAGATTTCTCATAAACTGGGAGGTATGAAATTTACCATATTTTCTTTTGATTTAAACCAAACATGTTGTATCTGATTTACAATTACTGAACTCTTCCACTCCTTGATTTTTGACTTCTTGCTTTATCTGTCTTGTAACCTCTCTTAAGTTGCCATTGGAACTTCTGTGGACATAGGTAGGTAGGTAGGTAGTGCTCAAAAGTAAAATGATTTGATAAATTATGGCAGTTTATAAATGGATTCTATTCAGTCCATCCCTTTCTGTACTATTATTTTGTATAATTACTTAGAAGTCTTTCAAGAGACTAGATGTATTTGTTTTAATAAACTCTTGCCATGATATAATCAGGTAAAATATTTATTAAGCAAAAATTATTATTTATACTCTTTCCCTCCTAATGAAATCAGAAATGACTTACTGGGTTTCTGGAAAAGGTAATTTTTAAAAACTAAAATAAATAAAAAATTTGTGAGCAATTTAAATAGTAGACAATAAATAGTATTATTCTCAAGAACTTACTCAAATAAAATTTTGAAATCATTCCTGAAGAACAAAAATTCACGACTATATGCAAGATGTTTGGATGACATAAATAATAAGCAACATGGCTTTCTTAGAAATTAAAAAAGTTTCATTTCTAATCAGAACCTGAAGTTCAGATTTACCCCCAAATGCAAGTCCTATAAAAAATAATCATATTTCAAACATCTTGCACTCTTAATAGTAATAAGACAATGTGAGCCAGCAACTGCAATGCTGCCATCACATTTGGGAAGCTTAAATTCTCCAGTTGGTGTTATTTACTGTGGTCAAATAGCAGGGTCTCTCACCTCAGGAACCCAGGGTGTAAATTAGAGAGAAGGAACAAGTGAACTGAGTTTGGTGGTCCCGTTTGAGGCCCTGATGGACATTTGACTTCCTCACAAAAGCCTCAGTACAATTGGGTTCAATTTGTCACAACTGACAGTCTCTGCTCTAAAGAGGCCCAGATTGGGAGTGACACAGATGTTATAGTTTTTATCCCTCCTCAGTTTGAACCAGAGGGACAAAATTTAACCAGCAGAGTTAATAATTCCAAGCAATCTGCCCGACACCAAATAGGAATTTTTTTTCTGTTTCTCCTCATCTCTCTGATTTTTTCTAGGCCAGTTTCCTTGGCAGGAGAGAAGAAGCCTTCAGTCATTGTCAGATTCCACAAGCAGAAGACCTCCAAGGACACAACCATTTCATAGACTGTTAGAAGGGCTCTAGGAACTACCACCTGAAAGAACATCCTCACAGAAGCCTGGGAGCTTCTGGAAGGCAAAGCCCAGCCTTGTCTAAGGCTATACTCCCCCATAGTGCCAGCGCAGTCAATCCTGCACTGATCCCTCCATCAGTGTTGCATACCATCCATAGAGGAGCTCAGCATGTCCCCTTAACTGCCAATGAACTCATTTAACTCAAGTCTCCCTTACATGAGTTTCAGCAAACACCTAATTTGTACTCAGACCTCGACAGCAGAGCACAATTGCTTCTTGTGGCAAAAGTTACCAAACTCCTGTTTTTGTTTGTTCCTAGGAAGATGACTGAGGAAAACAAAAATTGTGGTGTAGGTACCTTGCAGCGCTCACAGTTTCCATATAATTGTCTTAAGAGTCATTGAATCTGTGCTTTAACAACTCACAAATTATCTCCTGACAACTTGAAATAATAGAACTTTTTGTTAAAAGGAGAAAGCTTGTGGAGACCAAAGGTTAAACAGGTCTTTTCATCATGATAAATCACTGGTTAATGAGGTCACTATTGTTGGGTATTATGACCATCCCCTTTAATGCCATTACCTCCTGGTTGTAAAGCTGACACTACTAATGATCTGCATTCTTTGAACTTTTCCACAATATTGACTGGCCTCTCTGAGCAGATGTTCCTTGGATGCAGTTGCAATGGAGATTACAATTCTTAGTCATGGAAGGCGCTTCAAGCAAGCTTATGGAATCCAGACGGTCTAGGCATTTACAAAGAAGGCAGGAAAAAGGTATAGAAGCTTTAATTCTGTGGTAACATTTTCAGTTTGCAAAGGTGATGTAATGTGGCAACTGGCATCTAAAAACTTAACGAATGATAAGTAATTGGAAGGTGATAATTGCAAATGATACCTGGCTTACTCTTAATACATTATAACATAGATTATCCCAATCCTTATTAAACCCATTTATTATTACCATCTTTAAAGGAGGACTTGAGAATATAAATGGAGAAATTATTTTCCTAGATCCCAGAGGTATTTAGATGGATAGGAAACCCTGACTGCAAACCCAATGCTTTCTCATACTGCCACTGCCAGGAGGAGGAGAAGTTAACCAATTACTCCATTATATTCTGTAGTAAGTATTGATAGCCACTGCAGATATTTCCTTTACAAATGCAATTCCATTTGTACTTGATGACTGAGCAGAAATAAACTACATAATTTTTACAGGGGAAGGATTTTAGAGATCAATTACTTGGAAAACAATGCCCATAGGCCAGCATTTTACTAACATTTGAAGCCAGGTGATGAGTGAATATATCGTCAATGTCACATGTGTAGCAGCATTCTTGGGCCAGAATAGCTTCCAAAGTACGTTTACAGTGTTTTTTGTTTGTTTGTTTTGTTTTGGTGCTGGGGATTGAACCCAGGGCCTGGTACTTGTGAGGCAAGCACTCTACCAGCTGAGCTATATCCCCGGCCCCTATGGTTACCATTTTGAAGTTACAATCATGTCCCTTCCTCTGTTTTTTTTTTTTTTTTGGTTACCTTGATCAAAACAAGAAAAAAAAAATTGGATAATCCAAAAAAAGTTTATATATAAAAATATGCACAATTAATACCACATTGACAAGATACCCAGGTATGTTAGCATGAATTATCCATTACACCCAACACCTACTGTCCATTGGCTTTGTGCAAGAAAAGAATGAAACAATGCAATTGCAATAACTCAAGAGTTAGGAGGCATTCAAAAACTCATTGAATTAAACTGGCAAACACATACGAATGTATTCTGTTAACACTTGAAATATTGAAATAATTTAAATGCTTTACTTTTTGAGTTGCTGAGAAAGAACTTTTCTCAGAGGGGAACGAATCTAGAATCACCAATGTTAGATTCTTGCTTTCCCTTATAGTAATCACATTGGTGGTTTTAGCCAGTCTTTGCTACTTGTCTTGATTCCAGCTAATGCAGTCTAGGTTTATTTCGTTTTTGAGACACCGTTGATGAGATTCAGAGAGGAAAAATAAAGGGATTAAAAAAGGGTGTTGGGACAACAGAACAGTTTGTATCTAGCATCCCAGGACACTCTTTAATGGCAGGGACTATATTGTATTCAATACATATATTTTTGTTGAATTAATTTAATAAATATATAAAACTACAAATCCATGAATGAAAACTATCCGTATACATTATAGATAGTGACTTAACTATTTCAGACTTCTTTTTCCAAAGCTGGATTACTTCAAATGCTCAATTTGTTTTTGCAAATTCCATGACTCAGTTGGATGAGGACTCACTTTGTCTATTTTGACAGATTGAGGAAAGGAATCCACAGAGCAGATAGCAAACTGCCTATAAAGGTGAGACTGTGCTTGTGGTCTCTCTTGGCACTGCCTCAGGACTCCGCAGTCTCCACCAGCTATAGGGATCTCACTTGATGGGGCCCCTTGATCTTGAACTCCCAGCCTCAGACTCATGAGTTGAATAAACCTTTATTCTTTAGAAATTACCCTGTCTGTGATATTCCATTATAGAATAAAAAATGAACTAACACATTTAAAAAAAAAAAGGTGAGACTGATTTCAAAAGAACCTCATTCTATCTATTTAAAATTGCAGATGTAGACTGTCCAAAGTACATTGATTAAAAATTAATGCAATAAGTCTTGGTTGCATGCATTTCCTGAGGAAAGAGTTTTCCATTCTCGAGGAAAGAATCCAGACTTTCCCTTTTGCACAACAAAAGATGAAACTTGGTACCCAAACAGGATGCTAATCTCTCAAGTGCTTTGTCTCTGCACCGCCAAAGATTCTGAAATAGGGGGAAACTCTGGATGAGTGGAATTTCATATCAAAGCCCTAATAATTAGCTACTTTTCACTTTTTTTGAGAACACAACCCTAGATCCACTGGGAGGATTAAGCAAATGTTAATGAGTAAGGCTTAATTTTCAAACCAAAGCTCAGACCAGGCCTATTCAACATTCAGCTCAAGTCTTGGGGGAAAATTTGAGAAGCACATCAAGATGTTTTGAAATAGATGGTTGTCAAGTCCTGTCTTAGCAAAAGAGATATTCTGCTTAATTTCATTTTTACCACATTTAGGGATCACAGGAATTGAAGATGAAATCTCTTCTCTCATTTTCAAAGTCTATTGAATTGTAGTGTTCAAATTAACCTAAATAAATGAGTACAAGAACTGTGGACAGGTCAGTAGGCAGAGAGAGATATAATGAGAAAATGAGAATCATTTAAATCTCACCTGAGCTTCACAAACTCTTGCACTGTGATAGCTTCAGCTTGTATGATTATTCATCTCTTAGATGAGGAAACTGAGGTTCCAAGAAATGAAATTAAAAGCTAGGTGAGGCCAAAGGATCTAAAACTACTAGGAAAGGGCTCTTGCTCCTGTGATTCTAGGGTTTATCTGGTGGAGCGCATAGGAGAGTGGTCAGTAGTCCAGGATTTGCTGTATTTGCAGAGCTTCTCAACACTTCAGTATAATCTGGTGAATTTATACATGTGCCAGGGGTTTAAACCATAACTCCAGGAGTTGGCAGCAGGCATGCTGCCAAGAACTCACTAACCAGGAATGGGCAGCTACTTCTATCTCAGAAAAGATACAGTCCAGTGGAGGCCATGCCAAGTCATTCCTAATCAATAAGTTGCTAATTGGCAAATTGGGTATAAAATGGGGCTATTCAGCTCAATTCACAATAGCAAAGCTATGAATCAACCTAGGTGCCCTTCAACAAATGAATGTATCAAAAAATGGGGTATATATACACAATGGAATAGTAGTCAGCCATAAACAAGTTTGAAATTATGGCATTTGCTTCTAAATGGATGGAGTGGAGACTATTATGCTATGTGAGATAAACTAATTCCAAAAAACCAAAGGCCAAATATTTTCTCTGATATGAGGATGCTAACTCACAATAAGAGGGGGGAGAATAGAATTCATTGGATTAGACAAAGGGGACAAAAGGAAGGGAGGGAAGATGGGATTAGGAAAGACAGTAGAATGAATCTGTCATAAGTTTTCTATGTTCATATATGAATAAATGACCAGTGAAACTCCACATCATGTACGACCACAAGAATGGGGTCCTAATTAGAATAAGTTATATTCTGTGTATGTATACTATGTCAAAATACACTCTACTCTCAAGTATATCTAAAAAGAACAAATTAAAAAAAAACTTTTAAAAGTGGAATTATTATTATTGAAATAATATCTTTTTAAATAGCCTTCTCTATCATGAACAACTAATTAGAACAAATTTAAAAATTAATAAAAACAAAAGAAAACAATACTAGAAACTGGGCTTTTATTGAGACACTCAAGATTTATGGATGGGCTAAAATAGTTTAGGATAGAGTTTCTCCCCACCTTTGTATGACAAGGTATAAGAATCCACTGAGGTTGATGTTCTGAGCCCCTTGAGAATAGCATTCCCTAATTAACTTGACCCCTATTGCTCCTGAATCCGGCCATTGCTTCAGGAGGATTTCTGCTTTTATGGTGCCAAACTAGAGGATACAGAATACTGGCCAGGAATGCTGGTGTGTCTGGTCAGGTGAATCTTTCACACTGGGTAATTGTAGTACCTAAAATAAAATGGCTGACACCTAATGAAGCATAGAGGAGAGGGTAAGGAAATTGTGCAGCTATCAGGAGATAAATGTGCATATGGAAGAATTTAGTCTGTGACTTACTTTGATTAAAAATTTGTAATAAGATTTGGGAGAGAAGCTAGCTTACCCACTACTAACTTATTTGGTGGCTATAGCTATCTACCAAGATGGACCCAGTTAATCACATATCAAGTTGGGTTAGACCAGCTCACAATAGGCATAAGAGTCAGTCAGGCAAGCATGACTCAGCCCAGCTTTGTAAATTAGTCATTGAACCTCAGTTTCCTAGGTGAGATGCAGGCTCTGTAGTTCTCTGATTGTATCTCAGCTCTGAGTTTGAATCTCTGCTGAATGACATGCACAGTTCACTCCATTCCATTCTTCATGTCCTCAGCTGTGAAAGGCAGATAATAATTGTGTATCCCTCAAGATACTGTTGTGAGGATTAAAAGATAATTATACAGGGGCTGGGGTTGTGGCTCAATGGTAGAGCACTTGCCTAGCTTGTGTGAGGCACTGGGTTTGATCCTCAGCACCGCATAAAAATAAATGAATAAAATAAAGGTCTATCAACATCTAAAAAATATCTTTTAAAAAGATAATTATACAATATTACAACAGTGCTTATTTTATAGTAAATGCTGGGTACATGTGAGCTACTGTTTCAAGTGTCCCAATTCTACTGGATTCAAAATGTGCCTCTTCTTGAAGGAAAGGACTTTTCCTGAAGGGAAGGAATCTTGGATCGAATGACATTCTGGGTTCCTCTCCAAGGCTTCTGCCTGAGGTTTCCTGTGAGTTTGATGATGTCTTCCATAGCTAGAGCTCTTCTGGCTGGAAGTTTGACAAACTATGATTCTCCATTGCTTCCAACTGGATGACCTAGGAGAGAAAAAGAGAGGAGGTCATATTTAAGGCCCTTCACTCCCTGAAGTTATGTGGATGAATAAGGAGAAAACATGTCACCCCTTCAAGTTCCTGGGGTTTCTCTCACAGTGCACAAGTTATTAGATGGAAAAGAAAATAATCTTTTTATATGAAAGTTCTATTCAAACAACTCTAGTGAATATTCATCATTGTTTTTAGCTACTCATCAAACTCCCTGTGTTTTGGGGGGAAGCCCCTCCATGTGAGACTTGGTGGGCATGCAGCTCTGCCTCTGGCAACAGAAGCCAGAGAGGTAGATAATCCATCACATCACAAAACCAATGCTCCCCCTGGGCTGCGGGACAGTTGGGGAGTTATTCATCTCCACAGCTCTAAGGTCTAGCATTCACATAAGACAGTTTCTTTTTTTTAAACATTTATTTATTTATTATTTTTCATTATGCATGACAGTAGAATGTATTTTGACATAGCATACATACATGGAGTATAACTTCCCATTTTGTGGTTGTACATTATGTGGAGTTACACTGTTCAGGTATTCATATATGAACATAGGAAAGTTATCTCCGATTCATTCTACTGTCTTTCCCATTCCCGTACCCTTTCCCTCCCTCTGCATGCCCCCCCCTCAATCTGGTGAAGCTCCACTCCTCCCTACCCCAAGCTATTGTGAGTCAGCATCTGCATACCAGAGAGAAGATTCAATCTTTGGATTTTTGGGGTTGGCTTATTTCACTTAGCATGAGACTCTCCAGTTCCATCCATTTACTAGCAAATGCCATAATTTCATTCTTCTTTATGGTTGAATAATATTTCATTGTGTGTGTGTGTGTGTGTGGGTGTGTGTGTGTGTTGCACATTTCTTTTATCCGTTCATCTGTTGAAGAGCACCTAGGTTGACTCCATAGAATAGCTATTGTGGCTTGAACTGCTATAAACAGTGATGTGGCCTCATCACTATAGTATGCTGATTTTAAGTCCTTTGGTATATGCCTAGGAGTGGGGTAACTGGGTCAAATGGTGGTTCCATTCCCAGTTTTCTTTTTTTCTTTTTTTTTTTTTTGGTACCAGGGATTGAACTCAGGGGTACTCAACTGAGCCACATCCCCAACCCTATTTTATATTTTATTTAGAGACAGGATCTCACTGAGTTGCCTAGTGCCTCGCTTTTGCTGAGGCTGGCTTTGAACTCATGATTCTCCTGTCTCAGCCTTCCAAGCCACTAGGATTATAGGTATGGGTCATCATACCCCGCCCATTTCCAGTTTTCTGAGGAATCTCTATACTGCTTTCCAGAGTGGTTGCACCAATTTGCAGTTCCACCAGCAATGTTTGAGTCTATCTTTTCCCCCACATCCTCACCAACATTTATTGTTATTTGTATTTTTGATAATTGCCATTCTGACTGGAGTGAGATGAAATCTCAGTGTAGTTTTAATTTGCATTTCTCTAATTGCTAGAGATGTTGAACATTTTTTAATTTTAAAAAAATTTTTTAATTAATTTTTTAATATATTTGTTGGCCAATTGTATTTCTTCTGTGACGTGTCTGTTCAGTTTCCTTGCCCATTTATTGATTGGGTTATTTTTTTTTTTGGTGTTAGGTTTTTTGAGTTCTTTATATATCCTGGAGATTAATGCTGTGAGGTGCAGGTGGCAAAGATTTTCTCCTATTGAGACAGTGTCTGAGAGTCATGACCTCAACAGTGCTTCTTGCTGCAAATCCCTTGCTCTGAGCCTAGTGTCTCTTCTTGCCCAACGATTTTGTGATCTACCTTTTTTTTTTTTTTTTAATAACATGCTCTTCTTCTATTACGTTTGCCAGAGATACTGCATGTGGCTTGCAACCAACAGCCCAGCCTGGCACACCAAACTATTACTGTTACTGAGCCCCCATTATGGCCAAGGCCCAGTGGTTAGAACTGTGGGTGGAAAGCACAAGAGATCCAAAGATCTTGAGAAGACTTCCTGCTTCCAGAAGGGACTATGAGGCAAGTACACACTATGTTAGGCCCATTCTCATACACCACTGTGGACGTTTAGTACCTACCCTTGGCCATGAGTTTGCTCCAATCCACAGGCTGAACTCTGATCTTCTGCTTCTGAATCAAAGGGATTGAAGGAACCTTAATTTGAAGTTGGAGCATTATCACAGTTCCTACTTGTCTCCTCCTACCTTGGACTGCTTAGGTTTTGGTAACTTGGCTTCTGCCTTCTTCCCTGGTACTTGGTAACTTAACCAGCAACAAGGCAGGTGGGATGAGGACCCTTCTGAACAATCAAAACCAAACTCAATGTTTGCATCCTTCTCCTGAAAGCAGCCCAGTGGCTGGGATCCAGTTAGGAAAGTGTGAGCTCCGCAAGAGTGTCTGGCAGTCCCAGTTCATACCTATTGATCCACCAGAGTTAGTCCTAACACTCACTTTCATTTTTTTTTTCTTTCATTCTTAAAAGTGCCCTGGTTTGCATATAAGTTATATGGTCACCCTATTATGAGAGACGAGGACCTTCTCATCTTTGGCCTTATATTCTGTGGTTAGCATAGGGCGTAGCAGGGAGGTGGGACTCAGTGTGTGGTTTTGAAGGAGTAAATGAAAGGATATGTCACAATTCATCACCTGGGGCCTGTTTTTCCTCATATTAGAACTCCTGACTTGACTTTGAAACACTACTTTCCTTGACTTTCAAATACATTCTTACATTTTCTGAAATCACTTAAATTAGGTCAACTGAAAGAGTCTTCCACTGGACAAAGCTGGGGACAATTTGAGTATCAGTGAGAATAACAACAATGGGCTGAATACATTAAGCATGATTTAATCTATAATTCCAAGTGATAATGAAACGATTCCAAAACAAAACTTCATTTATGATCTTTGGAAGATCCTACAGAGCCAACTGATTGTTTTAAAAATGAGCCAATAAAACTAAAAGAACTAAGCATTGATCCTGCCTTTCTGATAGGACTAACTGTAGCTCACCTTCAGTCATAGGATGCTGAAGGGATGTCTTTGTAAAAGTATCATGGCTAATAAATGAAGAATTAATGATTTATTTAGAACACTGACATTTTGAAACACCAAAGGAAATAATGAGGGTCAAAAGTTCTTCACGGGGTCAATTTTGTCATTTAGCGGACATTTGGCAATGCGTGGAGATAACTTTGTTGTCACAACTGAGGGAAAAGGGCACTCATAGCCTCAAGTGATGGGAAAGCAAAGGGTGCTCCTAAAAATCTCACAGAGCACAGGACAGTCCCCAAAACTGCAGCTCAAAATGTCAGCCATGCTGAGAAGGAGAAACTGTTAACAATGGTCCACTTTATGCTTTGATTATAGCCTTTGCTGCTCTGCCAATGGGCTTATTTTTAAAATGGACATGCTTCTTACTCTTCCTCTCTCCCTCCCTCTTCCTCTTCTCACCCTCTCCCTAATCTTAGAAGCAGGATGACCTTTGTTCCCCATCCTTGGCAGAGATATCTGTCCCTGAGCACACACCCACCACAGGATAGAAGTAATTCAGATTTGGAGATGGCACCAGATGATCTAAGAAGTGACTGTCTCCCAAATTAACAAGTGAATTACAACTCTGGACAGAGAACACATGTGGAATGCAGCCTTCTAATCACCTCTTTACGAATCTCCTTTCCCCTGATGGACAGAATCACAGCCTCTGGGACAGGAGTCTCCTATGTTTCTCCTTTGCTAACAAAGCAGTAAAACTTCCTTTTTCCCCAAAGCCATGCCCTTATTATTGGACTGGCATTGGTGACAAGGACTGAGCTTTCAGTAACAAAACCTTTATCTACACAGTGATCATTAGTGTTTGCAAACATCACAAAAATAGAGCTGTCCGGACATAATGTGCCTTCTGACAGCAGTACACGGTACTACCTATGAAGGGGTCATGCTGAAAAACATCAGCCCCTTAGTCTGTCGAATCTTTAGTTTGGTGGTTCTCAAATTTTGGTGGGCATTCAATTCACACAGTGGACTTGTTAATACCCAGATTGCTGGGATCCTTAGCTACAGTTTCTGATTCAATAGACCTGGGGTGGGACCCAGGAATTGTAAGAGCTCTAAGGAGACTGGGACACACTATGAAGGACTGAGAATACTCACTAGAGGGTATGTGTTTCTCTCTCCCAAAGGACTTACCTTATTCTGGAATCTTTCACCCCTTGTTGCATGTGTGGGTTTGGTCAATGCAGTTTCTTTTCTTTTGCCTTTGATTCTGAGGACCCTCTCCCTTAACCTCCTTATGGATCATCCTCTCCTCAAATATGTGTGAGTAATATGTGTAAGTTACCTTTCCATCAATAGCCCTTGGCAACACTTTCCACAAATCCCTAGGGCTCCAAATAGAAGAGACTGCCATGCTGGGCTAGTTCTGTCCAGTCTCCACTGCCTGCACACACTATGTCAGAGCCCCCACGGGCTCTGTGCCTTGACTGAGGTATGTGGCTGCATGGGTTCTGGCCATTTATCCTGCTTCCAAATGAAAGAAGTAAAATTTTTTTAAAAATGCTCATTTCATGTGCCCTGATTAGCATAAAATTGCTCCTTTGTCTTAGCTATAAGGGAGGACAATGGTACTGGACTCCTGGCTGTTGAGATGGCTCCCTCTCCCTTCCTCAGCCTGAACTCAGCTGGCCACAGCACACACAGATCCCAAGGAAACAGGATCTGCCATACTTCTAACAGCAACCCCAGAAGGACCTGGATGAAAGTGTAAAGTGTGGCCTGGAGACCTGGATCGGCAGAATAATAAGCTTCAAAGTACAGTTTCTGTCTTTCTTCAGGAATTGAAAGTGAAGACATCAGAAACTTTATTCACTCATTTACTCTGTGAAAATGAATTCTGTGACTACTATGCCCCTATGATTTGCCCTGGTCATTCTTGGCATCCAAGAATGAGAAAAGGAACAGAAAATAAAGTCATTGCTCTTCCCAAGAAGAACATAGAACATTTTAACCTGCTCTGCCATGCTGAGATCCAGGTTCCCATATTTGATTCTAAAGTGCACAATTTTTAAAATATATGTTTTACCTCTTCAAGAAGTTCTACAATCAATAACACCCTTAAAATTCATGGCACAAAAAATAATGGTGTGTCTAAGAATGAAAGATGTCTTGGGTTGGATAAAAATCTCACCTTAAAAACCAAGAACAGAATGATAACTAACAGAAAAGCCTTGTGTGGATAAGCCTGCTCATCTCAGGAAGTTCCTTCCCCATCCCAATCCCCCAAAGAAGGGTCTCCAGAAAACAGAATTATATTTTATCAATCTGAATATAAGATTGTGTATTTGAAATTCTCTAAAAGTCTCTGGACCCTCAGAAAGCTGAATGGAAGCAGAACTGAATTTGGGCAGGAAGACTTGATTCAAAATTAAATTCATAGTGCCTACAATTCGTTTTCCATTTTGAAACTTTATTTTCCTGATCTGTAAGAGGGTGGATGAAAAAAGTTCCCTCCTCCTTGGGGATTAAATGGGATAATACATGGACACATAGGAGATGCTCAATAAAAGTCATTCCTTCTTTATATGTAATTATTTGTTATATTAAATATAAAATGCCAATGAAGTTCATTCAATAAGTAAAATGTGCCTGTTAGGTAAGGAATCGGTGAGCAAACATGCAGCTGGTGTGAGTCTGAGCTGGGGTTTCCAAACAGGTGTTCTAAAGTGAAGTCCAGTGCCCTATTTTCTATACAACAGCCAACTCCATTAAAAATGCTCATCATGAAATCCTTACTGTCCAATACAGCTTTTCCAGCAAGCCCTGCCCTCTGGTTTCTGAAGAGCCACAACCCATTCAAAAATAAAACTCGGAATAAACAAAACCAGAGAATGACATCAAAATGGTGAGGCTACTTATGAGACATTGATTGATTCTAGAGAACATCTGTGTGAGTTATTGTGTCAAAATCACAGGAGCATAATCACCTCTGATATGATCCAGTGCCTGTGACCCCCTCCCCCTGACACCCTCTGGGGACCACCAGTTCTGGCCTGACACAGCTGCACTGCTACCCCAGTTTGCAGCTATATTGACACAGCCATTTTCATGGTAGGCCTGTTGTAAATTTGTTGCTACATGGTGCGTCTGCCCCAAATTGCACGGTGTACGTAAATTTTTGTGTGTGTGGCGGGCTGGCACGGGGGTTGGGGGGATACCGGGGCTGAATGGAGCGTGTGATGGGCAACCCGCAGGAGACCTAACCCTGATAAATTGTTTACTTGTTAGCGATGGGGCTCAAGAGTGGGCCGGGGGCTGCAGGCTCAGCGGGACAGACGTAGAAGGTGGACCCACGCCAATTACTGGCCATTGTGGTGTCCCACCCCATGATTGACACCAATGTCTCCCCTCTCACCATGGGTCCTTTTACTATCCTGGACCCAACACAAGCCCCACTGTGCTAATACCATGGTGTCTTCAATTTCCTTTGCTGCTAGCAAAAATTAACCTAGGCCTCCGGCCTGTAGAAGACCTAAGGGCTTTATTTTACTATGCATTTTCTCCCAGTTTTTCAAGGATGAGTAAAAAAAATAGAGGTTGCTAAGGCCAGTTGGGCAACAAAGGAAGCAAAGGGACAAACATTATCTTTGGATGACTGACTTCAAAGTTAATGATCTCCCCCACTGAACGCTGCCCTCTGCAGCTCAATGAGGTCTGTGGCATCAGATAAAGAAGCGCCTCTTTAATCCACTCACACTTCTTTGTCCCTTTGTGGCAAAATGATCATTCCATCAGTTTCGGGGACTCTCTGCCCGGAGAGTTGTTTAGCCTGAGTGATTCAGAGCAGGAGAGACAGAGAAGGGTATTTCTCTCCTTCATTTTTCCTCAAGTGACGGCTGAATAACTATGCAAAAAAATTGAGGCATAATGACCCGGCAACAGTGACAAAACCTAATTAGTCACGGAGGCCACTGGGTAATGAGCCGCAAAACCCGGCTCTTGAGTGTGTAATAACTGTATTTTTCTCCATTTCTTCCCCTTTAGTCACAGCCTTGTGTGGCATTTTTAACTAACTAAAATGGCACCAGATGCAACAGGGTTCAGACATTTTAACTTGAATTAAGAAACCATATGTTCCGATAAGTCATGGTCTCTTCTTTCCCACAGACTGGGTCCTCCATCTGTGAGGTAACACTCTGGTAGCGCAGAAAGGATGGCCATCGGGCGATCACCCCACAAGGAAGGCAGGGTGTTGGGGTTGGGAGTGGGGCCTCCAGAACCTTCTAGATGGGTTCCAGCTCTGGCAGGCATCTAGGACATTCCAGATGTGGGGCGCCAGCTCGGCTCCCAGGGCACAGGAAGAGAAGCTGAAGTGGGAAGGGAGGGAGGAGGGGTGGAGGTGGGCAGGACTGCGGCCAGATGTGGAATGCTGCAGGTGGCCTTTCACGTCCTCATCACCTTCATGTGTAAGAGAGCTTCGAGATCGAAGGCAGATGGTAGCCAGCTCTGAGGTTCACACAGCCCTCAGACCTCATCACCTCTGCTTTTTATGAGATGAAGCCATCAAAGATCAGGGAAGTTATGAAAGTGCCCGTGGTCCCGGTTAGGAGAGCAGGAATCAAGATGTCAAGCAACATTTGGGATCCTTATCCCAGTGTGTTTCCCATGTTTGTGGTTATTGTTACTACTGTGGCTCAAGCTATCTTCTTAAAATTAGGAAAGTTTTAAAGGTGGAAAATTGACATTTCATAGAGTTTGTCATGATATCTCTAATCCTCAGGGAGAGGATTCCTTTCCAGAGCCAGCTAGGTAAAATGTTACTAATACATAGTTATTATTTTGAGTTGGGCACCAACCAAGGTTGCTCCTGGCCCCCATTAGGGGTTTAATGCGGGGGACTTCCGATCCCTGGCTGTGGGGGAGACACTGCCCCTCAGTGTTTACATGTTTTCCCTCTATTTCCATGAGTGTTTTCTTCTGGTTGTCACCAACACTAGAACTGTGATTGGGCTTATAAAACAGCAGACTCTGTGATCTTTGTCACAACCTTTCCAACCTTTGGCCAACCTTTCCTCTGTCCCTCTCCGCACTCAGCAAACTGAGAAAAAAAAAATTTTCCTAGGATGAGACCACCTCTTGCTGGACTTTGTAAAGGGCCAAATTTCCTTCCAGACATCTGGTGCTGGAATCCTATATGGGAATCCCAAATAAGGCATTCTGTGTGGAATACAGAGCATGGGTTTAATCATAGAACACAGACATGGGGGTGGACACGGAAAACTATCTCATTGGGAAATCTTAAAATATCATGCATTTAAAAATAAAGCAAAAAATCCAGCAACTATTCTCTCCTGATAATACGGGCAAGACCCAAAACCAAGCATAACAGAAATAGAGAAGTGGGGCATTCATATAATATTAGCTAGAGTCTTAGTTCCCCATATAATTTGGACACAGCAAAAACCAGGTGTCTGGGACTGTGTGATGTGACAGCTCTTTGTCTCTCTAACCTTGGACCAGCTGCATAATTTGCTGGGCCTTCTACAAAACAAGAATGTGTTAAAAAATTTGTAAGAGTTTCAAGATGGCTACACGGAGCATTACATCAAGTGCAGGTCCTGTGTGGCTGCACAGGTCACACGCCCACGAAGCCAGCCCTGCATCAGCATCCGCTAGTAAAGCCGTGCACAGGAGAACTGTGAAGAGCTCCAAAGCTGCCTGCCATTATTCCACCTTCTCACTCATAACTGTTCAGAGTTGACTCTTTCTTCTCTACACTTTGAACTTCAGATTGTCTACTCCAGCATCTCAGAAGTACTGTATGTAAAATAGGAAGCTCCTCTGTGCAGACAATGCCATTTCTTCTTGACTCTTCTCCAAACTTTCATCTATTCTAGTCCCGGCAAGCTTGGTTGCTCTGTTCATCGGACCTTTTCCTGCACCCGAGCCAAGTCATTATCCTCTTTTTATATACTGCACTTCGTGCCCTTGTGAACCTGTTGAAAAATAGTGAAAGAGAGTTGAAAAGTACCACTGGCTCCTAAAAATAGTGCTGACTAGGAGGCAGAAAGGGGGAACTCCGGTTTTATTCAGTGCTAAAGATAACACCACCAGAATGATAGACTCCTCCGAATTGTTTGTCCCCACTGGCCATTGTCCCTCGGGCACTGAATGAGCCTCTTAGCAGCTCTTGAGGGCCTGTCACAGGTAGGCACCCAACAGAGATAATTCCCAGCCTATGCTTGACTGACCCTTTATAGCCGCTCACTCACAGCTCTGAAAAGCCTCAGACACTGTTGAATAAACTCCTACTCGCTTCCATAAACTTTTTCTCCCACTGAATTTTCCGGAGATGTGAACAGCTTCCCAGCCCCGCCAGAGGATGCTTCTGAATGCACTCCTGTTCTGAATCAAAGCCTGACAGCCAACCTTCTTTTTTAAAAAAAAAAAATTAAAAAAAAAAAAAAAATGGGCCATGGGTCCCCAGGAGGAATTGCTGTGTTTTCTTCTGCAGGTGAAGGCCAACTCCCAGGGGCTGTGGCCTGCTTCCTCCTCTTTGTACAGGTTTATTTATTTATTTATTTATTTATTTATTTATTTATTTATTTGGATTTCAGGAGGTGTATTTTTCTAGGAAGGAGAAGTCCTCTCTCCGTTGTCCAAGTCATGTCTTTGAGGATTTGGGGAAAAGAAGGGCCTCCCTATAGAGCATAAAGACTCCAAGGGCATGTGTGTCTTCAGAATGTCCTAGAAGAGATGGGCTTTGGAGCACCAAGCTGGATTTGGATCCAGTTTTACCACTTACTAACTACCACTTACTAACTTGGGGCCTTGGGCAAGTCACTTGCCTTTCAGAGAGACAGTTTCCTTATCTATAAAGATGGCCAATAATAACCCATCTCACAGGGTCTTTTTCATGACTAACTTAGATTAGGCACTTAAAATAAATAAGTAGTCAGCATAGTTCCCAGCAATGAACAGAGCTGAATAAGTGTAGATTTCATACTCTATTATCACTATATTTTTGCTTATGTTATCTGATTTACCAGACTCTTAGGAGGCTGTTTAGGCCAGTCCTTGACTTCTGAAGTTATCATTTACCTACTTACTGTTCAGATCATTCTCAACTGGCTTCTCAGTAAAGGAGGCATCCTGTTCTCCTTCACACTTAGAGCACAACCTTTACAATATCCTAGGTAGATACAGTTTGTTTCTCATATTGTGTTATTCAAATTTCGACTGTTTTTTAAAATATTTTTTTTAGTTGTAGATAGACACAATACTTTTATTTATTTATTTTTATGTGGTGCTGAGGTTCGAACCCAGTGCCGCATGTGTACTAGGCAAGCACTCTACCACTGAGCTACAGCCCCAGCCCATAGGACTGTTTTTTATTATTCATTGTGCATGAGAATGCTTGAGAAAGAAATTAGATGGGACTTTTAATTATTGTTTTTAAAATTCTGCACTCATTGGTCAGTTTTTATTCCACTGTGTAGAACAAGCAAAAAAATACTTTTGCTCCCTTCTTCTAGGAAAGGATCAAGAGATCCTTTTAGCCAGAAATGGGAAATGAGACCCCACCAGGGGCAACCTCCTCTTCCTTTCCTACCCCCAGCATTCCCAGTGGAACATCAGTGACACAGCATGCAAACTTCATGGAGACCTATTTCAGAGGTCTCAGTTTCAAAATATCAAGCACCAACCACACCTCCTTGATGAAACAATGAGGAATTTGTTCAACTGGTTGATGAGCAGTTTGGTTTTCAAATATCACCAGGGTAGGTGCCTACAGCAGAGGCTGCCCCACTGCATGCTCCTTAGCGTTCTTGCTCATAACAGGAAGAAATGCATGTGTGACCTATTCTAATTGTCCCTCTGTGAGGGTTAGTGCAAACCTCCCCAAAGCACAAGTGCTAGGGAAAGTTGTTGTAAAGAAATCCTGCCTCAATTATCAAGAATACATATAACAATATATGTTGGCAAGGATGTGGTGGAAAAGGTACACTCGCACATTGCTGGTGGGACTGCAAATTGGTGCAACCACTCTGGAAACAGTGTGGAGATTCCTCAGAAAACTGGAAATGGAACCATCATTTGACCTAGTTATCCCACTCCTTGGCATCTACCCAAAGGACTTAAAATCAGCATACTACAGTGATATGGCCACATTACTTTTTATAGCAGCTCAATTCACAATAGCTAACCTAGGTGCCCTTCAATAGATGAATAGATAAAAAATATGATATATATATGCATATATATATATGTTATATATATGATGGGCCATTACTCAGCTTTAAAGAAGAATGAAATTATGGCGTTTGCTGGTAAATGGATGAAACTTGAGTCTACCATGCTAAGTGAAATAAGCCAATCCCCCCAAAATAAAGATTGAATGTTCTCTCTGATATGCAGATGCTGACTCGCAATAAGCCAGGTGGGGGAGGGAAGAATAGAGGTACTTTGTATTAGACAAAGGGAAATGAAGGGAAGGGAGGTGGGATGAGAATAGGAAAGACAGTAGAATGAATTGGACATAACTTTCCTATATGCATATATGAATACATCAACAGTGTAACTCCACATCATACACAACCACAAAAATGGGAAATTATACTCCTTGTATATGTGATATGTCAAAATACATTCTATTGTTATGTATAACTAAAAAGAACAAATAATCCTGTGATATGTATAATCAGAAAAACAAGAGATTACACTCTATGATCTAGCAAAATGCATAAATGCATTCTACTGTCATATACAACTAATTAAAACAAATAAAATAAAAAAAGTTTTTAAAAGTATAAAAAAAAATCCTGTCCCAATCCTAACCCACCTCAACATCTTTCTTCCCAGCTTCATAAGGCAGAATTGCTTTCAGTAACCACTTATCCTTCAGTGACTGTTTATTGAGCATCTACTCTGTGCCCAGGACCATGCTAGGTAGGGGAGGGGCACTTGTGGAAAAGAACTCACTGTGTGGGCAGGATGATAAGACTATAAAGAACTCTAAGACATAGCTTTTTAAAAATCCCCTACACCACAAGAGGTACAAATAAAATACCATGGAAGTCCAGAAAAAGAGAGATTAGTTCAGTTTTGAAGAATAGGAATGAGAAGGATAGGACCAGAAAAAGCCTCTTGAATTACATCTTATAAGATAAAGTGGATTTGTTATTGCCGAGATTTGGCTCAAGGAGGAAAAGAATTTCCAGATGGAGAAATAGTCAAAACAGAAAGTGTGGGATAGAGGGCATGTTCAGGAACCAGGGATTTGTGAGGTGTCTACCCAGTTCTCAAACAGGGGTAACTTGGAGAGAGTGGGCCTTTCTCACCCACACGCACCGCCTGAGCAGTCAGCTGGGATGTGGGAAGCCCCTCTCTGTTCTGGGTTAGTTCCTACAAATGCTTACCTCTTTCCAAAGTACATTGCATTCTGCCAGGAGTTCTGGTAAGTCAATCAGTATAAGACTTGGTCTGTGCCCTGCTGGGCTTGGGGTTGAGCTTCCCAGCCCTCTTCTCTTCCCACACTGGAGCATTTTCCACCCCCTTTCCTGTATTGAAAGTATCTCTGTATGTTACCATATGTGATAGAACCCACCTACGTATATGATTTCAAAACAAGCTATGTGATGCTCTATAAGTAATACAAAGGAGAACTATAAGAAACTTAATTAATTGATAATAAAGCAGACACTATTTCAATATGTAAATGCTTCGGGAAGCTTACACTAATAATTATGAAAGGCCAGGAGTTTTCACATCCAGGATAGAATTATTATAAATTTGGAACTATAAAAGCAGCCTGCCATGGATGTATTCTGTTGGAGACTCAAATGCCACCAGCAGTGTTGTTGTCAGTGGATTTAACTTTCTGTGATGACAAAAGACCTTTGGCAAAAAAACAAACTAGCAAAAGTGTAATTAGCCTTTAAAAATTTTTAACAATTATGGTTACATTCCTGGAAAACTCTCCATATGTTAAAACTGTGCAAAATTATTTGGAGTCTATATTTAAAACAGAGCTAGGTCTGAGCATTGGATTATTAAATTATAAACACATTTTTTTTAACCTTGGACCTATAGTGGGACATCAGAAAGTCTTGTGGGTTGAGGGATAATTCTTGGTTGCCTGAGACTGTCCCATGTATTATCCCTGTACAGTAAATGACAATAGTTGCCCCCAATGTGGTGACTAATCCCCACATGTACAAATTTCCAAAATACCTCCCAGAGTCAGCACCACAGTCACTGAGAACTACTGACTTACAGTGAAGTTGGGAAGGGGAGGTTCACATCTCAAAAGAAAATCAGGAGTATAAATAATCATTGACTGAATGTTAAATCAATCCTTTAGAATAGATATCAGGTGATATTCAAAGGAGGGCAAGATAATTATGGATACAACTCATTGGGAAATTCTTCACAACCAAACACAATGCCAGAAAAAGATAGACTTCAGGATAGACTTTGAAGTCAGGCAGGCCCTGGCTTCAGGATCCCAACTTGTACACTCACTTCCTATGTGAATGTGGGTAAGTAACTTCACTTCCCTAAGTCCTATTTTTCTCTCTGCAGAATAGCAGTGAAGGTGTCTACTTTGAAAAACACATGCAGAGGACTTAATGAGATTATATCTGGAAAGTGCCTAGGAGATTGCCCGGTATGTGGCAGATGCTCAACGAACAGCAGCTAACATTGGAATGAAGAGAGAGCAGCATGTGCCCTTGAAGGATGGCAGGGTGGAGGGGGGTGAGGGAGGCACAGCATGAGCACAGACTTGGGGCAGGAAGATCTTTGATGAATGTGAGCAAAGCAACTAGGTACATCAGGCTGGCAAACAGGGCGCTATATAGAGGCAGGCGGAAACATGGGCACAATAGCAAGGGTTCCACCTTGAATGCTTGGCTATGGGGTTTGGCATTTATTCTTGTTAGCCAAAGGGAGTCACTAAACGTGGAGCATTCCTAGACCCAAGCTAGGTGAAGCCTACTGCAGACAAACCCAGTGGGAGCTGCAGCCCCTGCACTAAACAGCTGCATCTGTACCACAGGCCAACCACTCTGCCCTGTGCCTCAGCTGATGTGAGCTGGGGTGGCCCTGGACCCCAGAGCAGTCTATCCAGTGACCTGAGAATGAAGTTCAAAAAGCCTACTAGCAAGGTTGAGCTGGGCCAGATCCTTCTATTACAAATTCAAAAAGAGCAAGACACCTCCTAGAACTCAGTAGAAGGATCTTGAGGCAGACCTGGTGTGGGGGCATCTTGGTGCCAGGAGGACATCAGAAGGAAGCCAGCTAATAGAGACCTGGACAGAAGGAAAAAACATCATTATGAGAAACAACATGGCCCATAGGATAGAGACTGAGAGTGACTCCCTGCAGTACTGGTGGGTTTCTGGTTCAAGTTCATCTTACAAAGTTTCCATAGTTAGCTTACAATCCTAGATGCCCACATTTCTCTAAGCACAGTGATGTTATCTCTTCTGGAGGTTTCTGAATAAAATGATTCAAATCCTTTAAAGTCTTATACATATTAATCTCAATTTGGGATGCAACCTAGTGGTAGATGTGATATTCCAAGTCACAACCCAATGACGCCACAGGACAGACAAAATGGATTCTGGTTAGAGAATTTATAGTAAGTCTTATGCTTAAGGTCCTTTGCTTCAACAAATTCCTTTTAAACTTATCCAAGAAAATCAACTGTAAGCAGGGGGGTGGGGGGGCGGAATCCACCTTACCACTAGGGAATGATGCTATTCCAGAAAGTTTGAGGAATTTCTGTAGATTACAGCCCATGGAGTACCATATTGCTGGTGGGACCACCAATATGCCTTGTGGGAAAAGAAGTCTGCCTGAGTTGTAAGTAGGATGATGCCTAGTGGGACCCAAATACAATCTGTAGTTTGATGCTGAATTTCTTGGGCCATCAGTGAAAAGGCCAATTCCAACCCTCCCCAAACCTCCAGAAAGACAGAGTGCTATAATCCAAAAGGAATAAAGATACTGTAGTGGCAAACCATACCTGACATGGATGGATGATTTGTTAAAACATTCAGAGAACTAATCAAAGTGGTGCTTAACAAGAACAATCCTGAAAGTCAGGGAAGAAAATAGGTGTGAGGTTAATTCAGACAATCACACCCACAGAAGAAGCAACTCACAATTAAAGGTCAATTCCCCTGCTCTGACACTTCCACCCCATGAGATGAAGGCACCTATGGTCAGTGAAAGAGTGGCAGAGACTGCTGGCTGCTCCTGAAAGCCATCTTCCTCCTCTTCCTCAGGAATGAAATGTTTAGTGGACACACAGATGCTTAGACATAAGAGTGCATTTCCCAGCCTTCCTTAAAGGGCAGATTCAGCCATGCAGCTAAGTTATGGATGGATGGAAGTGGAGTATTCCATGTGATTAAGGGGATTTTGCAGAACTTTCTCTTCTTTCCCTTTCCTCCACCCTGTTCCCAGGATATGCAGATATGATGACTGCAGTTCTGTTGTGGATTACTGGAATAAGGACCACATTCCCATGATGATAAAGCAGAAAGTTAGGAGCCTGTCAGTCCTGACAACCTGGAGAGAGCTGCCTTATCAACCCTATCAATGGTTGCTGAACTTTTATTTGAGTCAGAAACAAATTTATGGTTTATTTAGTATATTATTTCATATCTCCTTAGCCAACCCTAAGTCTGTTTATTTTTAAATTTTGAGATAGGGTCTTACTAATTTGCTGAGAATCTGGTTAAGCAATGAGTTTCTTTTCCTCATTACAAAATATTGTTAATTGCTTAAAATTTGAAAAATCATTCATAATTCTGTCACTTGGTGACAATTACAATGAAAAATCTGGTTTTTCTTTTCATCTAGTTTTATATATTGGAATCTAAAATTGAATCCTACTGTAATTATAATTTAGTAGGCTTTTCCTCACGTTGTATACTATTTTGCAGTTTTCCTACATCATCAAATTTTCCTCAAAATATGATATTTTTCACACAAAAACTTGTACGTGAATGTTCATAGCAGCACTGCACACAGGTGGCCAATAGGTAAATAACCCAAATATCTGTCAATTAGTGAATGGACCATCTATGGTAGATCCATACAGTAGAATATTCTTCGGCCATAGAAAGGGATGAGTTACTAATGCCAGCTACAACATAGACAAAACTGGAAAACATAATGTTAAGTAAAAGAAGCCAGATGCCAAAGTTGACATATTACATGATTCTTTCTAAAAAATGTCCAGAATAGGCAAATCCATAGATGGAAAGTAGATTAGTATTTGCCAGGAATTAAGAGGAAGGAAAAGGGAAGTAATAGCTTAATGGGTATAGGGTTTCCTTTTGAGGTGATGAAAATATTTTGGAATTAGGCAGTGGTGACAGTGACATGACATTGTGAATGTACTAAATGCCATTGAAATGTACACCTTAAAATGGTAAATTTTTAGGTGCATATTCTAACACAATAAAAATCAATATTCAAGGGCTGCAGAAGATGATATGGCATGCCATACTTTAATTATTCCTCTATTGTCTAATATTTAAGTTTTTAAATTTTACTTTTAACCCAACATTACAAGTTATTTTTTATTAATTTCACTCAGAATAGGATATGACTGCTATATGTATGTATGTATATATATGTGCTTGGATTAGATTGAGGAAGTATAATCTATTCCTAGTATTCTACAAATTTTAATCAGAAATAATTGCTTAATTTTATCAAGTACTTTAAAACATCTATTGACTGATATGAGTATAAATTTTTTTCTTATGTGATCTTTTGCCATATTACATTTGTATATTTCTCATAGTAAACTTTCATTCCTGTTACACATCTTACTTGATTATAATGTACTATTGAATTCTGTGTACTAGCATTTGAATTTAACTTTCTCACCTATATTAAGAAACAAGATGTTCTGCAGCAGAGTTTCCATGCCTAGCATATCTGCCAATGTCAATTACATTGGAAGAAATTGGGTAATTCTTTTCAGGAGATTCTTTATTACAGGAAATCCATAAGCCTTTAATATGCAAACGTACACTGTGAAATTCCTAGGGGAAGGTACAGTGTGAGACTTTCCCACATTTATTTGACCATGGCACATTTTTCAAGTCATTTGTATTAAAGGAACAGTGTTTCATACCGTGGAAGTGTGTGCTCCTCAGAATACCATCAGGAAACTTGCTGTGTTTTTTTTCATGAGCAAAATTTGAGTATGTTAATATTATGTTTATTTCATAAGCTAAGTAGGGCAATTCTTTATTTTTCCTGTATTTAAAAACATTTTATATATATATGTGTATATGTATATATATATATATATATATCATCATACGATTTTGCAGAGGTTTCAATTTTATCAAAAACCTACTCCTCAGATTTGTCTGAAAACTCTTCTTTTTATTCGGTGATTTCTGTTTTCATCTTTATTATTTCCTTCTCTATCAGTCATTATCCTACCAAGAAAATAGGAACCACAACAGCTATGTGACTAGAGAGAATTTAACATGAAGAATTACTTAAACAAGTAGTGGAGAGTTGAAAAAGTGAAAAGTGAAAGCCCCCCACCCCGCCAGGCAGCAGAGCTAATAAATACAGGAAGCAGCTACCACCCCTGGGGACAAAAGGTGGAGTTCGAGTTAGAAGCTAAATGTGGAGAGAGAGTGCCCTAAAGTTTGGACTGGGTATCTGAGGAGGGGCTGCTGGCTGGCTGCTGCGGGCATCTTTGAGGGGACCTGAGGAGGCCGGATCTAGAAGTCTGGAAAGAAGCAGGGCACCGGAACCCACATGGCTGCTGTAGGTGAAGCACGGGGCAGAGGTGCTTTGAAGAGGAAGAACAGGCAAAGGGCAGATGCATGTCCCCTCATTCCTCTCATTCCTTCCAAAAGGCTAGCAAAGGAGAAATGTGAATTGCAGAATCCCAGCCTCAGCATCACGTGGCAGGGACGGAAGGTCGGCCTCACGGATGAGATGAGAGCTTAACTGCCCACACCACCCTTTGCTCTTGTTTAAATGTTCTTTCCTTTATTCTTTTAAAATATTTTGCATAACTGATGTATATAATCACATGCCTCAAAATTCACCCCTTTAAAGTATACATTTTGGTGGTTTTTAGTATATTCACAATGGTGCACAGATACCACAACTAACTTCCAAGTTTTTCCATAAAGAAATTCCATAGCTATTGGCAGTCCTCCCTCATTCTCCATTGTCCCCAGGCTCTGGGGACAATTAAGTTAAGAATCTACTACCTGTCTCTAAGGATTTGCCTATTCTAGAAATACAAATGAAATCATCCAATATGTGGCTTTTTATGTCTGGTTTCCTCCACTTATCGTAATGTCTCCAAAGTTTATCCACATCATAGCATGTATTTACTTGCTTCTTTCCGTGGCTGAATAATGAATACCTCTTTTATGAATATACAATTTCTTTGAGGAACTGGGGAATGAGCCCAGGGAATTGCACATGCTACACATGGCTACACATAGTCCTTTCTAAAAACTTTTTATATACTGAGACAAGATCTCACTAGGTTGCCAAGCTGGTCTTGAACTTGTAATTCTTGTGCCTCAGCTTCCCAAATAACTGGGATTATAGATGTACAACATTGCACTGGGATGAATAGGTAATATTTTATTTACCCATTTATTAATTGATGGACATTTGGGTTGTTTCTACTTTGGGGCTATTATAAATAATACTGCCATGAGCATTTATTTGTGTGCCAGTATTGGGGTGAACCATTTTTTCAGTTTTGTTGGGTATACACTTTTTATTTATTTATTTATTTATTTATTTATTTATTTATTTAATAGCAGTGCTGGGGATGGAACCCAGGGACTCATGCATACCAGGCAAGTGTTCCACCACTGAACTACATCCCTTGCCCTCAATGATTCTTTAATATGTTTCATTTAATTGTTAGTTATATTTAAAAGCTGACTCCTTTAAGATCATCAGTCTTGTTCCAAACACTTATTTTCCACATCCATTGGGTTAGAGAGCACTCATTTATTCCCCTTTTTAAATAGTTGTTAGCTAGAGTTTGGATTTTTTTCCCTTTAACCAAGAGTTATCTAGAAAAGTACTTTAAATCCTATATTGAACTTTTAAGTTTTATGGACACTTAAAGCTATTTGGAATGTTTTGAGCTTTTCTTTGTGGCCTGCTCTATTTTCAAAGGTTTATATGATCCATGGATTTGTTATAAACATTTTTCTAATTTTATTCTGCAAATTGTTCTCTTTGTTCACTTGATGTCAGGAAGTAATATCAGTATCTTTTATAGTAATTTTATTGGGCCGGGCGTGGTGGTGCACGCCTGTAATCCCAGCGGCTCGGGAGGCTGAGGCAGGAAGATTGGAAGTTCAAAGCTAGCCTCAGCAAGGGCAAGGTGCTAAGCAACTCAGTGAGACCCTGTCTCTAAATAAAATACAAAATAGGGCTGGGGATGTGGCTCAGTGGCTGAGTGTCCCTGAGTTCAATCCCTGGTTCCAAAAAAAACAATAATAAGAAGAATTTTATTCTCTTTCTAATGTATATAATTTTGGCTTAATGTATATTTGAAACTTGTTTAAAAATTCTTGTCTATTAATTCTTCCTTGGGAATTATAATTTTAAACAATAGAAATGATCCTATTTATTTCAATAATGATTTCAATTTTTACCTTGAACACATTCCATACCAGGGAGTTAGCAGGCTACTCATAATCTTTTTTTCCTAGATGACTTTTGCCATTGTTTTTAGAGTTAATACAGAACAGTTCTATGACAATCATTCAGTGTTAATTTTCACTGTGTCGCAAAGTAACACCGTAATCCCAGCAACTCGCAGGGGGCAGTGCATCGGACTGAGGCAGGAGGATCGCAATTTCAAAGCCAACCTCAGAACTTAGGGAGGCCCTAAGCAACTTAGAGACCCTGTCTCAAAATAAAAAATAAAAAGGGCTGGGGATGTGGCTCAGTGTTTAAGTGCTCTGGGTTCATCCCCAATACCAAAACAAAGAAAGAAACAAAACAATGTCTCTAATGTCCCCGAAGTGTCTAAAACACATATTTTGTTTAGTTTTTGGGAAAAAGATAGTAGAATGTTTATGCTTTGAGTGACTATGTAATAAAAACTAAAAATGTTCAATATTTATTGATCATTTTTTGCATGTGAAGAACTGTTTTAAAAACCTTACTTATATGATTGATCCTCACAAAGAGGTGGTAACTTGATATGCTTAACCACTTCAGTCCTGACTGTGCCCCCAGCTACCATATCTCTTCCTTTGGCAGTGTCTCCTCCTGTGTCCCCTTTTGACAAGTTGTGTTCATCTAGTGTGACATGCTTGACACATCTGATGGGGATAGGGCTGGATACCTGACACAGAGCAATAATCTATATAGATTAGGCTGAATTGTTTATATGTCTTGAATGAGAGACACAGAGACATCGGAGGGTATGGGCTCTTGTATAGATGTTTTGTGGAGCTGGTCCCAGGAAGCCATTTACAGCTATGTGAATGTTGACAGTAAAGTCAACGGGAGCCTGAACTGAATGCACAGGGAGAGCAGTGCCAGATGCTGTGTGGAGATGGAGACAGAGCAGTCTGAGCAGTTTCCAGTTCCTATGAGGCTGAGTTATACTTCCTATAATTGTTCCTATTAGATATCCTTGACTCCTGTTGATAGTACACTTTTAACTTTCACTGTTTGGGGTGGGTTTTCTGTTTCTTCAATGAACTCTAATTAAACTAGAGCTCCTATTAAAATGCTGTTTATCTAGGTGAGATACTGTGGCAAATTATATTTTCCAAAGATGAACACCTTAATATCTCCCGTATTGTTTACATTTCTAGAACCTTGTTATTTCACAATAGGTACAATCTACATTCTCTCCCATTGAATCTACATGAGTCTTGGTGACTGCTTTGAACAATGCAATATGGTGGATATGGCACTGTGTGACTCCCAGGCTAACCCCATCAAAGCATCTCATTCTCCTGGGGCAACTGCTCTTAGAACCCAATGCCATGCTATAAAGGAACCCAAAGAATTAGTGGAGAGGACCATGTAAAAATAACTGAACCCCAGTTCAAAACTCCAGCTGAGCTTCCAGTTGAACACCAGCATCAACTTACCAGCCAAGAGAATGAGCCATTTTGAATGTGTATCTTCTAACCCAAAGTTAAGTTGTTCCAGCTGATGTCACTTGAAGAAAAAGTGGATCTATCCTTACCAAATTATGCCCCAATTGCAGATTCATGAGCAAAATGGAATGATTGCTGTTTTAAGCCACTAAATTTGGGGGGGAGTTTATAATTTTATGTGGTGTTTGTGCCATTTACATAATTATCGTAACTCCTTAATCCATAGCTATTCCATCAAAATGTTCTATGAAAACTTGACTTGGAGCAAGAAGTTTTAAGATGAGAAGGCAGGGGACGAGCAAATGAGAAAAAGAGTCACCTTGAATTACAGTGATTTTGGTACCCACAGAACAAGTAACCAAAGAAACAGATGGAAAAGGGAAGAGAAGGTGGAGGGAAGAAAATCCTGGTGTAATTCCCTACATCCCTCAATAGAAGTCTTCCCATAGCTTGGAGGAGGTGGTAGAGGGGGTGATGGGAAAGTGTAAGATGTTGGCCTGAACTGGAAATGGTTCAGGAGTGTATCTTGCCTTTATTCATTCTGGTGGAACCATAGGTTGTCCTGTTAGGCATATAGTAGTTGTTCAATATATGTTATAAATTAAATAAATAAATGGAAATTCCATAGTGTCAGAGTCAGAATCCTTATTTGTAAAGAACAGAAACTCTTTTAAGTTTCCTTTAAAAGTGAATGTAGTGTAAAGATAAAGGGGAATTTTCTATAACACAACTGCAAAATGTATAGCAGGGTCTCATGAGAACAGAAAAATATATTCATTTTTCCCCCTATGCTTGCAGTCATGAAGATCTCTCACCTTGACTCCTTTCTCTATATCTAATTTCTTTCCCTCTTTACAGATAAGCTTCCTCTGCCAAACTTGTTTATTTTCTCCCCAAATCTCATTTTAACAAGGCTTTGCATAGCCGTGTTGGCCCCACTGCCTGCCTACAGCTCCAATGACTGACACTGCTGACTGATTTTCTCTGCCTAAATTTCAGAGTCTTGGGAGAGAGATTCTAATTGGCTGGGGCCTGATGTCCATGTGGGTCTGAGCAGCTGTGGCCAGGCTGAAGTTTTGCAGCATCATAGGTTTCTTCTCCTAGTATCTGAGTGAGCTGGGTTTCTAAGACAGGACATCATCGAGAGGAAAAAGTGATGCTATAACATGTGTAAATGCAGAATCATTCTATCCTCTGAAGCTTTTGGCTGTAGTCCATGGTCCTGTGAAAATGTCTTTAGGATGCAAAACATCACATTTGCCACAGAAGTACCATCAGCACAATGCTTCTCCTGCCCATCTGTTTTTCAAGTCACCATTTCAAATGTATGTAAGTTTCAAGGAAGAAGTCCAGCTAGAAGGTGCGCCACATAGTCATGACACATGCTGTCCAGGATTTCCTGTGCTTCTAATAATTAGCATCTCTGTTACCCAGGGCCACTCTCAGACTAAACAATTAGAGTCCATAGTCAGCCATTGATCAAGATCAGAGGCTCTCCCCAATTGGAAAGTGCAAATATCAATCTCTTGTCCAAACTCCAGTCTGTTAACAAACTACACAGAGACATATAGGAACCAGGTTGTCAGTCTGGATTCATCAGGTGTGTCAAGAATGAAAAGGAAATAGTGGCTTTCTACAAAGAGCCCACCTGAAACTGATGGTCTGTAAGTCTTCACTTTCAAGGGGCCCCTAATGGCTTGCAGTGGGCAAAGCTTATCCCCAAGCCCCACCTAATTTTGAAAAGCAGCGCACAATGGAAAAGAATCTAATTTTTTTTAACCATTTGGGCCACATAAAAATGTTTAATACATATCAAGTCACAAAGTTACACCTAGAAAAAGACAAACTTGAGTCGTATATTTCAATATTTGCTCAAACATATCTTTTTGATAATAGTTGATCAAAATTCAAGTTGAATTTTTTAAAACTTGCATTTTCTTCATTCTGGTATTCTGTCCTGTTTTCTAATTAGTGCAATAGGAACTTTAAAGCTATAATCTGCAAAATTATGTAATAATGAAAACCACTAATGATGAATATATATCATATCAGTTTTCAAAATGTGTGCAATCTGTTGTTTTGTTTCTAAAACATAGGTCAGTCTGGAATGGAGTTCAGTGCTGAAGCACATCAGATAAAGTCTAATTCTTGTCCCAAAATGCTTCTTTAAAATTCTTTTTTGAATTTTTTAAAGTTCAGGCTGTTAACTGAGAGAGGCCTGGGTGATTGACAGTATCTGTCCGAGGCAATGAACTCCACTTCAACGATGCCTTTATGCTGGTGTGTCAAGTTGTTCAACTGTGACCCTTCCATCTGTTCCAGCTAATCTGAAAGTCATTTAGACCCGCTTCCCCATTCATCTGAAACACAGCACATTCTCCTGTTAACACACATATGCAAAGTTGTCTGCTGTCAGCAACCTACAGGGTTTTTTTTAAGTCTCACTTACAACATCTGTATAAACATTTACACAACAGAAAATCCATTTACTGACTATTACTGCCTCTGTAACAATTTTTTCAGACATTTCTAAGTCTGGGGTCATTTTGAACACATGTAGAAATTTACTTTCTCAAATTAATTTTTTTATACTTCCAGGGGAATATATAAATGTGTTTACATGTATACACATACATACACATACTAGATATGTAAATATATACTTAAAGAAAATATACACACATATTCATATACAACACTACTAGGTAAAAATGTAACATGCTAAATGTATTTATATTTTATATCCATGTAAAAATGACTATTAAATGTTTTTTAGTGTTCATTAATGCACACCTAAAAAAGCCCACCTCATTGATGGTAAGCATCTGAATTATGGTCTAATCCATTCACACCTGCTTTATTCTGGAAAATCTGAGTCTCAGCTCATCAAAGCAGGGCGAGGAGAAAGGTTGCCCTTCAGTGGTGTCTGCACATGCACATCCAGAAATGATAAATCAAGCTGTAGCTTATCAATTACAGGTGATGCAGTCTTGCTCACTGTGGATGAAGTGGCTTCTCCATGGTCCTACGGGAATGGGTGGTAGGGTAAGCAATGTATGGTGAGGCTTGGCTGCAGGGACCCCAGTTGATGAATGAAGGATGGAATAGTTTCCAGCATAGCTGTCCTACTTCACATGAGTACCTTGGGAACCCATCTGGAAGTAGCAGCAGAGTAACAAAGCTGGGGAGCACATCTGTCATCAGAATGTTACTCTAGTGACATTGTGGACTTGGTTCAAATACTTTGATGATGTCTTTCATGGCAGAAAGCAGGTTATGATTAATACTAATGATATAGAGGAATGGAGGATCTCAAATTAATTTTTAAGCAGGTATGGTCACTTGACTGGCATTTTAAAAAAACTCAATCTGTGTTCAGTGTCCTGACACTTCTTGAAAATTCACAATCTTATTTTCAAGTATTCAGTTAAAATTAAAGATGTTTGCATACTCCTTTTTCTTTCTTCCTTCCTTCCTTCCTTCCTTCCTTCCTTCCTTCCTTCCCCCTTCCTTCCTTCCTACCCCCTTCCTTCCTTCCTTCCAAGCAATTTTGGGAGGAGGTAGTCAAGTTCATCAGGTTTTCTAAATTAGAATCTCTGAGGTGGGGTCCTGGGAATCTATAGTTTCAAATAGTGCCTCAAGTGGTTGTGAGAATCAACCAGGTTCAGAAATGTCTGGTTCATTTACACTTTACTGAGGTGTCTCCTACCTCGTGATTCTGCTTTTTTTTTTAATGACTTCTATTATCCCATTAAATACTTAGCTAAAATTAAAAAGCAAAATATGAGAAAATAAAAAAGTTCACTTGAGCAATTTATATAAATGTTTCCTTGTGTCATGTCCTTGGATGTGACACAATAGCACTCATACTAAAAAAATTAAGGCCTTCTTTGCTGCAGAACTTAAAAATAATAGATTTGTTTTCTTTTAACCTGGTCCCTTCTTTGTATGTTGTCCAGATCTATGCTGCATTGCCCAGGTTTGGCCCCAACCCTGATGCTGAACCTTTTGGTGTGACTTTGAATGAGTTACTTCTCCTCTCTTAGGCTTAGACTGTATGAGGGAGAAGACCATTTCTGAAGTCCCTTCTAGCTCCGATGTTCTCGGGGTGTCTAAAACAAGTTCTGTACACCCCTTCCTCAAAGACAAAATTACCTCCAGATTGAACATTATCTCCAACCATGCAAAGGTGCCCACAAAGGTATAATTTGATCAAGTTGTTTTAGAAAAGTATTTCTGAGTTAGTGAAGCTTAGGGTAACAGCTTTGTGGAATTTTCAAAGAATTTAAATTTATATCTCAACATCCAATAGTGTTTTAATGCCAATTCACAACCCGTCCCCCTCTCCTCTGAGGTTGTGTTTACAGTCTTCAGTGGATCTTTTCATTACATTTGTCCCTGCATTTCCCCATCTCCTCTTCATTTTTTGTCTTCAGATCTTTTGGTGTGACCAAAAGGATATAAAAGACCCCTGATAGATAGTGCTATCTGGAATAAATAAGTAATTTAACCTTGTGAGCTTTAGTTTTTTCATGTGTAAGATGGAAATAATACCTGCTGGAGTACAAAAGAGAATAAGTGTCAAAGCACATTCTAAACTGTACCTAGTAGAAATATTATTTTTTGTCATAATTATTATGATTTCTGCTACTGTTTATAAATTGATCTCATTTCACTATTGTTAAGAAAGTGCCTATAAGAAAAATGGAAGAGAATTCAGACATGATATCAAAGCTTAAAAATATTCTGAACTTTTGGCACAATAATTTTGCTTCTCAGAATGTGTGAAGATTAGTAGCTTATGTTTTGCATATGGACATCTATCAAAAAGCAGTTTGTAATAGCTCATATTAAAGCCAATCTTATATCTCTGAGTAAATCATAATCTCTCACAGAGATACTATCTAACCTTTTAAAATGACTTAGAAAATGCTCATGGTAAATTGTAAATAACAAAAATAAAGCAAGATGGAAAGCTATATCCTGTATTATTATAATATTATGATGAACTATGACAGGGTCTCACTATGTCAAGCCTGGGCTCTAACTTCAGATCCTTCTGTCCCACCCTCCTGAGTAGCTAGGATTATAGACTGTGCCCAGCCTACATATATCTTAAAGAAAAAAGACTGATTTATTGAAGTATATTCAGTGGTTGTCAGTAATGGAGGTATAAATAACTTTGTTTTCTCTTTCTGTTTTCTAAATTTATCTTTAAAGTGTATTACTTTTCAAAAGTTGCAGTATCTCCTCTCCCAAATTTCCAGTCATTATGCAGCCAACAAAAACATTCTGAGTGTTCCCTGTGCATCTTTGCACTCTGTTGGGTACAGTAGAGACCTGAGGTGGACAGCATGGTTATAGGTTTTAAGGAGCTTATAGTCAACAAGAAGACATTGTTCTTATACAAAGAAAGCAATGTTTTAGTCAGCTTTTTTTGCTGCTGTGACTAAATGATCTGACCAGCACAATTATAGAGGAGGAAAATTTTATTTGAGGGCTCACAGTTTCAGAGGTCTCAGTCCATAGAAGGCCAGCTCCATTCCTGAGGCTCAAGGTGAGGCAGAACATCATGGTGGAAGAACATGGCAGAGGGAAGCAGCTTACATCATCAGGAAGGAGAGGAAGAGAGGGAGAGAGGGAGAGAGGGAGAGAGGGAGAGAGGGAGAGAGGGGGAGAGAGAGAGAGAGAGAGAGAGAGAGAGAGAGAGAGACTGACTCCACTCTCCAGATACAAAATTTATACTTCATAGTTACGCCCGAATTCCCACCTCCTCTAGCCACACCCCACCACTTCAATTAATCCCACCTAGGATGAATTCACTGATCGGGTTAAGACTCTTACAACCCAATCTTTTCTCCTCTGAACCTTTCTGCATTGTCTCACATGTGAGCTTTTGGGGGACACCTCACATCCAAACCATGACAAGCTGTAATGTGAAAAGGGTCCTTAGAACTTAGAATAGGATGAATAAAATGCCACAGAAGTTGAGAGAAAGCAAAGTGGATCAAGGACCTAGGCACTGGACCAGAAACCCTGTGCTTACTAGAAGATAATGTAGGCCCAACTCTCCATCATGTCATCTTAGGAACTGACTTCCTCAACAAGACTCCTAAAGAGCAAGAAGTAAAATCAAGAATCAATAAATGGGCCAGGCATGGTGGTGCATGCCTGTAATCCCAGCAGCTTGGAAGGCTGAGGCAGGAGGATCATGAGTTCAAAGCCAGCCTCAGCAACTTAGCGAGACCCTAAGTAACTCAGCGAGACCTAGTCTTTAAATAAAATATTAAAAAGGGCTGGGGATGTGGCTCAATGGGTAAACACCCCTGGATTCAATCCCTAGTACCAATGAAAAAAGAATCAATAAATGGGATGGTATCAAACGAAAAAACCTCTTCACAGCAAAGGAAATGATCAAGAATGTGAAGAGAGTGCCTAAAGAATGGGAGAAAATCTTTGCCACCTGCACCTCAGATGGAGCATTAATCTCCAGGATATATAAAGAATTCAAAAAACTTAACACCAAAAAAATCCAATCAATAAACACTCAGTCAGTGCTGAACTCAGTTGGCAGTTCACGGAAGAAGAAATATGAATGGTCAACAAATATATGAAAAAATTTTCAACATCTCTAGCAATTAGAGAAATGCAAATCAAACCACACTGAGATTCCATCTCAGTTCAGTCCGAATGGCAATTATTAAGAATACAAGCAAAAATAAACGTTGGAGAGGATGTGGGGGAAAAGGTACATTCATACATTGCTGGTGGAACTGCAAATTGGTGCAACCACTCTGGAAAGCAGTATGGAGATTGCTCAGAAAACTGGGAATGGAATCACTATTTGACCCAGCTATTCCACTCTTCAGCATATATCCCAAGGATTTAAAATCAGCATACTATAGTGATGCAGCCACATCACTGTTTATAGCAGTTCAATTCACAATAGCTAAGCTATGGAACCAACTTAGGTGCCTTCAACAGATGAAGGGATAAAGAAAATGTGACATAGATAGATAGATAGATAGATAGATAGATAGATAGATAGTGCATATATATATATATATATATATACACACACACACAATGGAATATTACTCAGTCATAAAGAAGAATGAAATTATGGCATTTGCTGGTAAATGGATGGAACTGGAGAATATCATGCTAAGTGAAATAAGCCAATCCCCAAAAAACCAAAGGCTGAATAGTCTCTTTAATATAAGGATGTTAACACGCAATAAGAGGTGGGAGGGAAGAATAGAAGTTCACTGGATTAGACAAAGGGAAATGAAGGGAAGGGGATATGGGAACGGAAAAACAGTAGAATGAATGGAACATAACTTTCCTATATTCATATATGAATGCACGTCCAGTGTAACTCCGTAACATGTACAACCACATTAATGGGATTCTGATTATAATATGTTATACTCCATGTATATATAATAAGTCCAAATATACTCCACTGTCATGTATATCTGAAAAGAACACATAAAAATGTGAAAAAGAAAGAAGTTGAGAGTTTCTCTGAGGATGTGAAAGAAGTTATTTATTAAATCCTATAGGATTGCTTTCCTTCCTTCCTTCCTTCCTTCCTTCCTTCCTTCCTTCCTTCCTTCCTGTGCTGCAGATTGAGCCCAGAAGCACTTAACCACTAAGCCACATCTCCAGTACTTTTTATATTTTATTTTGAGATAGGGTCTCACTAAGTTGCTGAGGCTAACTTTGAACTGGATCCTTCTGCATCCATTCTCCCAGCTGCTGGGATTACAGGAGTGCCCCACCACATCAGATTTAAATCCTGGAGGATTTCTATCATAGTGATAAGTGGTTAGAAGAAACGTTTTAATTTTCATAGACTATGTATTTCCATTGAGAAATAGGGGAGTATTTCAGTTTAGCTTTTATTTACTGAACCACTCTTGTCAAATGAGGCCCCAACCTGATGAGCCCCTTATTTGCCGAAAGAGCCTCTCTGTACTATAGTCAGCTTGTGCCCTGATGGAGCAGCCCTTGGAAAAGCATGTTAGTGAGCTCATTCTTCATGGTTCCATCTAAGGGTAATCAATTTTTCCACTGGTTCTGGTGCTGGGTCCCTGGAAATGATTCTTCCTCAATGAGGAACCCTAGAATGAAGAGAAGCTGAGAGGTAGCCCAGCATGATCAGGAGAGACAAACTGAGCATGAATCTCAAGCTGAGGAATGTAAGTAGTGAAGGAAATCACACTCCACCCATTAAGGAATTGAACAGGAATTGACGGTCTCCTTCGGGTGTCCAAAATCATATGATCAATTGCTCCGTGCCAATGGTTCTCACTGGGACAACTTTGCCCTCAAGGGTCATTTGGCAATATCTGGAGACCAGCTGTCACAGCTGAGGGAGGGAGTGCAACTGGTGTCTAATGGATAGAGGCCAGGGATACTGCTAAACATGCCACAATACCCAGGACAGTCAGTCCTCCACTGAAAAGAATGTCAATGCAGAGGCTGAGAAACCCAACCCCATGCTCATGGCCCATGACACAAAGGGTAACTAACCCCCTGAATAGCAGCAGTCTATCTTCACAATAAATGGCCTTCATTTCTAGGAGTGAAGCTAGACAGCATTTTGTAGGAATGATGGGCTAAGGAGAGAAATGTTGAGACAAAAGGGCCCTTCACTGCCAAATCAATCCGAGCACCAGCAATGCAGTTGAGAAGGCTGAAGCACAAGGTTCTACAGCAGTCTCCTACTCTTAAACCTGCCAGGGCTCCCTACAGCCTCAGATTCTCAGTGTGCCTTGGAAGGAAGACCACTTCATGATCTGACTACATCAGTGCTTCGGGTTTCATCTGTAGTTAACACCTGCCACCTGCTCTGACTTGACACTGTCTTCCATTTCCCAAAATTGACATGCCCATCACACCTCCAGGCCTTGCCCATTGTTATGGTCTGGATGTGAGGTGTCCCCTAAAAGCTCATGTGTGAGACAGTGCAAGAAGGTTCAGAGGAGAAATGATTGGGTTGTGAGAGTCTTAACCCAATCAGTGAATTAATCCCCTGATAGGGATTAACTGAGTGGTAACTGAGGTGGTGCAGTGTGGCTGGAGGAGGTGGGCACTGGGGGCATGGTTATGGGGTATATAATTGTATCTGGCAAGCAGAGATCATCATGTTAGCTGCTTCCCTCCACCACTCTCTCCCACCATGATGTTCAGCCTCACCTGGAGCCCATTCCTACTCCTGGAATGGAGTAGGCCTTCTATGGACTAAGACTCTAAAACCATGAGCCCTCAAATAAACTTTTCTTCCCTAAAATTGTTCTGGTCAGATCTTTTCGTCACAGCAGTGACAAAAGCTGACTAAAACACCCTTGCAACTCCTTCTACCTCAACAGTCCTCTCAGCTCCACCCCCCTTCCCTGATTCTGCCAATCAGGTAAAACCTTCTTTGGTCCAATGAAAATGTTGCACCCTCTCTATCGCCAGGTCCCAGGTAGAATGACCCACTTCTTCCATGTGCTTCCACAGCATTTTGTGCTCACTTCCATTAATCAAATCAACACTTAGGCATAACATGCTTTAAGGCACATTTAGACTGAGCCTGACACTATCCCTGGTACACTCTAACCCTCAGTGCTCCCTCAGCTTAGTTGAACTGGATCCTACCATAGTAAACTTTTGTGCCTATCATTCATTCATTTACTCACTGTTTAATTTTTGAGTATTCACTGTAGGTCACACACTAACCAAACTCTGGGAATAGAGAGGTGGTTAAATGAGCTGTTCTATGAGGGTCAGGGAGGCAGGTTACAGATAATAAAATGCATTCTGAGTCAGAAGTGGATTCCCTAGCCCTTCTGACAATCAGCTGCCCATTTCTGCTTCAACTTTTTCTGTAATGGGAAACTCACTGCCTGAAGCAAATCCAGTGTACTGCTGGCAGGCTCCTTCCACAGAGCTGGAATCTCTGCCCTGGCACCTCGGGCAGAGGATTAGCCCCTGCAGCCACATAGAATAAGCCTGCTTCCTGTTCCTCACCATCATGCTTCATGTGTTTGAAGACAGGTCTCCTGGCCCCTAGGGCAACATTGCCAATTCCTTCAGTAATTGTCACATGCCGTGGTTTCAGACTTCTATCACATTGGTCCTAATCCTTTGAAGTTCTCCCACAATAAACCTCTACCCTGTAACCGTGTTCATCACCATAAGCGCCAACGTGTATTGAGGATTTGCCATTAGCCAGCATTGCATGAGGCTCATTACAAGCCTTACGTCATTTAATCCTCAGTTCAACTCTACAAAGAGGCTACTATTATTATCTCCATTCTACAAATGAGAAAACTGAGGCTGAACAGACTAAATAGGTGGCCTGGAGGTTGTACAAATGTTTGCTGACAGGATGCGATTCATACCCTGAATTGAATTCATAACTACTGTAAAATACTGCTTTCTATGATCTGTAGGAAAAGGTCATTTACTGAACATAGAAATGGCCTTTAGGTAACACCATCATTTGGCCTCTGTGCAGATGGCCACAAGGTACCAGAGTTACTTGCCTTTCTACCACAGCACTGTTAAGGCACATGGTTCAGTGCCTAGCATAACAAAGGGGTCAATAAATGGCTCTTTAATATATCAGCATACCTTCTGGTTATACTTACACTTTTGTTTTGTTTAGAGTTACCCAAGTACAGGAGTTCAATCTGTGCCTGAAATCTTTCCTTTGTCAGATCTAACTCCTGGCTTCTGACTACTGTAGTTGGCTGAATAGTGGCAACCCCAAGACACCAGGCCCTAGTCCCTAGAACTGTGGATGCTACCTCAAGTTAAGGGTCATGTGATAGGGACAGGGCACTGGGTTATCCAAATATACCTAAGTACTATCACAAGAGACACAAAGGAGAGGAGAAGGAGACTAGACACCAGAGACTAGGGGTGGAGGTCATGTGTCTGTGGAAGAACAGTTTGAAGTGACACTGTCACAAGCCATGGAATTCCACAGTCACAGGAAACTGGAGGAGAAAAAGCATAGATCCTTCCCCAGAGCCTCCAGCAGGAGCGCAGCCCTGATGATACTTTGATTTTGGCTCAATGCAAGGAATTCTGACTTTCAGCCCCCAACACTGTGAGAGAGTACATTTCTGCTGCTTTAAGCCATCCTGTTTGTGGTAATTTGTCACAGCAGCTCCAGGAAACTAATACAATTGCTGAATAGTTTGGGATCTTAACTCCCTAATCCAATGAATTCATTAGCTCTCCCAACCTTAAACAATCAGCAACGTAAAAGATCTGATCGTGTCCTCTACATATACATGTAACTGTCAAAATGTAGATCAGACACAGGACCATGTGTGCAGTCCAGGCGTTGTTTGAATATGTTTGTGGAATGCTGGTTTCACAATATGAAGCACCAAACAAAAGGGGCTTTGTGACTTAGAAAGGAAATTTGGGAAACACTGTGTTGAAACCACTGGAAAAAGTTTCTCTCCTACAGGATTTCTCAGAGCCTTTAATATGCTAGTGACATCACTGTCTCGAAGTGCAGTAGGAATATGCTCTGATGTGTTTTCCAAGCTTATCTGCTCACAGTCATTGACCCTTGGAAAGGCACTTTTGAAAACAAGTGTTATTAACACCACAGTTAGAAGAAAAAAAAATCTGCCAGCCCAACCACGTCACTGATCTGATTATAACACTAAAATCCAAAGAGTTGCTTTGCTAAAATCTACTGGTAACGACACATTCAGGGTTACACCCAGGTTTCCTAATAATTTGTCCAGTGTTTCTTCTACAAAATGAGTTGAACACCCATAAAGGAAGCACGGACTGTCACTTTTAAAATCAGGGAAGGGGACTCTCCAAAGACAACTTTATTAAAGGAAACATTTTCGGCAGTGAGTTAGCTTGTAGAATATAGCAATGAGATATGGGGAAAGGTGGATTGTTCCTTTCTTTTGTTATTGGCATTGACCCTGAAGGTCCACAGAGGCTTAACGGGCTTAGATCAAGGGCAGATTTTGAAATTGAATTTATTCAGATTAGTCAAAACCTTCAGTGAGAGGATTTACTCCGTACAAGCTGTTGCCAAGTTGGGGCTGCCTAGGTCAGGCCCATTTTCCTGAGCTACAATCAATGCCTTCCCAAGTTGTCCAGGAGCCAGTTTGCTGGAACACTAAACATTCAGAGTTTCCTCAGCCTCCTGGATTACTTTTCATTCCTCCAATATTTTTAGAGAGGCCTCTTGTAGGCAGCAGATTTTCTAATAATTGTACAGGGAGATGATTCTAGGAATAGCAGCCAGAGATTCAGAGTCTAGAAGAATGTTCCTTCCTTCCCAATTGGCATTTAACAAGCCATAATGCAATTACGCCCAGGCAGGAGGATATTTTGACACAATAATCTAGAAGATACAGGACACTTGGAAGTCCAGGGTTATGTACAGTTGGGCATGTTCCTTTCAACTTCATATCTCCTTAGTTTGCTAGATACTAATTTTACTCCTGAGTCTGAAAATTGTCACTGATTTCAAGAGATCTGCATGTGACAGGGGTAATATGTGCAGAGATGTCCCTCAAAGTGGATATCCTATTTCCAGGATGCAACATTAGGGCTCTGCCCTAAGATAGAATGTCTGGAATAGGTCTTAAGTCTCTTTTGTGTCTACATTTTAAAAATAGCTCTTATTGATTTTTCTTATTACTTAAGTAATACATATTTCTTTTAGATACATTGGAAATATGAGAAAAGCAGAAAAGTGAAATTTCCCTATATTCTTGCCAGTGGAAGATAAACATTATGAACATTTTAGGTTCCTAAGTCCTGTTAGAGCCTTTTTTCCCCCCAAATACCTCAATGGGTTGCTAGTGAGAACAAACTTAAAGTTAGTCCTTTTAGTCCCCATATGATGGGAGGGGCCTGTGTGGTTCAGTTCTGTATCAAGCACGAACAGGATTGCCAATGATTGAGTTTCAATTAAATATCTTGTGAAACTGGAGGTCTGAGTACCTAATAAATAGATGAGGAAACAGTGCTATGCATAATTGTATTATGATTTGCTACTTGCCAACGTAAGGAAGAAACATTTTTCTAATTCAAAGAGTGACTGACTGCCCAGTTGGCATGTAACAAGCCGTAACACAATTATTCCCAGTCAGGAGGATATTTTGACACAATGATCTAGAAGACAGTATCACTTCATATCTCAGTAGTAGGGCAGGGACCTGAGACCCCTCTGGTACCCATTTAGTGTTGTTTCTTTCCTTAGACCAGCTGTCTCACTATAGAAAGAATTATAGTAATAAAATTCAATTTGAGTAAGAACATTTGGCTATCTGCCCAAAGCATGAACAACTTTCATGCACTCAGTTGGCATTATGGGGAAAGAAAGAATCTCCTCATGAATTCAAATTTCCAAACAATGAAAGGTCGGTTTTTAGTATAAAGATTCTGATCTTAATTTTAACCTATGCCAATGGACAATGTTCTAAGTACACCTTTTCGAACACTTTTTAACAACACTTGCTGTTCTTGAGGACGCAGTCATAATTACGAGCATCAGTTTTTCCTCTGTGATGTAATATCGTGAGACCTCCTGGGGTTGGTAGATGTTAAAACCTCAAGCAGCTCCAGACTGCCAGGCTTTTATAGTTTTAAGTTTGCTTTATATGGATTTTCTGTCTCTCTCTTCACAATCAAGCTGTCACCTATTATTTATTGCTGCCCCCAGTATATCTGAGATCCTCTCTTCATTTGTCCCCCATCTGCTGTACTGCTTCTAATCTGTTATATGATGGGGAAGCAGATATCTGTGCTTGGTAGAAGTATTTGTCATATAAGAATAAATAGGCTCTGAGTGAGTTCAATGGGGCTCTCTCTTGGTCAAAAATCAGAGAGCAGAACTAGGGACAACTATCTGAACTGCTCACAAGCCTTGTTAAGCTTGTTGTTTTTTTTTTTTAATTGTCAAGTAAATAGTATCCTAATAAATGATATGGTACAGTATTTTGTCTTTTTAAAAAAATGACATAAATGGGCACAAAGATTTCAGACCTCCTTTGTTGATTTATGCATATCAGTCTTTCTTTGGAAGGAGACCTAGATCCTTAAGCAACAGAATGGGTCCTGGGTCCTCTAATTAATTCTTTTACCTTTTTTCCAATTTCTAAAGTTACTTTCTTACTTAAAAATTCATTTTCCTAAGGTCAAGTGGAGACAAATAGAAACCCAGCCATGACCCCACTCCAAAGGAACTGGCAAGTTCAGAGGGAAGATCTCAGATATCGAGATGACTTCTCTCCCCAGCAGCTGCTGTCCCTGCTTTAGCCAATATTTTCATTCTTTTTCATTTTTTTTTCGCTCATTGTTTGTGTAGTTTTGAAAAGATGAAGACATCATTCCCCTTTACCCAAACTTAAAAAACATGGTATCTCTTTCCAATGATCAACAAGATTGATTTTCCTACTGTCAGAATATTTCCTCCTAATTTTTCTAAAAGTATATTCACCAAGAACAAATGAGTAAATGAGATAATCAGGACCCTTCAAACTCAGGCAATGCTGATATCATTTTTTAATGCTACTGCTCAGAATGGTGCGGTGGGAGCAGGACAGGCTGTAAAAGCCAAACGATCTGCAAAATTATACCAAGGCGAGGAATTACCCAATGCAAACACCTGCTTCAGAGTGATTATCGAATTATTCACAGCCTAACTATGACCCTGAAAGCTGACTTTCCATGACCCTCACTCCACAGTCATTGGTATTTACCAGTAAACACCCACAGATCTGCTGTACTTTGCTCCGAACCAAAAGGCCAAATTAAACAACTCATACTGGAGCTAATGAGAGCTTGCAGTAACAATAGAACCGCCACATTTGAATGGTGCATTAACAATTTGCAAAGGACTGCCACACATGGGATCTCACTTACAGTTTGAAATCCTTGCACACCAGGGCTGTTCTCTGGGAAAGTCACCACCAGTGTGTTTTCCCAAAGAATGTGCAAAACTTTAAATTAGAAACTGAGGTTTAAAATTGCCCTAAGTCTCCCTTCTACTCTACTTCCTCCCCCTCACCACTACCTTTCTTTCCAGCTGTCAGTTTTTAAAGTGTATGTTTTAATTTTCCACGGTTGACCACATCCAAAGCTGTTTTAAGAGGCACGGAATTCTATTCTTCTCTAAAATCTATATGCAGCCATGGGTTACCACAGCTGGCTCCGGTAACCTTTGCAAATTCTAACTTACTATCTAAGACTATTTCTAAGGCTATTGTGAGTGACAAGAGGCGTGCTTCTGGCAAGAAATCCTCTCGTTGTAATGTATACTATTTTAAATGGTCTTTTTGTGATCATGGTCTCTCTCCTTAAACAAATGAAGGGCATATTTCCCCCATGGGTGTCCCAAGGAGAGCTTGGGAAGAAATCGTCTTTATCAAGGCGGTTCACCCAGACACACAGGCTTGCTTGTTACCGTATTTAAAGAAGTGGCCACAAAGAAATAGTCATTGGATTTACAATAGGGGAAACCTAGTATGCATTTCCAAGGAATCACATTTTGGGGAGAATTACAGAATAATTACACATATGCTTAGATCACGAGCATTCAATGAAGCGGACAGTATTTTGAGGATTTAAGATGTTGGTGTTGTGGTCGTCTCTAAGAAACCGGGATAATTCAGACATTCAAATGCAAAACCGCACCATTTGGAGAGTGTAATGCGGTCTGTTCTGGTCACTGTTACAAATTCGGAAAGGATTCCCTGGCTGCAGACATTAGAGGCACTTAATACTTAAATCTGTTTCCAAATGTAAAGCATAGAACAAAAGTGCTGGGCATTAATGGAACGTATCCTAACGCTGGTGCGCTGACATGTTTCATTAAAGTGTCACTTTGGGAGAGTAAAAAATAATGACAAGAGCTTTGCTGTGTGCAACTGGATAAGGCCTTCAGATGAAATATCATTCACTAATAACACATTAAACATCCACTTTAATACGACCAGGGTTTTCAACTTGGCCTTGAATTGATTTCATGCCTAGGATGTTGTCTATAACCAATTACTATAAATGAATTTCTTTCATTGGTCTAAACACTGATTGTTTATTCATGTCAGTTTTATTTTAACTGCCAGGAAATCGAGTAGTATTAGAAGGTATTGCAATTATCTTAAGAAAAATACTTAAAATATCAAATCTCCTGTTTACTTATAAAGCTAACCATTACTTATTTCTCAAAGGAATGTATTTGGTATAATTTTAAAAATATAACCTTTTACTATTTTTCTTGGGTAACTGGCAAAAAATATTTTTCTGCTGAACTGTGAAGAATTAAAGCACTCTTTTAAGCTCAAAGTTTTTAGTTAATTTTAAAAATTGGTAAAATAAAGATTTAAGAACTGTAGCCCCCAAACTCAGCATTTTGTGGGGTCAAAAAAGCTTCCAATTCAATGTTCCAAATTAAAATGAAACAATTTTCTATTGGGGAAAATTTTCCCCATGTAAATACACGAAATTCATATTTTCAGTACACTTTTAAAACTTCCCCTTCTAAGGTCTTGTATTTGAAATATCAAAATATCAAATTATCAAAAAACTACAACTATGGAGCTTTCTCCACACTTAACTGACATATTTGTGTAGGGTGTTTTTCCACGTTTATAAATTTGCTTAATTTTGCACAGTAGTCAGTCTAGGATGCATAGATAAGAAATTCTCCCAGTAGAACCTATATAGCCAAGAATCAAGTTGCAAAGTAACACAAAACAGAAAAGATGAAATAGAGAAATTAGTCCGCAGTATAACAAGGGATCTACACAAGGAACTTAGAGCGGGCAATCTCACAATGTGAAAGGTTAATCACAAGATTTAAAATCTAATCTTGCTTTCAAAGGCAGCTCATGTAATTGCATACATTGTAAAGGAAAATGAGAACAGTGGGAACAGAAAAAAAATTTAAACAAGCAGGCTTGATATAAGCCATAAATTTAATATGGAGAAAAGCAAAGTTAGCAAGAGTAAGCGCAGACCTCAGTAAAGGGTCAGCCAGGGAACTAGAACAACAAGTAGTCATTTTAAAAGAAAAGGGAATTTTTGATTTGGATAAATATGGATTCCAGTAGAATACTCCCTAAAGGCCCCTCAGATTAAATTCCATTCATTTGTGCTGCTTAACAAATATTTATATGAGACCTATTTTGTGCCGAAGTTGTGGGAATACAGAGATAAATTGGATCCTGGAGGAAGAGCTTCTTTGCTGCTTAGAGCTCAGAGCAGACATGGAGAGCTCAACAGTGGAAGAAATCCCTGCATGAAAAAGATGGCATGTCAGCTAGGCTTTTCTTGAAGAGAGGTAGGGCTTGGGAATGGGAAGGCAGACTCGTGGAGGTTACTACAAGAGCAAGACACAGAGGTGGGGAAGCCTGGAGCAGATGCAGGAGGCAGAGAGATCTTCAGGCTGCTGGAAAGTTCCATCTGCCTATGTGGGAACAGCAGGGGCTGGACAGGAAGATGGGGTTGAGACTGGCGAGCCTGGGAAGCTTGCCTTAATTCTATGGAAAGTTGGAAACCTTCCATTGGAAGTTTTGGAGCCCATGGATGGTCTGATGGTAAAGGTCTCAGGGAAAGTTAATCTGGCACTTGGGTGTGGGGCAACCTAGAGAAAGAAGAAAATATTAATCTCAGAAGAATATACTTTTGGATGGCAAATGTAGTTTGTATTCATGGGCTATAAGACTTGGAAGCCATTTGTATGAGTGAAGTGCTTCCAAATTCCAAGATTTCACTTGTTGCTAGTTGGAAAACCAGTAGGAGTTGCTACTGAGGAACAGGGACAGTGAAAAACCCCAGCCCATTGGTGTTTCTCAAATCCAATACTCAGGTGTTTTCAGAGAGACAGGCAAGATCCCTGGGATGGTAGATTGCCAAGGAATGAACAGGCAATAACCGTCCCAAGGATGTATGCAATTCCCTATCACAGCTTGAATGTGGATACCATCAGGCCCAACAGTAACATGCACTGTCAACCAATCCATGAGCACCTACCTGCTCAAAAGCCCAGATGTGTGACCCAGGACAAAAACTTCCTCCACATTAATTTCAGGAGGGAAGCAGGCCTTGCCATACCAGCAAATGCATTTACAGGGTTTTTGTAATAACTGCATGCTGTTAGGGTTTATGGGAAGCATTACTGAAATCAATACTAAATGAGTGAGTAAGAAAGAATTTTTTGGTTTGTTTCCTTAGGGGCATGTCTTTATGAACTATTTACTTAGTATTTTATACTTTTTAAGGTGCTTTTAAATATCTGATATTATTTCATTTCCTCCAATAACTCCATTATTTTCATTTTACAGGTGGAATTACAGAAGCCCAGAGAGGTTGTGTAGCTTGTTTCAGATCCCACAGCCACATGCTAGAGGAATGAATAACCAGAACTTATGTCACATGGTTTTTCTCCCCCAAGTCCCCTGACCTCCTCCAACTATATTTAAATATTTAAGTCTTGATATAGTTTAAATTTTAAATACTTAAATAAAGTTTAAATACATAAACTATTTAAGTGCTTCTAAATCTAAGGAAACCCTCAGGTGTATTCCTGAGAGTTTTAAGAGAAAATCCCAGCAGGATTTTGGGATGAAACCGAATCCGTCTTCTTGGCAGAGAGCCCTCTGGTGGCAGGTAAATTAAAGAGTTCCAAAGCTGGAGAGTCAGGAGAAAATTTTAGGATCTGATTTTATAACAAGATACTAAATCATAGAAAAATTTTAGAATGACTCATCTAATCCAGATCTCTCACTTGGCATGTTAAGAAACTGATCCCCAAAGAGGCCAAGCAGTGTGCTCACGGCGACACAAGCCTCCTAAGCCAGTGCTTTTCTCCAGTAAGAAAGTACCACTCGGCATTCTCCTCATCCTGGTCTCTCTTGTAAATTAATGTACACACCACACAGACACTGCTCTTCTTGAGAAGCAGGATGCTGGATAAGTGCCTGGCACTTGCAGGAATCAGAGTATGCATGGCTACCTCCTGGCTCCTATTTCTAATAAAATGATTCAGAACCAGATGCAGTGGTACACTGCAACACTTGGGAGATTGAGCCAGAAGGATCACAAATCTGAGGTCAGCCTGGGCAACTCAGCAAGATCCTCGGCAATTTAGTGAGACCCTGTCTTGAAGTTGAAAAAACAAATAATAAAAGGGGCTGGGTACATAGCTTACTGATAGAGGAACTCTGGGTTTAATTCCCAATACTGGGGGAAAAAAAAGTTAAGTGATCATGTGACTTTATCCTTCTCATCCCCCCTGAGCCTCAGTTTCTTCATCTGTAAACTAGGAATAGAGATAGTTCCCATCTCATTAGGTTGTTTCCAGAGTTAAATGAAATAACACAAGTTGCACGCTTAGCACAAACCTGGCTTGTAGCAAATGCTTGATATATGCTCATTGATATTATTGTGCTTAATTGGTCACCTCTGTCTGCCTTGGTGTACTCAGAACCATTAGCCCTAAAGCTTTTTGCTTGCTTCATCTATTGATTATAAGTTTTTTTAAAAATATCTTTTTGTTCCTCAGGAGAAGTGAGTGTTTTAAAGACAGTCACTTCTCCAAGCTGAGAGCAGATACCCATAAACCACAGAGATCATATCTCAGTGTGCCCAGGGAACCTGGTTCTTCTTCCACTGATAGCAAGACTGGTTCTGCTCAGGCAGAGCCAAAGGCATACACCTCCTATCCATATTCTGAATGCAGCTTTAGTTCTGTGGTGGGTTCAGGGAAGCAGGAAAAGCCAGTCCACTGTCCCTCACTTTTACACTGGCTTCCAGGCACTGCTTCCAGGTTCCTCAGTTAAGAGGCATTGTCAGCACCTCTTGTGCTCGGTTGTCAAATGGGAATGAATAAAAGCACCTGACCCTTCTTGCCAGCATCTTTGTGGGACCAGAGATCTGGTATGTGAAAGTGCTCAGAAGCAAGGAAAACAGAACTGATGGCATCAAAAACGTTAAAACTAAAGTTCCTGCTTCCAACTCGTTTATTGTGTGTTGCTATGTGGTAGGCACTGAATTTGACAAGCAAAATGACATAGTCCCTGCTTACTTGAAGTTCACAATCTAGTGTTTTCCTTGGCTTGTCATTATTATTGTGACCACTAAACAACATGCAGTATACAAAAATAAAATAACATTAACAACAGCCATCAAAGAGCACCTGCTGTAGATTAGATGATTGACTTATAAACAACAATAGCAACTTTGGTTGAAACTTAGGTGTTTGGCAAGTACTATGCAATTAACTCACAACTGTATAGATGTGCTACATATAGATGAAGCTCTAAGATTGAGATAGGTGCAGAAACTTGCTGAAGGTCTTTCTTCAAATTACCAGCAAAGGGCTACAAGTTAAATTCAGTGCTCTGAAGTGTGCCACTAACCACATTACCATTAAAGATTTTTGACTTTAAGTCATTTGTGGGCTACTATAAGAACTCTGAATTTAATACGTACAAACTTAACATTGTATCACGTTGATTTGTACCTCAATCCAAATGTAAATTTGTATCCCCTGTAGGACACTTTTGTTTTAAACATACATTGGGAAAAATAAGATTCTCCAAAAGGAATAAAATTATTGGAAGCTTCTGAGATTTTTTGGGGAATGAAATCAAAGAAATGTGGTGGACAATTACTCCCATAGTAAATAGGTTGGTCTGGAGTTTCTGTTATACCAAGTGCTAATGGGACTCATCTTTAGATATGTAAATGATTTTTTGTTTGTTTGTGTAAATGATTTTTTGTTTTTGTGATACCATGGATTGAACCCAGGGGTGCTTAACCACTGAACCACATCCCCAGCCCTTTTTGTATTTTATTTAAAGACAGGGTCTAATGAGTTGCATAGGGCCTCACTAAGTTGTTGAGGCTGGCTTTGAACTCACCTGAGCATCCGGGACTACAGGCATGCACCATTGCACCCAGCTAAATGATGTTTTTATATCTTTGTGTAGAACCTTGGGTGTCTATGATAGCTACAACAGAATATGGCCTTCATAGACAGGCTGAACACATATCCCAATTTACTTATAAAATTCCAGTTTGTGCATTTTATACCTGCAGAATTATTGAGTGCCCTCTTTTATTCTCAAAATGGTCTAGATTTGGACAGTAAATTTTATAATTACCCTACAAATAGACCATAAAGCTAAAAAATAATTTCCTCTATCTCTTGAAATTAAAGAGGGGAAGGAGAATATTGTATGTACAATTCCTCTTAGGGTCCACTACCTGAAAACTGAACAAAGCATATGCAACAACTATTTTCACCCATTGGACAACAGTCAGCTCAACACCATGAGGTGGCTACTGTGATTGTCTCAGGGTTTTTTCCCATAAGCATTTTCCAAACCTCAATGAAGATAGGATGAATCTAAGCAGAACACAAGTGGCCTTACTGAACAGAGGAGACAGAAGTCAGATTTCAGGGAGGCTGACTCAACTAGAATTTGTTGGGAGCATCACTGGAAAGGAGAAAAATACACAGTGGAAAAGCAGCATAAGTCTGCATGGGGTCCCATGAATCCACGCCTGCACACGCACAAGCACAGGGCGAGACCCCACAAGTGCAAGCAAAGAACAACTGATTGGGTGCTGTTGCTGAATGAGTAGAGGGGCTTGCATGGGGCTAGGAGATCCAACACAAAATCAAGACATTTATTTAATAGTGACTCAGGAAAGTATACCTTTAAAGTAGGGTTAAATTAGCCTCAGAGTAAGGGATTTTTGCTAGTATATCCTAATAAAGCTTTCTTAAATAGTTTTTACAGGATAAATATGATCTGATAGAAATTTAACTACTCTTTAAATAAAACTCAACATGACTTAAAGAAAGGCAACAAAATCCAGACATTCAAGGATTTAGCTTATGCAATGTCCAGAATGTAATTTTAAGATTACTAGGCTTCAAAGAAGCAAGAAAACATGGTCCATAACCTATAGGGGAAAAAATGTCATTGTAACAGACCCAAATATATGAGAAATGATGGAAGAAGCAGAAAAGGACTTTAAAACACTTATTATAGATATGCTCAAGGACTCAAAGGAAGACATTATCATAATGGGGAGACAAATGGAGACAATAAAAATGAAAAAGGAACCTCTATAATCTTAAAAATTTAGCTTCCGAAATGAAAATTTTACTGGATGAATGGAAGACTAGAAACTCTAGAGTAAAAGACTAAAGAATTTAGCTTTGTATCAGAAATTATCCACACTACAACAAAAGGCTTAAAAATTTAACAAAGTCCCAGGGATCAGTGGAACGACATTAAGTGGTAATTGGACTCCCAGACGGAGAGTGGACGGGGGCTTGGGAAGGAAAAAATCTGATTCAAAAATGGATGGAAATTTTCCTAATTTAATCAAAAATATCAATCCACAGATTCATAAATCATAATGAATTCCAAAAAAGATACACACAAATACATATGTGAAGGTATATCTTAAACTACTGAAAAATAATAGACTTTTTTTCCACATTTTTATTGGTACATTTTAGTGGTACCTAATGATGGGATCTGTTGTTACATATTTGTAAATACACATAATATAACATTATAATTTGGCCAATATCACTCCTCCACTTCCCCTGCTCCCTGCCCACTTCTCACCTGGTTGGTCCTTTTCTTCTACTGATCTTCCTTGGCTGTCCATGAGATCACCTCCACCTTTCTTTTCCTTTTAACTCTCTAGCTTCTGCATATGAGAGAAAATATAAGTCCCCTGACCTTATGAGTTTGACTTATTTTGTTTAACATAATGGTCTCTAGTTCTATCCATTTCCTGCAAATGACATAATTTCATTTTTCTTCATGGTTAAATAAAATTCCATTGTGTACATATACCACATTTTCTTTATCCATTCATCCACTCATGAACATCAAAGCTGGTTCCATAGTTTGGCCATTGTGAATTGTGCTGCTGTAAACAGGAGTATGCATCTATCACCGTAGTAAGACAACTTTAATTCTTCAGGGTAAATACCAAGAAATGGTATAGCTGGGTCATATGGTAGTTTCATGCCTAGTCTTTGAGAATCTTCCATACTGATTTCCATAGTGGTTTCACTAATTTACAATCCCAAAAAGAGTGTCAAAATGTTCTCCACATCCTCTTCAGCATTTTTTATTATTATCTGTATTCTTGATGACTGCCATTCTGACTGATATGAGATGAAATCTCAGTGTAGTTTGATTTGCATCTCCTAATTATTAATGATGTTGAACATTTTTTCATATATTGTTGGCGATTTGTATTTCTTTTTTGAGAACTATTTAATTCAATTGCTTGTTTATTAATTGAGTTATTTGATTTTTTGGTGTAAAGTTTTTTGAGATCTTTATATATTCTAGATATTAATCCTTTGTCAGAAGAGTAGCTAGCAAAGATTTTTCTCCCGTTTTGTGGGTTCACTCTTCACATTCAAAATTGTTTCCTTTTCTGTGCAAAAGCTAATAAATTGACTATGTTAAAAGCAGTCAGAGAAGAAAAAAAGACATGATACATGAAGGAAGCAAGATAGGAATTATCACTGATTTCTGATCTAAACAAAGCAAGCTAAAAGATAATGGAATATTTTTTAAATGCTAAAAGGAAAAAATGATATCACATCTATAATTAATGCTGTATTCAATTCTATATTTTTACTTAACTATATCTATATTCTGTTCTATAACTATTAACTACTATATTTTACTCTATACTGCATTAACATGTCTCAAAAATGAAGACAAGATGAAAACATTTTTAGACAAACTAAAATGAAATAATTGGTTGCACTATAAGAAATGTGAAAGGAACTACTTCAGGCTAAAGAAAATTCTAGATGGAAAGTCAGGTCCACACAAAGGAATAAAGAGCACCAGAAATGGGAATGGTTTTTTACATTCTACATGAAATTATATAATATTATTTATTTATATATAATGTTTTTAAATGATATAATTGAATAACTGATCATTAATCTATAGTATAAACCCTAAGGCATTATAACAAAAGCTATACCTAGTAAGCCAATGACTGAGATCAAATGCAATGCTAAAAAGTAATACAAACAAAGGCAAGAGAAGGAAAACTTAACAGGAACAAAGAACAATTAGGATACAAAGAAAACAAAATGTAAGATAGAACAAACTTAATATACTTAGGAAAGATAATTCTAAGAAAAGTAGGAATAGAGGGTAACTTCTCTCTGATAAAGGGAATCTCTAAAAATCCTTTGCTAATGCAATATTTCATGGTAAGATCATGAACAAAGCAAGGATATCTATTCTCACCACTTTCTTTCAGCTCTATATTAGAATCCTAGATAATGCAATAAAACAAGAGAACAAGGCATATAGATTAGAAAATAAGTGAAACTCTCTCAAACCACATCACCCTACACAGAGAAAATCCTAAGAAGTATACAAAAGAGAGAAAGAGGGCAAGGAAGAGACTCATAATGAATTTGGAAAGGTTGCAGGTAGGGTTCAAGGTCAATATACAAAAATCAGTTATATTTTTATATATTACAGAGGATAATTGCAAAATTAAATTTTAAATTATATCATATATAAAAGTATACAACAATATTAAGTACATCAATTTAACATAATATGCTCAGGGTCAGCATAATGACAACAATTAAAAAATACTAACAGAAGCTAAAGAGGACCTACATGTTCAAGTTTTGAAAACTTCTTTAAATGTTCATTTTCCATAACCTGATCCATATATTCACAATAATACGAATAAAAAATCAAAGCAGGCTTTAAAAAAGCAATTAAAAAGTTGATTCTAAAGTTTATATGAAAATGAAAATATAATTAGAATATTAAAACAATTGTGGAAAAGAAGAACCAGTTTGGAGGGTTAATACCTGATTTTAAGATTCATTATAAAACTGCAGTAAATGAGACAATGTTGTATTACAGTCTAGATAGACATCAGACAAATGAAAAAGAATAGAGACCATACATATACCTATGTACATTCTCATGCACACACATGCCCACATGCATACACATACCTACAGTAAACCTGCTGAGCTCTTAGTATCAGCAGGGAATTTGTCCCAGCACTCTCTGTGGAGACCAAAACCCCTGAATGCTCAAGTCTCTATATAAAATGGTATAGTATTTGTATAAAACCTACATACATCCTCCCTTATACTTTAAATCACCTCTAGATTATTTATAATACCTAACACAATGTAAATGTTATCTATTATAGTCTTTATACTGTGTTGTTTGGAGAATAATGATAGTTTTAAGAAAATTGTACATGTTCAGTACAGATGCAATTTTTCCCAAATATTTTCCATATATACGTAGCTAATTGATTTTCAAAAGGGTACCAACATAATTTGGCAGGAAAAGGAAAGTCATTTCCACTATTGGTTACTGTTGCTGGAACAACTAGATATCTGCATGGGAGAAAATGGACCTAAACCACAACCTCTTCTATACAAGTATAACTTAGGATAGATCATAGATCTAAATGTAAAAAACAGAACTACAAAACCTCCAGAAGAAAATCTTTGCCACCCTGAGATAAGCAAAGATTCCTTTTCTTTTCTTCTTTTCTTCTTTTTTCTCTGTTGGGTATTAAACCCAAGACCTTGTCTATGCTAGGCAGGTGCTCTACCGCTGAGCTTCATCTCCAGAATGTAAAGATTTCTTTAACATAGTAGAAAAGCACTAGCCACATAAAAAAACATTTATAAATTACACTTCCTCTGAATTGAAAATGCTGCTCTTCAAGAGATGCTGTTAGGAAAAGGAAAGGGAGCTTGCCCCTTACTAGGAAAAAATATTCACAATGCATATATGTAACAGAGGATTTGTGCCCAAAGCAAATATAAAAGACATGGCTCAATAGTACTAAGGCAAATAACCCATTTTTAAATGGTCAAAAGATATGAACAGACTCTTAACAAAAGAAGAGAAAGAGTGAGAGGGAGGGAGGGAGATAATCCTATTATACCTAACTACTATTAGCCAATAAGTCCAAGAGAAGTCCATTAACATCTAGAAAACTAGGGAAATGCACATTAAAACTACCATTGGATACCAAGTCTTGATGAAGATCTGGAACAATTGAAACTCTTATAAATGTAGGTGGTACAATCACTTTAGAAAACAATTTGTAATATCTTATGAACTTGGACATATACTTTACATATAACTCAACTTCATTCTCTGATGTTTATTCAAGTGAAATAAAATTATATGTCCAGGTGGTAGGAAAAACTTGCATGTGAATGTTTATAGATGCTTTATTCATAATAAATCTCAAGATGGAAATAATTCATTAATGTTACTGACATCAAGAGAATGAATAAGCAGTGGGATGTTTTGGTGCATGCCTGTAATCCCAGTGGCTCCAGAGGATTGAGGCAGGAGGATCCAGAGTTCAAAGCCAGCCTCAGCAAAAGTGAGGTGAGTGAGACCTTCCTGTCTCTAAATAAAATACAAAATAGGACTGGAAAAGTGGCTGAGTGCCCCTGAGTTCAATCCCTGGAAACCAAAAAACAGGAAGGTGGCAGGGAGAAGAGATGAAAGAATGAGCAAAAAGAGGCATATTCATATTATGGAACAATACTCAACAGTAAAGGAACCCAGATAAAACTCAAAAACATCATGCTGAGCAAAGAAGTCAGACACAAACAGAGTACATATGATTCCTTTATATGGAGTTCTAGAATAGGCAAATTGAATCTGTAGCTGCAAAAAACAGATTGATAGTTGCCTGAAAGGGGAGGCAGAAGGGGCAGGTGATAAAGCCACACTATACCCTGACTGGTGGACCAATACATTGGTCCATGTAGTTGTCAAAACTTGATGAACTGTACCTTTAAAACAGATGTATCTTACTGTACCTAAATTTTATCTCAGTAATGTTTTTTTTTTTTAAAAGAAAATTTAGAGGGGTGAAAGGGCAAAAATTATGAATCATTTTGCAACAATTAAAAAGAATAGCATAGATTTTGCTTCTGAATCAAAAAATATAATATTAAATGAAAAAATGTTGAAGAGTACACTTGTTCTCACTTATATTTTTTTAAAAGTACAACATATGTATGTATGAACAGCTCTGGTGGTTCAACTTAGGACAATTTTCAACCTTAAGATGGTACAAAAGCAATATGTACTCAGTAGGAATCATACTTCAAAATTTGAATTTCAGTCTTTTCTCAGCCTGGGATACTCAATCCAGTACTCTCTTGTGATGCTGGTCAGTAGCAGTGAGCCACAGCTCCCAATCAGCCATGTGATCACTAAGGGACACAAAGGACACTGTAGTGCACTATTGGCTATGATGTTTAGTGGGTGGATTGTATGCATTTTCGACTTGGAACATTTTCAATTTATGATAGGTTTATCAGGATGTAACCACATTTTAAGAAAAAAGTTTGTGTACTACACACACACACAGTATATGTGTGTGTATGTATATTATATATACATATATATATACGTACATATATATATATACATATATATATACATATATATTATATATGTATATCCTGAGAGAATGTCAGAAACATACAGAGAAAAGTAGTGCTAGCATCAGAAGTGTTTTTGCTTTTACTTTGTATATGTTCTGTATTTCTCAAATTTTAATAGCCTTAATAACCTTAAAATAGAGCATTTCATTAAAGTTTAATATCTGAAAACCCTGTTTTCTTCTAAGTAATAAGATTAACAGAGTAAAACAGGAAGACACTTCTTTTTCCAAGTATTTTTCTTGTTCATGCTTGTGAAACATGTAAAAACCTCTACTTAATCACCTTAGTGTATAGTTGAATAATATTAAATACATTCTCATTATTGTGTAACCACCACTGCTATTCATCTCCAGAACTTTTTCATCAGCTCAATATGACACTGTTCGCAATTTCCCACTCCCTCCTTCTCTCAGTCTCTACTGTCCACTCATCTACTTTCTGTGTCTATGAATTTATATTTCAGGTACCTCAGATAAGTGGATTCATAGAATATTTGTTCTTTGGTGTCTGGCTTATGTCATTTAGACTAACGTCTTTAAGACTCATTCCTGTTGTAGCATTTATCTGAATTTCACTCATTTTTAAGAATGACTAATTTTTCATTACACACATATACCCCATATCATTTATCCATCCATCCCTCCATGGACACATGGGTTGCTTCCACCTTTTTGCTATTGTGAATTGTGCAGCTATGAAAACTGGCTCAAGTTCCTGCCTTTAATCCCTTTGGGCATATGCCTAGAAGTAGAATTGCTGTAGCATAAGATTATTCTATATTTAACTCTGAGGAATTACTATACTGTTTCTCACAGTGGCTATACTATTTTACATTCCCACCAGAAATGCACAAGGGTTCCCATTTCCCCATATCCTTGCCAACACTTGTGGACTCCTGGATTTTTGTTTTGTTTTGGTTTGGTATTTTTGCATTTATGACAACCATCCTAATAGATGGGAATTGATATTATAATTTTGATTTGCATTTTCCTGATGATTAGTGATGTTGATACTCATTTCATATGCTTATTGGTCATTTAATATCTTCTCTGGAGAAATTTCTACTTCTTTGTCCAATTTTAAATTGGGTTGTTTGCTTCATTGTTAGGTTTTAGGAGTTCTTTCTATATTCTGAACCTTTATCCGATATCTGATTTGCAAATACTTTATGCCATTCTGTTTGTAGCCTTTTGATTTTGTTGATAATGTACTTTAGTGCATACAAATTTTTCATTTTAATGAAATCCTATTCATCTCTTTTTATTATTTTGTTGCCTATGGTTTTGATGTCAGATCCAAGAAATCATTGCCAAATCCCATGTCATGAAAAGTTCCTTCTTGCTAAGGATTGCTTTGGCTATTCTGGGTCTCTTATTCCTCCAAATGAATTTCATGATTGCTCTATTTCTATGAGGTCCGTCATTGGGATTTTAATTGGAATTGCATTGAATTTGTATAGCACTTTTGGAAATATGGCCATTTTGACAATATTAATTCTACCTATCCAAGAACATGGGAGATCTTTCCATCTTCTCAGATTCTCTTTAACTTCTTTCTTTAGTGTTCTGTAATTCTCATTGTAGAGGTCTTTCACTTCTTTTGTTAGATTGATTCCCAAGTATTTTATTTTTTTGAGGTTATTGTGAATGGGGTAGTTTTCCTAATTTCTCTCTCAGAGGATGCATCACTTACGAATAAAAATGCATTCGATTTATGAGCATTAATTTTATATCCTGCTACTTTACTGAATTCATTTATGAGTTCCAGAAGTTTTCTGGTGGAATTCTTAGGGTCTTCTAAATAGAGAATCATGTCATCAGCAAATATGGATAGTTTGAGCTCTTCTTTTCCTATTCGTATTCCTCTAATTTCTTTGGTCTGTCTAATTGCTCTGGCTAGAGTTTCAAGAACAATGTTGAACAGTAGTGGCGAAAGAGGGCATCCCTGCCTTGTTCCAGTTCTCAGGGGGAATGCTTTCAAATCTTTACACCAAGAATACTAATAACCCAATCAATAAATGGGCCACGGAAATGAACAGACACTTTCCAGAGGAAGATCTACAATCAATCAACAGATTTATGAAAAAATGTTCAACATCCCTCGTTATAAGAGAAATGCAAATCAAAACCACCTTAAGATTTCATCTTACCCCAATTAGAATGTCTTTTATTAAGAATACAGGCAACAACAGGTGTTGGCGAGGATGTGGGGAAAAGGATACACTCATACATTGCTGATGGGAGTGCAAGTTGGTGTAGCCACTCTGGAAAGCAGTGTGGATATTCCTTAGAAAACTTGGAATGGATCCACCATTTGACCCAGCTATCCCACTCCTTGGCCTATACCCAAAGGACTTAAAATCAGACTACAGTGATGCAGCCACATCAATGTTCATAGCTGCTCAATTCACAATAGCTAGATTGTGGAACCAACCTAGATGTCCTTCAATAGATGAATGGAAAAGAAACTGTGGTATATATACACAATGGAATATTACTCAGTCATAAAGAAGAATAAAATTATGGCATTTGTAGGTAAATGGAGGATGTTGGAGACTATTATGCTACGTGAGATTAACCAGTCCCAAAAATCCAAAGGCCAAATGGTCTCTCTGATAAGTGAACGATGATGCATAATGTGGGGTGGAATGATGGCAAGAATGGAGAAAGGATAGAGAGCATAGAGGGAAGGGAGGGGTGGGGTTGAGGTTGGAGGGTAAGAATAATAACAGAATGTGTGACAGACATCATTGCCCTGTGTACATGTATGAATGCACAGATGGGGTGACTCTACTTTGTGTACAACCAGAAAAACAATTGCTGTACTCCATTTGTGTTCAATGAATCAAAAAATTAAATTAAAAAAAAGAAGAAAAGTTCCTGTTTTCTTCTAAGAGTTTTAAAATTTCAGCTTTTATGTTTAAGTCATTGACTCATTGTGAATTAATTTTTTATATATTTTGTAAGCTAATAGTCTAAACATTCTTTAGCATGTGGATATCCAGGTCTCTCAGCATCATTTGTTGAAAAGACTGTCTTTTCCCCATCCAATGATCTTAAAATTATGGTTAAAATCACTTAACCAAATATGTAAGAGTTTATTCCTAGGCCATTGGCTCTGTATGTCTGTCTTACCAGTATCACATTGATCTGATTACTAAAGCTTTGTAGAACATTTTGAAAACAAGAAGTAAGAGTTTCTAACTTTGTTTTTCTTTGTTCAAGGTTGTTTTTGCTATTTGTGGTCCCTTGAGATTCTATAGGAATTTAAGGATAGCCTTTTCTGCAAAAAACAACTTCAAGATTTTGATAAGGATTGCATTTCATCTACTTATCACTTTGGAGAGTATTGACATCTTAACAATATTAAGTCTTCTAATCCTGGACACAAGATATTCCTCTACTTATATATGTCTTTTTAAATTTTTTTTAGCAATGTTTTATAGTTTTCAATGTATATGTTTCACCACTTCCTTCAGTTAATCCCTAAGTATTTCATTTGGGGATACTATTATAAGTGGAAGTCTTTTCTTAATTTACTTTGTGCATTACCCATTTTTGGTTTATAGAAATATAACTGATTTTTATGGGTTGATTTTGTGTTCCGCCACTGCCGAATTTGCTTATTAGTTCTAACAGGTTGTTTATTCATCCTAGAATTTTTTATATACAAGAACTTGTCATTCTTCTAGTGTTTTCTTCAAATTAATCACTTCATGGTGTTTTATGTCAAGTTGTATTTGCGGTTGTTGTTTGTTTCCTCTCTCGTTGGTAGCATTGAAGCTCTGTGGGTATGGGGATGGCGTTCATCTCATTCATTGCTTCATCAAAAGCGAAAGTTAACAGATACCATTGCCCTGTGTACATGCATGAACGCACAGATGGTGTGACTCTACTTTGTGTACAACCAGTGAAACAATAGCTGTACTCCATTTGTGTTCAATGAATCAATAAGTAAATTAAAAAAAAAACTTAAAAAAAAAGCAAAAGTTATGCTTAAGTCATCTTGCACTATTTCTTGATATGGAAAATATATTCTTTCCATTTCTTTGAGATTTTTTTTCTGGACAATAGTGTGTAATACTTGAAGCCATGGAAAGGTAAGAGCTCTCTAAGACAATGATTTCAAGGTGTGGTCTATTAATCCATGACATTGGAACTACTTGGCAATATTCACTAGACTGTTGAGCCTTTAGACATACTGAATCAGTGTTTTCTGGAAATGGGGTCCAATGATCTGCATTGGCAACAAGCTCCCAGTTTCTACTTATACTAAAATTTGAGACTCACTGTGAAGAAGAGGACATGACTCTTCTTTGGCCTCTATTTTCTTCATCTGTAAAAGGTGGAGAGATGGCTGCCAGAAGTGGAAAGGGCAAAGGACTAGAAGCACAAGATCCAGGCTCAAGACCATCCTAGCTATTAGAGCATAAGCTAGTCATTGAGTCTTGTTTCCTCTTCTGTAAATTAGATATACTAATTCCTCCTCTGTCCACATCCACAGAGCTATGAGAACCAAATATAAAGCCCTTTCATAAGCTGTTGAACATAAAAAGCAGGCAAGTGATGATGAGAACGTGTTTATAAGGAAGAGCATAATCCTGTAAGAAAAATATGTGTAACTAATTTTAAAATACAAATTCAAATGTCTAAAATAAACATTTATTCAGTGCTTATAGATACCAAGCACAGATTTAAATATTTTCTTTGATTTTTTAAAATTTTAGGTAATTGTACACAAATGGAGTACAACTATCATTTTTGTGGTTATACACAAAGTAGAATCATAAAATTTGCATATTTATACATTTACATAGGGTATAGATGTTTGTCTCACTCTATGTCACACAGCAATCTTATTAAGTATTACTATTATCATTTTACATGGAAAAATGGAGGCACAGGGAAGAACTTGTACTCAGTAACTAGGTAACTTGCCCAAAGTCATACCACTAGTGAATAGTAGAGTCAGGTATAAGTTCAGGAGCTCCTGCCACATGACAGAGTTCTTTCAACACTTAGCTTTTACATGATTGGTCATTGCAAATTTTGGGGAAAAAAAATACTCTTATCTAATTCCAAAGAGTAGTCTAGGAATTGCAAAGGAACAATCCATTCCTATAAATGCTACCCAAGTTTCCCCATAAATGGCTCCTATTCTGATTCTAGAAAGAAAGAAGAGTCTAAAATTTTTAAGCACTAACATTGTAGATATCATAACAACTGACCATGGAAAAGATTTAGACTTCTTTGATACCTGAGGGGACTGGATAAAGGGGAGGAGAGGGAAGAACATGAAGCTTGGGAAGAATGGCATAGAAAGAAAGCGAAGGAGAGCAAACAAAAGAGAGTGAAGGAAAGAGAGTGAAGGATAGCCTCCTTGCAGAGACTTGTGAGCTGATGTGAGACACATCATATTTCTGATGAGGTCTTCACGCCTTCCTTGCCTTCAAGTAAAAACTGGAGCCATGAAATCCCTTTTTTGTCAACATTTAATGCCAAGCATTCATGACCATAGCATGGAAAATTGATGAAATTACAGTCTGTTCAGGGAAATAATCTGGTGATGAGAGAAAGAATCTTTGCCTGTGTCAGGATCCTGGTGGCAGCTTTTTAAAACAGGTGAACATTCTCTTCCCTCTCTGCTGAAAAACATCCCTTTGTATGAATGCCAAGGGCACGTCTATGGAGAAAGGTCAAAGGGAAACAGAATGACACAAATAATTGAGATATTTTTAAGGGCATGTAAGTCAGTGAACATTTCGTTAGTATCATTTCAGCAATTTTCTGTTCTCCAAGAAGTAGCCAAATTGAAATCATATCTTTCTACTCAATAAGCAAAAGAATGTGATTATGTTGCCATAACATTAGCATTTGAGACAGTCATGTGACAGGCACCAAGAAATCAGAGCTTAAAAACAAAATCTAAGTTAAATTAACCTGGTTATTTCCCATGAATATTTTTCACCAGAATGAAAATATAATCACTTCTTCATGAGTTAATGACAGTTACAAATCAATATTCAAAATAATGCATTTCTTGTACATGCTGTATTAAAATCTCAAGCGACTGAAAAGTGTTGGTGAATCTAGTCATGGAGCACTCAGCTTCCACTTGCAGTACTATGTCCCAAGGTTCGAAGCTACATAATCGTTTCAGTTAATTATTGCTACTTAATAAGTCAAAATTTTGTGACTTAAACCACATTGACTTTAATTGTCATGTGCTACATTGATCTCCATGAGATTTGGCTGATGCCAGTGGGACTAACTCCTATGGTCAGTTGCTTTGTTGATTGTGGGTTGGTTGGTCTAGCATGCTTTGGCTAGCATGACTTGGCCCTGCTCCACATGGTGTCTCATCCTGCAGCAAACTAGTCCAAGTTTGTTTTCATGGCAGTGACAAAGCTAGGAGAGAAAGAATGGACGCAATCAAGGTCTCTTGAGGTCTAGGCTCAGAACTGGCACACTGTTCCTTTGCCACATTTTATTGGACAAAATCACAAGGCTAGCCTAGATTCGAGGGGTGGGAAATAGTCCATCTCTTAATGGGAGGAGCTGCAAAATAGCATTGTCAAGGGGAAGACTGGAAACCATTTTGCAATCAATCATTATACTTTTCTAATTGGAAATGAATTGGCCTAAATTAATAAACACATTGGTTTATAAAAGTATACTGGTACTCCATTGTTTTATTCTTGGGACATGTATTCCTAAGTTAACAAACATTTAGATTAGGTTCCCAAGTTAATCCATGAGTCCTTTCCCACAAAGTGAAAGAAACCATTATGCATTGACAATGTAGTCTTAAAATGCATAACAAGGACCTCAGGAAAATAACGACAAAGAGAAAATTGGCAGCATTAAATCAGAAATTGATTTTTATTCCTTAGGTAAATGTGCCTTAGAAAAGCAAGTTTTGATGGAGAATGACTGTATGGGGCTCTTTTTTCCAACCCTCCAGTGCTGGGGATCAAACTCAAGGCCTCACTCATGCTAGACAAGCACTTTACCACTAAGTTATACCCCAGCCCTACATGGTTCCTCTGAATCACAGGATAGCAATTGTGAGAAAAATGAGAAATGCCTTGTTATTATCTGCTTCTCCCACCATTCCCTGGCCACCAAGCAAATGCAGTTTTGATTCTGAACTTCAATCCCACTCCAATCTCTTTCTTTAACTTGCTATTAGGAAATTCAAGCAGTTGAAATAGTACTTAGTCTGTTTTTTTTTTTTTTTTTTTTTTTTTTTGGGTGGTGCTGGGGATTGAACCCAGGGCCTTGTGCTTGCGAGGCAGGCACTCTACCAACTGAGCTATACCCCAGCCCAAATACTTAGTCTGGAAACCTTGAGTATTGTTATCCTGCTGTGCAGCAGAACACCTGGATTTCTAGCTCCTGTCCTGCCTAACTGTAACACGTGCTCATCAACCTGGTCTCACCCTACTCCTCCCTGCCCTCCCAGTCTCTGATTACCACCCTCTGTTCTCAACTTCAGTGAGATCAACATTTTATATATTTTTTTAATTTTTAAAATTTTTTAAAATTAGTTGTGCATGACGGTAAAATGCGCTTATACATTTTGATAAATCATACACAAATGGAGTATAGCTTCTCATTTTTCTGATTATACATATGTTGCAGAACACAAGCAACAATTACTGTTGGCAAGGATGTGGGGGAAAAGGCACATTCACACACTGCTGGTGGGAATGCAAAATGGTTCAACCACTGTGGAAAACAGAATGGAGATTCCTGATGGCTCTTAGAATGGAGCCATCATTTGACCCAGTTATCCCACTCTTCTATTTATACCCAAAGGACTTAAAATCAGCATACCACAGTGACACAGTCACATCAATGTTTATAGTAGCTCAATTCACAATAGTTAAACTATGGAAACAACCTAGGTACCCTTCAACAAATGAATAGATAAAGAAAATGTTGGAATGATGGAATACTAGTCAGCTATAAAGAAGAATGAAATTCTGGCATTTGCTGGTAAATGTATGGAGTTAGAGAATATCATGCTAAGCCAAATCAAAAAAGACAAAAGCCAAATGTTTTCTGATATGTGGATGCTAATTCACACTAAGGCAGTGGGGGGATAGAGAAGAGTTGAGTTACTTTATATTAGGTAGAGGAGAGTGAAACGGGGGGGAGGTGGCATGGGGATAGGAAGGAAGTGGAGTGAAGCAGACATTTATTACTTTTCTTTGTTTATTTTTAAGATGCATTTTAAACATATAGAAAACTACAGAAGGTCAAATAAAATATCCCTGGATATATTGTCCAGTTTATCAATCCTAAAGTTATTGTCATATTTGCTTTATAGTTCTATTGAATAAAGAAAGTATTACTGATACACTTGCCTCTCTCCCTTCCCTGTTCTTCCCACATCTTTCTGCCCCTAACCCCGTATGCATAAAAATGCCTGAAGGTTTCATCCTAGTCCCTTTCCCCAAATGCACTTTCTTCCCAGGTTATGGCAGCCATTCCTCTGGCTTCACGTCCAAGGAGTACCGAGGGCAGAGAGCAGGAGCTGGTCATCCTTGGTGTATGTAATTAGGAGGATGCATTGTCTATAGATATTTGAAAAACAACTAGAAGACCAAATACGAGTGGGTCTAATTTTTATTATCACTCTTAGTACCCATGATAACATAGTCCTTCCAGGGAAGGGTGGAGTTGGTAGGGGTCTGTTATTGATTTACGTTCTAAACAATGTTTATGATTGTTGAGTTTTCATAAAAATACATGCTTCAGATTTGCACATTTTTAACATACTTTAATAAGCTTTGTATTCTAGAATGCTTACATCTATGGTTGGCCTTTCTTCTCCATATGACAAAGGCAGGCAGACTTAGCTGCATTAATTCATCCCAAAGAAGGTTCTTAATGGTTTGAAATGATTCAAACAATTTGCTCAAAATTCAAAATAAATAATCACAGTACAATAATTGTGAAATGACACAATGAGTTATTTCAATTTTGTCATTCTATGTGAACATTTGAAGTTTTTGTCTTTGAATGTTAAAACAGAGAAATTGTGAACTAGAAAGTGCAATCTTTTTATTGAAAAGCATAAAATACAATTCATGCTTAAATATTTATTAATTTGAATATCTTTAAAATGAAAGTATATTCTGTTTATTGTTGTTTTTACTTAAAACTGAAGAATGAACTAAGGGAATATAAGCTTTAATTATCACCTGATTATAAATATAACCACCTCATCATATAGGGAGGGAGGGTTAAGAAATGTCTACTTTGGCTGTCAAGCACACTAGACATATCTCTGCTCGCGATGTGCTTGTCACTCCCAAGTTTCTACCTCTGGCCAAGACCTTTCTTATCAGCCTCAAATTAAAGATTAGAGTGGCTTCTTGACAAGTCCACGTGGGTATCCTACAGACATCTCAAAATTAGTGCTCTAAATGGACCCACTGACTATCCCCCCTACCATTCCAGCCTATGCCTCTTTCCAGTGATACCACCATTATCCATCCAGTTACTGAAGCCAAATTCCAGGAGACATCATTGATTCTTCACCCTCCCTCTCTTTCCATTTTCGAGTAATGCCCATGCAATTTCCACTGGCATCAATCTACTTCAAACCATCTAGTGCCACAAACCCCCATTTTCCTGCGTTTGCACTCTTCTCTCTAACCCGTGCTTCCCTTGGCTCCTGGACCAGGTGATGTTGCCCCTTCTCATAATCTTGCAATGAGTTCCCACTGTTCTCAGCATCATTACCATGGCCTGCAAGCCTCTGGGTTTGCCAACAAACATTCTGTCCAACAACATCTCAGAACACTTCCATCCTCACTTCCTTGCGTCTATCTTCAGAGAGCTTGTTTCAGATTCCTACAACCCTAATCTGTTCCCCAAATCAGGGCCATTGCACTTTCCCTCTCCTCTTCTGGAGGCATCTTAAAGGCTTTTTATTCCAGCTCTTGCAAAGGTTCTTCATTCTAATTAATATGTGGATTAAATGCCACTTCTTTGACTCAGCCTTCCTTTACCCTCTTTGTAACCATTACCAACTTCATGATGATATTCTTTTTGTCTCCTAGTGAGTGATTTATCTCCTTCAACATACTGTAAGCTCCATGAGAGCACTAGACATGAGGTTACATGTTGGGCATATAATAAATATTTGTTAAGAATGAATGATCTCTCTCTGCTCTGCATCTGTATGATTGCTGCGATGCCAGGTGGCCATGCAACATTCCCCCAAGAAGGCACTTCCAGCTCACATTGAAATGCCAAGCTCTTGCCCCCAGGATTTGGAACTAGGATTGAGAAAGCATCATTTAGTTCCTCTCAGGTAGATAAATTTGCAGCATGAAAAACACAGGGGCTGCCAGTGACTTTGCTTTCCACCATGTGAGCCAGAAAAACAGAGGCAACAAATTGTCAAAGAGACAAATAAAACAGATGTGCACAGAGTATTCCACATACGAGACAGAATCCTGCTGTGCTATGGTGCTTGCTTCCAGGTGTTCCTGAGGCCCATTACAGTCTGGTTGGTGGCACCACATAGGGCAGAATCTATGTTCTATAAACATTTTTTGCCTAAGTTGGAGTAGACTTAACTCCTCTTACTTGCAATGTTAAAGATTCCATAAAAGTACGTTTGGGTCAAAATATCTTGTGGATGAAACAAAAGCTATAAATTTCTGTACTTGTCAAGTGAGTTGTTCCAAAAAGTAACAAGAGCAAAGTGGACCTAAGTCACTTTCACTCTTAAAAAGACACTGATACTCTGAACTGGCATTTACCAATCAAAAAAGACAGTAGAAAATGAGACACATGACCATAAAATTCATAAGAAGTAACCATGGTATGGGGTGGAAGAGACAAGTAGCAAGGAAGTAAGAAGGAGCCCTCAGAGGTAAGGGAGGAGCAGCCCAGTGAGGGGTTAGAGCATGTATGCATGTGGTGTGATGATTATGAGATAGGTGACTTCACATCCTAGAAGACAGGCATCTATGTGACATTCACCAAGCATGGCCTGTGCCTTTGATTTGGTGTTCAGTTTCTGCATTGAACGAAGGTGAATGGATATATTGGTCCAAAATCCAAGCAGTTTGCCAGACTATCAGATTGTAGCTGCTGTACAGCCCAGACAGGACTCTTGCTTAAAGTTCATCCCCAAAACTGTAGTGGTCCTGCCTAACGCCCAAAGCTTCCAAAGAGCAACCAAACACCTGTTTCATTCTCAGGATACTCTTCGGCTAAATTCACATATTGTTACATTACAAAAATCTTCCCAGAGTAGAGGACATTTCAGTGGTATCTCAAGTGATGATCAGGAAGAAAGGCAAGAGGGCAAAGCCTTTCCAGCAAGGGAACAGCATGTGCAGGAGCCTAAAAGCATGGTGCAAGGTGGTTTGTGCCTGGCCTTTCAAGCAAGTCAGAAAAGCTAAAGGTTTGGGTGCAGAGAATAAGGGGTAGGAAGGTTGCTGGGAATGGAAGAAGCCATTGAAAAGGGCCATGTATGGAAGGAGAAGAAGAGCCATGTATTCAATACTAAGGAGGCAGGTATTCATCCTCTAATGTGCAGAGCAGCTCAAGGGATTTAAGCCAGAGCATGACCTGGAGGGCAATGGCAATGGCAGATGCACTGGCGAAAACCAGGTTTGGAAGCAGGGAGAAAGACCAGGTTAGGGACTGGTAAGGCTGAAATCAAAGCAGTGACAGAGACCACTGAAAGGAAGAAAGAGATTAAGTGACATTTAAAGGGTAACACTGAGAAAATTCAGAAACCAGGGGTCTTGCTTTGCCCAAGACAATTTCAATTTATACCCTTTATCCTGGCTTAATTATTAACAGTGTCCTTGTACTCATTAAGGTGTATCAGTTTTAAGTCCTTTGGGTATAAATCAAGGAGTGGGATAACTGGGTCAAATGGTGGTTCTATTCCAAGTTTTTTGAGGAATCGCCATACTGCTTTCCATAATGGTTGCACCATTTTGCATTCCCACCAGCAATGTATGAGGGTACACTTTTCCCCACATTCTCGCCTACATTTATTGTTGCTTGTATTTTTGATAATTGCCATTCTGATTGGAGTGAGATGAAATCTCAGTGTAGTTTTGATTTGCATTTCTCTAATTGCTAGAGATGTTGAACATTTTTTCATATATTTGTTAATAGATGGTATTTCTTCTTCTGTGAAGTGTTCAGTTCCTTAGTCTATTTACTGGGTTATTTGGGTTATTTGGTTTTTTGGTGTTAAGTTTTTGAGTTCTTTATATATCCTAGAGATTAATGATTTATCTGATGTGCATGTATGACTGCATGACCGATGTGATCCTGCAATATGTATAATCAGAAAATTAAGAGATTACACTCTATTTATGTATGATCTATCAAATTGTACAAATGCATTCTACTGTCATGTACGACTAATTAGAACAAATAAAATGAATAAATGAATTTTTTTAAAAAAAAGTGTGTCAGTTTGGATGAAAAGTTGTAGGCCCAATCTAGCTATAGGTCATGAAAAAAGAGAAGTCTAGGATGCCCCCCCCCAGGAATGTGACTTGGACATCCTCGGAGATCATTGTTCCAGTTACATGTATAGAATATGAAAGGAATATGTTTGAGGCAGAAAATAATGATATTATCACATACTAGCTTTAAGGTGCTTATTAGATATTAAGTGAAATTACCAAGTAAGTAGTTTAAAATATGTAAATATAGTGCAGAATGATGTAACACAAAAATCTTAAAATATTTCAAGACAATCTGTTTTTTCTCCCTAAGTTTCCTGCAAAACCCAACTGTGTGAAGTTCTATACCAGAAACTCAAAATCATTGATAAAATGTTGAAGAAACATACAGAGCCTACGGCAAGAGCCAAACCAGTGGATTTTACTGATAGGCCCCAACAGGAAATTTCATTTATGCTGCCAAATCCTTTCCCAATGGAAACCTGGGATTGATAGGAATATTTTACAGAAATTTCAGCACCTCAGGCTCTCAGACATTTAAATTATAATATACAATAAATCAGTAAATTAACTTTCAACTTCTATCTGGTCATTTGAGGGCAAAACCTTCCAGAGCATAAAGCAGAAATGTTCACAGACTACAATTTAAAACATTCTGGGTTTCCAATTAAATGAGAATGATACCGGGTGAACTGACAGCGAGCTTCTCTCCTCTGTTACTCACTGGGGTTTATTTAACATAGCAGGCAGTATAATCAGTGGCACCCCCCCCCCACACACACACACATATCACTGATTCTTGGCTTGAACTTCAGCAAAGAAACAATTTGTCACAGTAACAGCTGAAACAAGAAGTGTCAGTAAGATTGATTAGACTTATTATTACAGGTTCCAGCACCCATCAGAACCACACGACTCCACTTCTTCTCCCAGAACGTGCTGGGGGAGCAGCAACCAGCCAAGACTTGATGGCCATGGATACTGACAACAGCCACTCTCTCCAGGGCCACTGGATACAGATGGCCCACCCACCCCGCCAACCATTTCTCCATCTGCCATGACCACCCTGCCCTTCCTGCCCCATTACCAGCCTCGTTAGGTGCTATTTATGCCTAAACAATCAATCCAAACCTCGCAGCAGCACCATCGTAATTGATTAAGGAAGCCTACCAAAGAGCAGTTTTGCTCAAAGAAAAAAAATTGTTCTTAATTCCAGGAATGTACCCATAGCAAGAGTGTGCCTACTTCACTCTTGCTTTGCTTTGACTTGGATGAGGAAGGAAAATAAGGAAGGAGGAGCGAAAAGGCTTCTATCATAGAATGGAAAGCACAGAGCTTCAGTGCTGATCACAGACACTCTGCTGCTGACAAGCTGTGACCCACAGGTCAGGCCCTTCCACAGACTGACTTTGGAAATCTGAAAGCATCCTTCCTCTCCTCATTTTTCCACCATGACCACCCAACTCTCCAACTACATCTTTAACAGCTGTCTTGGTTTCAGCCAATGTCCATTCCCCAACTTACCATACTTCTTGGCTTCTTAGTGATCATAAGATAAAGTGCCATCTTCATAGCCTCCAGGTACAATCTAAAGGATTTTATCTCTATGGCAGAGGTAGGAAAATAATGACAAAAACAGCTGAACCTTTCTAACATTGACCCTGCTCCTGGATTACCCCACACCTTCTACTCCATACCCTCTGGATGCTCTGGTCCACCTGCAAGGATAGATCCCATCTACCCACCACTTAGAACTGAAAAGCCCACATATTCCTTCCTTTTGGCCTCGGGTGCCTTTATGATAATAAAAGTAGTTTAGAATTTCAAACAGATTCTGTTTATAAGGATTATATCTGTCAGTTGTTACTCTATTAGAAATTAAAATGGAGAACAACTTTAAATATTGAGTCAATATCCAGAAAGCTAGAATTTATTAACAGAAATCACATATTTAGATAAAATAACTACATTTCCAACACACCCAAAAATGAGGGAGCAGAATAGCACTGTTTTGCATATGTGCATGTCTATTTGGAAGACAACTGGATTTTCATATTTGCCTCTGCATTGAATCTGCAAGATAACATGTCATGCAACCTCTGGAAAATGTCACTTTATACCTATGAGGACTAAGCATCTTAGTTCTGTTATGAATTTTGAGCTTCTGAAAGACTCGGAAGCTTTAGAGATCACCTTTTATTCCCCTGCCCCCAGTGCTGGGGACTGAAACGCTGGCCTAAAGCATGCTAGGCAAGCGCTCTTCCTCTGAGCTATATCCTCAGTCCCAAAGATCCCATTTTGAGAACCTTTAATCTACTATAAATAGAATGAATTAAACTTCTAAGTATCTAGGGCTTGAAACAGTTAAACAGAGCAAGTACCACATTGACTTAGAATTAGGCAGATTTGGATTTGAATATCAACTTAGCCTTACTTCTAAAATGGGAACAATGCCATTTGTTCTGCAGGGTTATTATAAAAACAAAACAGGGTATGTAAGTGCTTAAGTCACAGTAATTACAAAAGAGATGCTAAATACCCTTAAAAAGCTATATGCTGTTCTGATAAACTTTGACTCTTGCCAACTGGTTTGAAAAAAATAAAAACAAAAAAATATATAGCATATAAAGTATAGCATAGCCTGGTACAGCCTAGTGTACCAGTGTAGTATATAATCATAATATAGTGAGTGTTCCTGAGCCAGACCTGACAGATGGTCAGCTACTTGATAATGCAGTTAAAGCAGGGCATCATATGAGATAATACAAACATACCTGTAACATTTATTTTAATATAAAATGTGTACGTGAACATTCATCTGCCAGTCTTCTAAAATGGGGCCAATGCTTTTCTATGAGGACAAGTCATGTAACTGTGCCAGCCATCACACTTACACACACCATGCCCACAAAACATCAGCTATGGTTTCTAGCTTCCTTTCTTTAAGTGAAAGGAGAAACTAGAAACACATGAGAAACTATCTGAATACAAAATGCTTTAGATTTTTATGATTTTTCTCCCAAATGGTCTCCATTTCTTTTCTTACTTGGATTAAAGATTTTTTTTAGCAATCAGCTTTTGAACTTAGTTGCAAGATATTAGTTTTTATAGAAACAAGCAAAGAATAACTCTCTTGTATTGCATTTTAATTATATTGATTTGCATAATATTTAATCAAATCCTATAACTACAATAGCAATGTATTAGCATTTTCTAGTGGAACAGAATCAATAGGAAGTATGATTATAAAAAGGGGATTTATTAGATCAGCTTACACCACTAGAAGCTAGATTATCCACAATGGCTGTCTGCAGCTGAAGAACTGGAAGAACTAGCAGCTGTGTAGTCCAAGATGCAGACACCCCAGAACAAGAAAGATCAACAGTGCTGCCCTAGTCCAAGACCAAGGCTTCTGGAAATTACCTGGAGAATCACTGACAGAGTCCACTTTGGAGGAGTGAAGAAGTGAGAGTCTGATATCCTCAGACAAAGCAGCAATCAAGAACCGATTAAGAAGAGCAGAGCTTGCATCTGCATCTGCTTCCTTGTTCTTCCAGCTCTTATTCCATCCTATTGGGCAATGCCACCTATGCTTAGGAAGGGTCTCCACTTCAGTTCACTATCCCACATTCCAATCATTCCTAGACACACCCTCACTGACACACCCAGAAGCCTCTTAACCATCAGCATCTCTTAATCCAATCAAGTTAACAATTCAAATTAATCCTTACAAGCAATAATTGGTATAAACAGAACAAAGGACTAACTCTTGGTAAGCATACAACTAAGGAGGGCAGACACACACAGGTGAGTTATGGAGGCGCCTATGAGCAATGGTATTCATGGTGCCACATGCCTGGGTCTGTATATCCAATAGAGAAAAAGGGAAGCAAGGATTGATCTGAATTGGTTAAGAAGAATTTATTTAACAGAGCTTCTGGAGATCTGTATGTACTGTCATGGAAAGATATTCAAAAGTCTCCAGTGACAAATGAAAGTGGCAAAACACCTAGAATATCATATGGTCCACTGAACTGAAAACAAGAACTCTGCATACATCCATCTATTATGGAGGCACAGACAGAGGCCTGGGAGGATGCACACCACACTCTTGGTAGTGGTCACCTCTGGGGCAAGCAGAGATTTAGCATTAGAATAGGAAATGAGTTTTCATTTTTTTCTCCATATCTTCAATGCAGTTGAAACTTCTGTAGTGATCATTTTTAATAAAATTCATTTTTACTATTTTATTATAGTAATGTATTATAGTAATGCAAACTCCTGCCCAAGTAGTAAGATGAGAGACCAGCAAAGCAACTCTCCTTAATTGCCAAAGCAAAACAAGAGTCTGCTGTGTTCATTCATGGTGCAACCTTCATCCCATTTCTGTGATGTTCCACATTTGGGCCCCACCTTTGAGGTGACAAGTTGGTCAGAGAAATCAACTTGTATCAACTAATTATACAAATGCATCCCCTGGTAAAGGCTGGAAAGAAAAAGAACTATGTGAATGTACATGAGAGGATCCTTATCATCTGGGGGACAACAGATGAAGATGAACTGAGATCCAAAGGAGGAGTAGGACTTAGCCCAGGAAGCAAACGAGGAAATGGAAGAAGCATTTCAGACCAAGGGAACAGAATGAGTAAAGGTCTGGTGATAGGAGTATTTTTATTTGTTTGTTTGTTTGTTTAGGGAAGAGGGATTGAACCCAGGAGCACTTAACCACTGAACCACATCCCCAGCCTGTTTTAAATTTTTTATTTTGAGCAAGGTCTTGCTAAGTTGCTGAGGGCCTTGCTAAGTTGCTGAGGCTGGCTTTGAACTTGCAATCCTCCTTCCTCAGCCTCCTGAGTCACTGGAATTATAGGCATGCACCACCATGTCCCACCAAGAAAAGAGTACTTAAAAGCAATGTGACTGAATCAGAGAAGGAAAGGGGGAAAGTGTGGGAAAAGGAGCAGCTGGAAGTGTAGGGCCCATGGGGGTAAGAGCAACTCATTCCTCATTCCTTCTCCTGTAGACCATGCTAAGGAATGCAATCTCTTGTTTTTACGAGCAGTGAGAAGCCAGGAAAAGACATGCTTAGATTTACTTTTTGAAAAGATAGTGCTGGCTGAGTTGCAAAAGAGTTCATGTAAATGACACCACTTCGTAACTGGAGGTGACCCTTGATGGTGGAGGGTGGAGGTAAGTGATGGCAAGAGGGCATGAGGGGGATCTTGGGGACTGGCAAGTTTTGGATTTTGATTCTCTTTCTTTCTTTTCTTTTCTTTCTTTCTTTTTTGTACCAGGATTGAACCCAAGGGTGCTTAACCACTGAGCCACATCCCCAGCCTTTTTTGTTTATTTTCTATTTTGAGACAGGATCTCACCAAATTGCTTAGGGTCTTACTAAGCTGCTGAGACTGACCTTGAGCATGCCATCTCCTGTCTCAGCCTACTGAGATTATAAGCATTGGAATTATAAGTGTGCAACATGGTGCCTGAGCCTTGGATTCTGTTTTAGAAACAGTTTTGCAGTGGTAGGGATTGAGCCCAGGCCTTGACATATGCAAGGCAAGTGCTCTACCACCAGGCTACATCACCAGCTGGTGAAACTTCTTCAATATGTACACCTACAATACATGCATTTGTTTTGGTTTTGGGGAGCTAGAAATCAAACCTAGGGTTTTGTACATGCTTAGCACACACTCAACCATTGAGCTACACTCCCAACCCCTACATCTACTTTTAATGAATGTTATACTTCAATTTTAAACATTTTAATGGTATCAGCTCTGATGGAGACAGCCAGTTAAGAGGGAGCAAGAGTAAAAACAGAAAGATTAGTTAGGAGGCTATTGCCAAGGAATAGGAAAGATGATGTTGACTTGTCCTAGTATAGTAACAGTGGAGATACAGGAATGTGGTGGATTTGAGTTACTTAGGAGATGTTGAAATATGTTTACTAAATTTCCACCTTACATAGTTTCATGGATGGTTATAGCATTGACTCAAAAAAACAAAGACATTGGAGGAAGACTAACTTGGCTTTTGCTGCTGTTGTTGTATTATGGGCAGGGGAGGCAGGGATTCATAAGATCACATTTAGACCTGTCGAGTTTGAGATAGCATGGAAATCTCTAAGTGGAGATGCTGCCAGGCCCCTGTGGATATAAGACTGGTGCATAGGGAATCTTTGAGATTTATAGTGGAGGATTGTTTGTGAAACTGAATCCACAGCACAGTTGGCCACATTTAAGGAGAGAGTAAAATGTTAGAAAAGAAGTAGGCCCATGTGTTTGAAGGACTCGTGGAGAAGGATGAGCCAGGAGAAAGTGAAAGAGCACCCAGAGAGGAAGAAAACCATATATGTTCTCTTTGAGGAGCTAAGAGAAGGGAATTTTTCAGCAGAGTGAGGCCAGGGGGGCTTGATGCTGCTGAGAGGCTAAATAAAATAAAATAGCAAATTGCCATTGGAAAAATGACTTTGTGGATTTAATGACCCAGAGGTCATAGGTGGCTTCATCAAGAGTTTTTTGATGGAAGGATGAGGGCAGGTGCTATACTGGAGTGATGGAGAGGTGAGTGGCAGAGAAGAAGATGGAGACAGAGGTGGGCAGAACTTCTGAGAAGTTTGAACAAGAAGCTGGAAAGAGAGGGGATGGAACTGGAGCTGGGAGGGGGTCTGCTATTGTTTAAGTTGGTAGAGAGTGCAGCATGTTTAAACAATAAAGGAAAGACGCAGGAGCCAGAGACTGAAAATCCAAGAGAAAGAAATGGAGAAACAACAGGCATGTTTTCTGAAGAGGCAGAATCCGATGGAATTGGAACGCAGAGAAGTAGCAACATGAGCAGTCAGGTGTTGTGTGCAATCACTCACATCTGAAAGAGCAGCTCAGACGCTGTGTACCTCCACTCACAGAGAGGAAACTGACATGCTTGCACAATCTCCTTGCTCAGTTATCTTTCTTTCTCCCACCTTTTCTCTTTCCTGGTTTTATTTCAACATAGTCCAGCATGCTTCTGTTAGCATCTGAGTTGCTCACTAGATGCCAACAGACGATAACCAGCTAAGGATCAATCTCCAGAAACCTCTTGTTTGGCAACTGGTGAACATTCCTGAAGAGATGCAGGACTGTGTCCACCCTCAGTCCAATACGGATCTCTGAGAACCATGTTTAAGAAAACATAGTAATTATCATTACAAGTCATTTGATGGCTATAGTGACATTGTGCAATCATGGGTCACAGTCTCTTATCCTTACAAGTAACTTTAAATAGCATCTCCTTTTGGACTCTGGGGTCTTCATTTGTAACCTGAGGAGCATGATTAGGTCATATTTCAGGCTCTTTTCAATCAATATCATCTTATGATTCTATGTCTCCTTGGCCTTAACTTCCCAAAAGAGTTTTTCAATGGGGCATTGTCCACGCACAGGCACGATCATTTAGGGAAGAGAAACCCAGGCCAGGAATTAACTGTTTCCCTTCCCCAAAGCCTAAGAGAGACCAAATCAAAAGTGGGACCCAGAAGTTGCTGGTCTCTTAGTGCCTGTGATGGTTAGTTTTGTATGTCACCTTCACTAGGTTATAACACCAAACTACTTAATCAAACATTCATCTAAGTCTTTCCATAAAGGCATTTCATACATGTGATTAAAATCTACAATCATATAGTAAATCACACAGATAAAAGAGATTAGCCTTAAGGTGGGTGGACCTCATCCAATCAACTGAAGGCCTTAAGAGCAAAAAATTTTCTGAAGAAGAAATTCTGTGCCTTGACTACAATATCAACTCCTACATGAGTTTCCAGCTTGCTAGCCTTGCCCTGCAGAGTTCAGACTTGCCAGCCCCCACAATCTCATGATCCAATTCCCTAAATAAACATCATTTTGTGTATGTATGTTCCATATGCACTCACAGGCACACCGATGTATATATGCAAATGTGTATGCTCATTGTGCATGTGTGTATCCTGTTTCTCTGGGAACACTGACTACTGGTGCCTAAGAGGTCAGTAACTGCACAGAAAGTTTCATGTCTGTTCTCGTGAAAATAAATGCAGAGGGTGGAAATGTACTTGGATTTTGGTTTCCAGAGAAAAGCAAGAATAATATGCCAGAGATTTTGACTTTAGAATTCTGTACGTTTTGAAACAATTGCATTTTCTTGGCTACTTGTGTTACTTTCTGCTTCCTTGCATAACCAGCCATAAAACAATTCAATGCCAGAGTATCATGGCTAATTTCAGATAGGGCACAAAAGGGGCAGCAGAACAGGGTGCTCCTACTCTATAACTGTACCTAGGAAGGGGACAAGCCAAAGGGAAGAGTTAGGAGCAGGGCACAAAGTCACAGGAGCAGGCTGAGCCCCCAAATGTGCAGAAAGGAGAAACAAAGCATACAGGAAGTCAAATCCCAGGGGAGGCTTTGGTGGGGGTAGCAATAGAAAAGCATCTGATGTCCCCTCTGCCTCAAGGACCCACAGCTGTAGCACCAGCTCCAAGATGTGCAAAGACTGTGTCTATGCCCACACTACCTCTCTTTTCTAAATTGACAGGATGGGAGACAGTCAGCAGGAAAAAAAGAAAAAACAACAATGAAAACAAACAAGCAACAACAACAAAAAAACTATGGATAAGACTGATACATATTCCAGCTTTCCCAGGCAGTCATTCTAAGAAAGCATTTGTCTGTCCAGGCCAACTCCAGCAGGTGACCCTTTCATGTTCCACTAATTCAATTTGTGTAGAAATAAGCATAGCTCATTGGCTAAATCTGCCTTTCTGTGGGAGAGGAACTTGATACAACTTGAAGCTGCTAGTTTAATTCCCATCTCCTACAACAATCAGGAAGCTATATTTTTTCCTGATTAAAATGAAGAAATATGAGATCTGTAAAGGATCCTAGAATGCATCAAGTTTAAGTGTCTCCATTCGCTGGTGAGAACCGGGAAGACCATGGAAAAAAATCCAGGTAAGGCAATCAGCCCAGAGTCTAAGGAGTAGGGCCCAGAAGCTCTACAGCAAGGTCGATCCAGGGTGCCCAAGGACATGTCCACAATGTATAGGGTCAGGTGAAAGTGAAATGTATTTGGGGGAGGAGGTGATGCTCCATTTGCCAGTAGGATCCACCTTCTCCACAAAATTCCATGCTCTACTTAAATGTTTTCAAAGATGAGGATTTCACCATTTCATCAAGCAAAGGTTTCATTTTTACATGCAGAATTAAATGTCTCCTTGAACTTCTACCCATGACCCCAGTGGTGCTTGCTGTGGCTGCACATTAGATTTGTCAATAGAACTTATAAACAGTCCTGATGTCCAAGGTACACACCAGGCCAATCAACTCAAAACTCCTGTGGTTAGAACCCAGGCATTCATAATGGCTGAAGCCTCAGTGATCCCAAAGGCTTCCCAAGTTGTAAAGTCACTGCATTCATCTCGGTTCTTGGATCAGTCTCTTTGGGCTCCCATGGCAAAACACTGCTGACTCGTGGCTTAGACAACAGAAATTTCTTTTCTCACAATATTAGGGACTTGAAGTCCAACACCATAGAGCTTACAGATTTGGGTTTTCCTGAGGCCTTTCTTCCAGAAGATGGGCACCTTCTTGCTATGCCCTCACATGGCCCTTTCTCTGTGCACATGCATTCCCAATGTGTCTCTCCTTCATCTGATATGGACCAAGGCCTGACATCACATCCAGCAGTCTCAGGATCCTTGAAGGCAGCAAATAAATGGCCAGTGTCTGGCCTTCACTGAGCTGTCCAGTGAGTTGAGCATGGCCAAAAAGATTTTCTGTCACCCGGATCTCTTCTTCAGCAGATGGTTGTCAAGCACCCTTGGAAATGCTGAAGGAGTGCCAGGGACTCAAGGAGCCCAGGGCACAGGCCAAGGAAGCTGGGTGGTGGCTTCTTCTGTCTCTCTTCACATATTTCAGATGATGTATTATGACAAATGGCCTAGTATCAGACAAGTGAATTCTGCAAAGTAGAGCTTCAACATTTCATTATTTTGAAATGTTCGGTACTTATATGTCTAGAACAGTCCCTCTTACACACTGAGCCTCAATAAATGAATTAATAATCAGTGGAAATATTTTGTTAGATTTGAAATCCATTTAAAATATTATAAGAAATCTTAACACTTAAATTCCCTAAATTTGAATCTAGAGGGAGATAGGAAGGGAAGGCCTGGGGAAGTACTAGGGAATGAAATCTATCAAATTGGGCTATGTCCATATACACATATGCCACAATGAATCCCACTTCTGTATAATGCACTAATTAAAATAATAACAATCATGGAAGAGAGATCGATAGCACAAGTGGATGAAGGGAATGGATGGAAAGGGAAGGTACTAGGAAATAAGATTGATCAAATTATGTCATGTGCATGTATAAATATGGGATAATGAGCCTACTATTATGTATAATTATAATGTACCAATAAAAAAAGCAAAAGAAGAAAGTCCCTAAATTTAATTGGAACTCTTGAAAATTTTGAATGGTTGTAGAAATATCTTAAATCCTGTCTTCTGTGTAATCAGTTGTGGGGTGTTTTTTTTTTTCTTCTTTTTAATTGTGATTTTCAAGAATTTTAAAATCTTACCATTAAGCAGGTTTGTTTTGTTTTGTTTTTTGCAGTACTGGGAATTGAAGCTGGGGGCAGTCTACCACTGCACTACATTCTCAGTCCTTTTTATTTTCTTTTAAGACAGGGTCTAACTAAGTTGCCCAGGCTGGCCTGGAACTTGTGATCCTCCTGGTCAACCTCCTGATTTACTGGGGTTACAGGTGGGCACCACTGTGCCCAGCTCACCATTAAACAACTTTGATCAGAACTTTGCAAGGCCATGTCAAGATTGAAACATGATAGCACACCATACTCCAGACACACTGGCCTTCTCTTTAACACCTAGGGAGAGAATACTATAGGTCAAAGGTCAAGGTCAAGTGGAGATACTAAGCAAGCAACTAGCTACATGGAGAGTCTAGAGTTCAGGGGGACATCTCGGCTAGAGAAGTAAGTTTGGGAATCTATTAGAAAGCCAAGGGGCTAGAAGAGATCACCAAGGAAGTGAGCTTAAAAAGAAAGCAAGACTAAACACTGAAAAATGGTGCTGTTCCAACATTTAGAGATCAGGGAAATGAAAAGGAATCTTATTGGCTTGATTGAGCTGTGTACGTATAGATCAGAATATCACATTGTATCCCATTAATATACACAATTACTATTTGTCAATTAAAATAAATTTTAAAAAAAGGAATCTGTAAACCAAACAGAACCAGCAGCCAGTGGCATGGGAGACAAATCAGAAGATGTGGGGGCTTTAGAAGTCCTTTGAGATGCTTGTTAAAAACTCACATTCTCAGAACCTACTCACTGGAGTTTTGATTCAGCATGAACATGGACATCCAAAATATGGTTTTTTGGTTTTTGGTTTTTTTTAAAAAACACTTCTAGTCTGGTTATTGTCAAATGAGCCTGGGAAACACTGCCAATAGAGCTTGGCCCAACAAGAAAAATCACTTGCAAGGAGAATTTTTTAAAATTTATTTTATTTTAGTTTACCTGTTTTGTGCTGGGTAACAAACTCAAGGGCCTGAGCATGCTGGACAAGTTCCGAGCACTAAGCTACAGCCCCAGCCCTTTTAAACATAACTTCCAGGACTCAACCCAAATACACTGAATCTGAATCACCAGGGGACTTGGAATTTGGTATCTCATGATACAAACTTAATTGCTCTTAAGATTTCTCAAAAACAAAGGACACAGCTTTGCTTTTGAGCCAATGAACCATTGATTCTTCATTTACAAAGGCCAAGAAAGAGACCATTACCACATCCCCTAACCTGGAGGCGCTTTCATGAACGCGGTGAGGATTTGTAGCAGCACATGTGGAAGGTGAGGTCTTAGCAAAACATCTTAGCATGACAACAAACATGCAAACAAAATCTCCCATTTACACGTAATGGTACCTAAGTTTCTTCTTAGCTAATCTTAGCTTCCAGAAGCACAGAGTCATTTTCTCTGAGCCTCTGGAACCACATTTACTTTTCTTTTCCCAAGAGATTCGATGTGGGTGGTGCCAAGATGGTACTTAGCAGTCCCAACAAATGGTGCCTCAGTACCTCCCAACCCAACATTCATCATCTGGTTTTTCAGATTCTGTGTTCAGAGATTATAAATTTCCTTGAATTTAAAAAAAAAAAAACCTCCCTATCCATTTGATCAAAATGGGAAATTTTCTGCCCTCTCCGACAAAAATCATTCCCAGTTGACCACGTGATGCTTATTTGGGGTTAATTAGAAAATCCCCATCAAGAGTTCAGAGGCCACTATCAGCTGTCAAAATCCCACATTCTCCTCTTTCCCCTCTTTCAAGTGCAAAACAACCTGTGTCTGAAGATGTGCTGGAGATAAAAGGGCGCACACCAGTGCTGGGGGCTTTGACGCAGCCCTATTCACTGCCCACCACCATGAATACCGCAAAATCTCAAATGAAAGTTTTAATCTCCCCACTGCATTCAGCTTAAAGAGAAAAGGGCTTCCTTTTAACAATTTCCCCCCTTAAACCCTTTGTGTTGCAATGCTCCTGAAAAAAGCGGAGATTTCACTCTGACCCGGCCAGGGCTTTACGCCAAAGAAAGCAATGCACCTCAAACCCTTTGTGCTGAAATAAGAAGGGCTGGAGGTCCGAAGCGACCGCGCAGAAGCTGCAGCCGAGTGGTGGGGCGCGCGGGGAACAGCAATGCCCGCGTCTCTGAGGATGCCAGGCTTTGGCCACTTGAACGATTAAGCCTAATTGGACGAGAACGAACGAACGCGCCGTGAGCTCTACTGCAAGTCAAAACTGGGGGTCTGGGGAGGAAGGGTGACAAGGGTGGACGATTTCCCAATCAAGGCACGGATCCGAAACGCATCAACACTCGCAGGCCAGGAGGTCCAATTAGGCCCTTTATTTCCATACTGCACTCAAAAGAAGGAAAAAGAACAACTGCAACATCAACTCCCCTCCAAGGTCAGCCCTCTCCAAGCCACCCGTTGGGGAAAACCTCGCACAGCTCAGGGATTGTACAGAGGGTTCCCAGGGTTGATTTCTGGGAACCAGATTCCAACTCCCTCCATCACGCCTACCTTTGGGCGCAGACCTGAGCCACTCGGGGAGCGGGTTCCCGCCCTCTGCGAAACGCTTTGGGTGCAAAGCTCCTCTCCCTCTCAGAGTTCCCAAGACGACTTTGAGAAAAGGCAGAGCCAGGTTTGGGTCTTTGCCTGCCTCCACAATTACTTCCTTTGCACGTAATTAAATGCTACTGGGATGCACGTGGCAAGAAACACCCCCCCCCCCCCCCCGCCACACCAGTTCTTTCAGTATTTAAAAAGAAAAAGTTTAATACATATGACGTTCCCGTCTTTATTTCCTCCGAGGAGCTCTTTTAAATGTTTGAAATTAGTGCCCGTATTAATCCAAAGTGTCGGGATTAAAACCAGAGGCGAAGTTCTGAGCTCGACATGGTTTTATTAGCGCCTTAATTTGGTGTTGCTTAATTCTGACAGCCCAGTGAATGCCACCTTTTCAAAAGGGTGGTTTTTGTCCGGCGACCAGAGTTCAAAAGGTCCTAAGGGAGCGCCCAGGGGCTTTCTGCTGAGCTCTGTGCAGGGGCCTCCAGCCGCCCGCTGAAGCAGCCCCAGGCTCCGGGCCCCATGTCCATAAAACCCTGAAAGCGCCCCTTTCGCCCATGTTTTGGCCTCTTCTTGTTTGACCCGTGTGCTTCGTTAGTCTTTTCACCATTTCTGAACCAAATTTTTATGGAGGGTCTGAGACAGCATGGCAGATTCTTTGCCACTGTGCGTGGCAAAAGTGTCTTCGATTTGTTATTTTTCTTTTAAAAGTCTGTTTATAGAAGGTCTCCTGTTCCTTATCCTGCCCAGCTCTATTTGGTGTGCGTTCCTGTAGTCTTCAGAATCGTTGAGGGAATGGGGATAATTTTAAAAAGCTTCTCAGATTCAGAGAGGTCTGAAGAAAGAGTGACGGGAAGGGATGGGCTGGAGCAACTTGCAAGATCCTCGTTTTGCTTGTTTTTTAAAGCAAAGGAATAACAAAGGTCAAATCGCATTTACAATTATTACATATATCTGTATCTAATGGCATGTTATTTTTCAAACTAAAAAGCACAGATAAAGACCTTAAGATTCCTTCCTTTTCATTTGCTACTTGCTGAACAAAGGTGATAGAAAATGTTTCTTAGGTCATTTTTAGGCTGAAAAGTTTTAGCCAAGTGCTTAAAACAAATACATACACAGTCGTTTCTCACACTTGAAAACAAGAATAAATTAACCGTAAAAGTGATAAAATGGATTCACTTTTCTGCATCTCCCTCCGAAACTGCAAGCCCAATTTTAAAAATAAGACAAAACCAAAAATCTCAGCATAGATTAATTAGAGTATTTCCAAGTTCCCTTCCAAATCATAATATTCTACAAATAATATTAATTCTCAGCTTTTGGGTAGACCAAGTGAAGTTATATCTGTTTTAAACACCGTAATTATCTGGATAATTTGACTAATGCAAAATTTAAGATAGTAATACACACTTCTGGAAAAGTCTAATATAGAATCATATTCCCCATGCACAAAGATTGTTGCATTTAAATGAACAATTATTCTATAAAGTGAAGAAGACTTTCCTTATAGGAACAAGCACTCCTTTTTAAATCTGTTTTGTATGTCTGATTTTTCTTAAACCACATTTTTTTTAAAACTATGCCTATTCTCTATATTCAATACAAAACTGAAAAGGTAGAGTGATATTTCTTCTTTTTTAAACAAGAAAAAAGGGAGGATGTCATTTATATAAATATTTCATAGGATTTAAAATCACATGTTTTTAAAGACAGCTGATTTTTCTCTATTTGATTTTTCTTGTTAGAAAAATAACAGAGACATAAAACCTAGGAAAATCTCTTGAGCAGTGACAAAAGTCAGAGATTTTGGAAGTATATTTATCCCCTCCATTAATGACAGGGCTGAACTTCCCTCTTTGTAAAGAAAAAGCAAGACATAAAATACACATATCCTCTACTTTAGCTGAACAATTAATAATGTATCTTTACATAAGTGTCTTTTTAAGGAGTCCCCATTTTCATTTGTCTTTGATGCTTTCTCTAGAAGTTTCAGAGAAGGGGAAAATAAAAAATTAATACAGTTGCTTATAAATTTGGGAAAGATACCTGAATTTTTACCTTCCAACATTAAACTCCTTCAAAACCTGGTAACTTGAAAATCATTGCGTGAACCTTGCCTACTAGCTGAACGAATATGTCTCACCAAAACTTTTTTTTTTTTCAAGCAAAGAGAAGGGAGACTCGGTACAAGCCACCTGTTGCGGCTACCTACCTAGTCCAATTAGACAAGTCTCTTGCTTTTGTGGAAATAATGACCCACATGAGCCACTACTTTCGGATGAACCAAATCTGAAAACCCCAGTCAGAGCGGTCTTTTCAAGCTCTCAAAGCCGCAGGCGTCTTGCCTCCCCTAAAGCCTAAAATCTATCAAGCATATGCAGAATAATTCACATCACTGCCTCCAAAGCCTTTTGAAGCAAATAAACAAAAAAGACCAGGGAGGGGGGTAGATTAAGATTGATCTCAATTTAAACATGTTAACAGTAACCCTATATTATTCCAGATTTTACCCAGCTGTTTTGGATCTTTAGTGAATCTGAACAAGGGAGCAAACCTGTTTCAAGGATTAGAGGCTATAAAGGTTCAAAAGGAGTCGAACCCTTTTCTGAACTACGCATCTCCTACCCTGGCTTCTTGCATGGCAGACTTAGGGTTCAATGCCATGGATTTCTTTCTCACTTTTTTTTCCATTGCAAGGATCTGGTATTATAATCATTTCCCACACTGGATCCCTCATATTCTTAAAAACTACCAACAGAATGTAGCACACAGAATCACTTCATCTCAGAGGGCACTGGGATTTCTTTCTCAAGTCATTCATCATGCCCTACTCCAAGTACAATGAAAGAGAATCCTCTTGTTTCAGTTTTACTCTTTTTAAGGAAGTCATTCAAAAGAAAAAGAACAATTCTTACCAAATTTAGGGTACAGTTGCAAAGATGTGCCAATCCCTTATAAATTATCAGTTCCTCCCAAACAAACTTTAGTTTTACCAAAACTGTAGAAAAAAGAGAGATGCTTTGACAAATAAGAAAGTAATATTTAGCTGGACTTGGTGGCACATGCCTGAAATCCCAGCAGCTTGGGAGGCCTGTCTTTCTGTTATCTGTTATTGGATCATTCATTTTAACAAGCCAATAAATATTGATTATGCAGCTTTTACTCCCCCCTTCCAACAGCATTTGATACATATGAAGTGCCTTGCCTAAGGTTTCACAGAACCAAGGCAATGAGGGGTCCATCCTCTTAGTTAAGTACCAGTCTCCAGGGTTTCTGCTGTAGTTGCCAAGAAGGATTTGGGAGATCTGTAAATTGTTCTGTGGCTTGCAAAATAGGTAATCCAACCCCCAAAGGAGAGAGCATTGCATAAGGTTGATCTCATAAGAGGATCCCAACTCAGTGGGAAAAGTGATATTTGGGCAAGATTTTAAAGTAGTAAGAATAAGTCACTGGCCATCTGGGTTGATAGCCACAATGGTGAAGACATCACAGAAGATAGGATTGACCTCCTACAAAGCAAAGTAATAGCATCAGTACTTTTCTGCTAGATTAAGAATAAGAGAGACATCATTACCTTATGCACATGTATGATTAACAATAATATATGAATGTACATCATGCACAACCGTAGAAATGAAAATTTGTACCCCATATGTGTACAATATATCAAAATGAAGTCTGTAAAAATTTTTAAAAAATTAAAAAATAGAAGAATAAGTGGAGGGTTCAGGGAGTAGCTCAGTGGTAGAGCTCATGCTTACCTGTGTGAATCTCTGGGTTTAGTTCCCAGGATCAAAAAATAAAATAATAAAAAACAAAGAGGAAAGTTACAATACATGTAAAAGAGCAAATGATATGTATTGCTTATATAGAAAAGTTAGAAAATATAGACAAACTACAAAATAAAAAAAAATTATCCACAGCCCCATCTCTCAGAAACTGTCATTATTTCTTTTTTCTTTTTGGTAACAGACATATAATGACCTGTGTAAGTACATTTTAAACAATTGAGTCTTATGTACACATTTAATCTGTTTCTAATCATTTGTTATGTCAGATACATTTTCCCATACCATTAAAAATTCTTTGAAAACATTCCTCTCAATGGTACACATGTATATCATAATTTATGAAAACAATTCCCTATGCTTGAGCACCCAATTGTTTTATCTTGTTTTGCTAGTTTAAGTATTTCCACATTATGTAAATATGTTGTCTTTGTAAACATCCATAAAGATTAAGATTTTGTTATATATAATGTCATATTGTCTCCCAAAATGGTTGTATTCATTTACTTTCTCGCAAACAAGACAAAAAAAGCAATCTTTTCACTGAGGGGATAATGATATTTTTAAAAACTTCAGCCAGCTGAATCGGGGGGAGAATGCTATTTGAAGTTATTTCATTAGAAGGTTGAATGTCTTAACATGTTTCTCAGTATTTTTGTCTTTTATGAGAATCTTTTTTGCTTTTCTCTTTTGTTTGTCATGTTGCTTTCCAAGTACTACCTACGCATTAAGAATGTTAAATAACTGCGTGAAACTACATTTGGACCTGTCTATCAAGGGCCAGACCAAATCTACATCTTTCATGATGCCTTTCCTGACCCTGTCAGCCCTAACTTGTCTCCTTTCAAACCCCGATATGCAATACCGAATTACATACTGTTTGCATCTCTTTAGAGTTTTTCCTTTATTGTCCATAATAACTTTTCAGAGGTGTGTTCATATATTTCAGTAAGTACAGAGATGACTGACTTGGCATCTCTGAGCACTCTGTGTTGTTAGCTGTGACACAGTTTTTGGTGGAACTGGGTGGGGTTCATCCAGGTCCCTCAGCTGCTCCCTGGTTATCCTGGATGTGTGACCCTCCTGCAATGCTCCTTCCTATTCCCACATTAGCACATTTACATTGAGATAAAATCCTTTTTAGCAATTTATTTTCGTTTATTTTAAATGTATGACAAACAATTCAGAGACCTAGTAGTTTTAAGTAGGATCAAACCTGAAATTCTCAGATTTTGTTGTTGTTGTTGTTGTTAAGAAACATGTGTGCAGCTTGGAAGGCTGAGGCAGAAGGATTACAAGTTCAAAGATAGCCTCAGCAACTTGTCGAGGACCTAAGCAAAACCCTGTCTCAAAATTTAAAACAAAACAAAACAAAAAAAATGACTGGGGATGTGACTCAGTGGTAACTTACCCTGGGTTCAATCCCTGGTACAGAAACACACACAATTTTTTTTTTTCTGATATTGATCACTTTAATGACCCTTTGTCTTTAGAATAAAGAATATTAAATGTCCCCAAAATTCAATTTTATGGGTTGGATATATCTAAACCACTTGTGTGACTCACCCCCAAGTCACAGTACAAATCAATAAAAGTCATATGAATGAGCTGGGCACCATAGGACACACCTGTACTCCCAGCTGCTCAGGAGGATGGCAGGTTTGAGGCCAGCATGGAGAACTTAGCAATACCCTGTCTCAAACTAAAAACCGAAGAAGGGTCTGGGGATGTAGCTCAGTGGCACGGTGCATGCCTGGCATATGTGAGGCTCTGGGTTCAATCCCCAGTACCGTCCCCCCAGAATTAATAATAAGAATAATATGAACATAAATAAACATCAACATTTTAATGCTTCCAACTCTTGCACCAAAAGGCACATCTTTACAATTTATTTGGGTGTCTTAATCTAATGACTTTATTTTTCTTTTTCTTAGCAATGGGAGCTTACCAAGTGCTCACCCATAAAAGGCTTTTATTTAAAAGTCACTATTTCTGAACTGGAGAAAACCCAGGGATGGTTTAGAATCCAATAGAGAAGATTTGAAATCATTTTCTAGGAGGTAGAACATATTATCTATCTATCTAGAAAGAGGCTCATACTTTGTCTATAATGAATTACTTTTTGAGCAATAAAATATGATTTAGCTAGGAAAAGGACAAATGAAGAGGAAAAAATGTTATTTGAAAAGTTGAAATTGATTCATCTTCTTTAAAATTGGGTGGGTATGTGTTTTAGAAAGGGCTTCTAGTTTCCTCTGGAGAAAAAACCTGATTTGAATGTCATGAACATAGCTAGACTTCCGGGCTTTCTAAAATGGTCTTTCATTTCCATGTGAATATTGAAAATGCCTTGCTTAGGGAGCAGGGGAGGGGGTACAGGCTTCTTTGCCTACATCTCAGCTAATTTATATGCTCTCTAATGGAGGTCATATCAATATGAGGCCCAATCTCTGTCAGCTTTGTGGGTCCCTTAACCTGAGAACCTTGAAGCCATTGAGAGCTATTCATACTTGGCAGATTGATTTCTTCAGTCATTTTGTCATAGTAACTGACAATTCACTGCCATCCAAGTGTATCTGGGAGCACAATGCCTACATAAATATTGTTGGCAATTCTGAGCATATCCCTTTGTAGAAATGGTAGGTTAATTTACTTCTGCCATTTGACTTTCTATAGCAATGTGGCAGAAGATCATTTCCACTGGAGCCATATAGCCGACAGACCCAGCAGGGCTTGTCTCAAAGAAGCACAAAGTTCAGAATCCCCCATGAGTGCAGAATGAAATGAATCAAAACTTCAAACACAGGTTGATCTGGAGAAAGAGACAACAGGTCAAGAGGAACATAAAAACCTTGAGAACCAGGTGCAGCCCAAGTCCTAAAGCTATTCCAGAGAGTTTTAGGAATGGAAATAATAGGCCATAAGATCACGAGGCTGCCTTTACTCTAAAACAATATTAATCATACAAGGGACAAAAGTCACTGATCTCCTGAATCATGTCAGCCGATCTGATAAGTCCTTTCCAAGCTGTGTTGACCCACAGAGCAGGTGGGGGATTTCCTGGGCAGTATAGTAAGCTCTGGGGTGGCATTGGTTCACTGAGAATTTTCCTGTTGGCTACCCAGCTGTTAACTGAATGGAGAGGCAGCCACAGTCACAGTGTGGCAGAAAACTGAGGATGCTGGCAGCATCTGTCCTGAATTCGATATCAAGCTCTATCACTCACTTCACCATGGTAGGCTAAGTCCCTTAAATTTCAAAGCTCAGTTTCATCTTGAGTGAAATGGGATTAAAAAGGTACCCACTTAATGGGTGGCCATATGAATTCAATGACATAATGTATTCATTTAATAAATCTTTTCTGAGTGCCTTCTCTGTATAGATATAACATTTAGGACTGGGAAATAAAAGTGTTGGGAATGAAAAGTTCTCTCTGTTATTGCTTTCAATGCATCCAGTTTGAATGTGCAATAATGTTGCTTCGATGCAAAACATGACTACTTGGGAGACTCAGAGGAAGGCTTCTTAGAGAAAACAGCTTCTGATATTTGAAGAAAGAGAAGTCTGTCAGGCAGACTAGCAGAATGGATGCATCCCAGGGAACAATATGTGTGCAGGCCAGAGAGGGAGATGGGGGCACTCTCAATGCTGATGAAGACTAATGTGCAAGGACATGTGGTACAAGACACTGCTGAGCAGAAGAAGGAGGGCCCAATCGCACAGATGCCTGATGACTGTGGAGCTTTGAGTTTATCCTGTAAGCACAAGGAGCCTTTGAAACCCACCCACTCCTGTTGGGCCTTTTTGTGTACCACAGACCATGCTCCATCATTTCATTATCTCATCTTGATTGTAAAGGTATCAGGCCTGTAAAACTACAGTGGTCTTTCTTAAAGCAGGGATAATCAAGGCTGATGTCACTGTAGGAGTTTGATTTTCCCCTTAGTTCCTTGTGATGAGAAATAGTGAACGTGTATATGGACTGGGAAACAGTGTAGATAAACCTTTGTTTGCTGTAATAGATAACCAGCACCGGTGGCCATCTCAGACCCTGCCATGCTACATAGTAAGCAGGATGGTTATTGTCATTTATCCCCATTTTTCAGATGAGGGAGCTGAAATTCATGGGGGCTAAGTGACGTCCCCAAGGTCACTTAGCTAGTGAGTGGTAGAGACCAATCATCTGGGCTTCCAGGATTTCTCTTCCCCATACCCTCCAAATCCTGACTCTTCCACATGAGCCTTGAAGGCAGCACCTCATTTCACCCAGATAATAATAACCAGGAGAGACAGGCTTTACAATTCTTATTTTTTGGGAAACTGAAGCTCAGGGTGTTTAAATGACAACTTCTCTTCACTTTCTCAGTAAATATGTATTTCCATCAATATACTCAAAGAGATGATAGTAAGCAAAATAGCCATGCTCTCTGCCTCACCCGAAGGACAGAAAAATAAAAACCAAATAAACAAAAAAGGAATCAATTACCACTATGAACATCACTGAAACAGGAAGACTCCTATTTAGATAGAAAGTCAGAACATTCATCCCTGAGAAGAAGACATTTCAAATGATGGCTGAAGAACAAGTTGGGGTGGAATAGGGGTTTGGAGACAGGAGAGCAATCTAGGCAGAGGACCAGCCTGTGAAAAGTGCTGTGGTGGGAAGGAGAAGGGGATAGAGAAGGGTCCAGAGAAACAAGCAGTGAGAGGCAGCCAGAAGGGCAGACAGGTACAAAGCTGTGCAGAGCCTGGACCAATCAGAAGCCAAAACCTGCAGTGAGGACTTGAATGTAGGGCTCTGAGCACCCACAGGGGGCTACTTCAATCCAGGACAATAGATGATTGTACAGGTTTGGGTCTGCTACACACTTCCCCGCTCAATGACAGGCTCCTGGCAGGCTGTATGTCCTCCTCTGTGGTTAATCTGGGTGTTGTAATAAGATGTGGAGCCTCAGCAGGTGCTAAGTTACTATCAAGTATTCCCAGCCTGCCAATGAATAATGGAAGCTCCTCAATTGATTCCCTCCATCAAACCTCCAAAAGGAGGATGCTCAGGCACTGATCCAAGTACTAGGAGGCTCCCTTGGAAGCTGGATGTCACTTTAGTGTGTGGAAATGAGAAGGCAGAACTTTTCAAAGCCTCAACCTACCGTTCAGACTATGGGGGAAATTCTGCCCAATTACTTCCTATTCCATTTACTAAAAATTACGAGCACCAAATATAAAATAATCAGCTCAGTGATACCCTTAGTACAGGCACAGCATTCCCTTTTTTGGCAGTAAGGTGGGAAAGATGGAACAAGAGAGCCCAAGGGGGAGAAAATAAGGGCTGAATTGGAAAGGGAAGTTTGCAAATGGTGTTTACTAGGGCCTATTGCCAGTCGCCCTCTGGCTCACTGGCCTCATGGCTGAAATTGGTTCCAAAATAGTTTTGTTTAGAGTACAGAAAGAAAACAGCCTGGTATCTCTGCTGGCAGCTGTGTAGGCTATTGGCAGCTTGGAAGTAAATATTTCCTCCCTCTTTCTCTAGTCAAAGACAGATTACTGGGTCTTCAGACTCTAGAGGAAAACACTTCCTTAGGGATGGGCACTGTGTCAAGGTATTCCAGTTCACACTGTCATTCACAATTTCTAAATCTGATTTATTGTGTTGTCAAGTAATAGAATTGTTAAACCTCTACGCAAACCTCCTTCTCATGTATTCATTCATGAGGGTACAACAGCAAAAACCGGCTTATGTGACAACAATTAGGATTGCTCACCAAAGCCAGGTAAGGCATAGAGTTAAAAGGATGCCCCTTTCCCAATCCACCCTGGCAAACAACCCCAAGTTTCTTTCACAGTAACTCAGCTATTTCTCTGGCAATGAGACCATGACCATTTTTTTCTGATTGATGAACTGTCGGGGTATTCCGGGTACCCCACTCTATGCTAAGATGGCACCTGGCGGTATGCCAGTTTTGCTGTTGCCACAGAGTAAACAGGTGTATCTTTTCGAAAGTTATTCCTATCAGTTGGTTGTAAACTGGCCACATGTGTGTCTGGTTCGTGCTTTAAGTCTTTGTCTGCTTGCCCGTGCATCCTTCACGTGGAAGTTCTGTGATTGGTCAACTGAGGGTATGAGAGAGAGAGAGAGCGAGACACACGCACGCACACGGAGACGCTGAGGGACTCGGGGGGAAAGGGAAGAGGGAGAAGGAGAGGGAGGAAATGGGAGAGAAAAAGAGAAAGAAATGGGCACGCAAGATAAAGAGCTGCATACACATGCCTGGGATCACGTCTTTGTTGCGGGCGACAAAGACAATGATAAATGGTGCCGAAACCCGGGATCTCTTGTGGGGTGGGTGAATGAAAACCGGGAAATAAAATTAAGTTAAAAGTTCGCAGCAAAACAACTTAATCTAAAGGAACGTTCGCGGTTTAGCAACTATCCGGACTAAGCGAAAGGCGGTCCAGTGAAACTGAAACTAGGTACGCGGAAAGCGGCCACTAACTATATAAGCTATGGGCTCTGAGATGTCTAGAGTCCGTATGGAGAGTCCTCTAAGGGCGTTACTAAAAGCTAATGGAACTCCTTTAAAATCTCGAACAGAATATCAATCAGTATAATTCATCACATTAAAAGAGTAAAGGAGGGTTGCGGGCTATAGCTTGGTGGTAGAGTGTTTGCCCAGTTTGCATGAAGCACTGTGTTCAACTCCCAGCACCATAAGAAAAAATAAAACAGTAAAGGGGAATAATTATATGATTATCTGATCAGATAAGGGAAAAAATGATAGATGTCAAAATTCAAAACTTATTTTATAAATCAGGAAAAGGAAATAAAAATCACAAATATGGGAAAGGGAGAAGTAAAAGTTACTGTCATTGACATGATTATATATATAGAAAATTCTACAGAATTAAGAAACAATGAAACAATTCCAAGAAATGCAATGTGATAGAAAATTCTACAGAATTAAGAAACAAACAATAAAACAATTCCAAGAAATGCAATGTGA